>CM073768.1:100965841-101407568 GCA_037158775.1 Hetaerina titia
ATCATAGCTATGCATAGAACACGCGTGAATGGGCTTCAAATTGTTTTTCATCACTGATCTTTTAGACATGAGCTAATGTGATACATTGACTCGTGCAGTCGCGATTCAGTTTCCTTAGAGGTTATGCAGGAGATGGCTACTGTACTTTCACGTAGAAAGAAACCGTTCGGTTGCAATTAGGCGGAGTTAGTCGAAGTTGCCCCCACCTCCCGACTTCGAAGAGAGCATCATGGCCAGTTGCCAAATCTCCTCTCGACGCGCGAGAGCAATTCAAACCACCTATTACCAAGGGGATACGTAGGAGTCCTGGCTTCTGCTAAAATATAGCATCGGTGTGGATGTGACATGCCGAACCAAATTACTAAAACTAAATCAAATCCAAGCAAATGGGCGACGCAAATATAAAAGCCCAGAACCACGCCCAATCGAGAACAGAGACCAATAGCTGGCAGCAAAGTTAAGTTTATCCTGGTGAGAGGGACTCGCAGAGAAAGGGGAGGCGGAGATACCTCCTCTCCAAGGAGAGGTGCGCAAAATTATCCACATATTCTTTTCTGCACAAACGTAGCATAGTTTCCTGCGAAATGGATGAGTTATTAACTCCAAAAATCTTAAAAATCAGCGTGGAATCCTTTGCTTTAATTTCGTCAGATTGTGAACTGCGGTCCTTCCTTCCAGCGTCCCTACTGCCAATCTCTTCATTCCTTTACGGCTCCTCGCAATGTCTTTTTCCGTGACTGTTCCATCGTTATTCGTTACTTGTCTTTATCCATAATGCATCCCTTCTTATGCTAATTCAATTACGGCATTTAGTAAACTATTGTGACTACGGATATGAATAAGTGTCCTCTCTTTTGCTTTTTAGTGTTTGCCTTAGGCTTTTGTTTTCGCCCACTTCGAATTTACTGCTCGTTCTATTCATTTTATTGTCATCTGTCTCGGGAAGCGCCATACTCACATAATTCTAATCTTCTTGTCTGCCGCTGATGTCGTCCACGTCCTCACATCCACAAAAAAAAGGTCAACTTCACGTGTTTCATAGAGCGTATCCTTATCTCCAAGACGTTTTTATTATTTTTTGTATACCCTTACCTACTATAAATTCACTTCTTGCGCTATTCTGCTTATTTCTGCTTATATCTTCTTTCTTAACTAGTTGAGATGTTAAAGGGAGTTCTCCACTTTCCACCGATTTACTCCCTATCCCTATACCTGCCTAACTCTACCTCATATATTTGATAAACGATCTACCTTTTATTAGATTTCCCTCAATTTCTCCCTTTCAACTTTCTGTCACATGGGAAGTAGCAAAACGTTTAGAGAGGGGAGCAAGGGAATGGAAATGGAAGTGATGAAGGCTAGAAATTATGAGGAAATAAAAGAGTTAGTTATCCTAGGGTAATAGATGCCTCATGGTAGAAGTAACTATCCGGCTTTCGAGTTTATTGCCGCAGCAGTTTTTATGGCGGGGAAAAGTGTTCCCAAAGTCTTCAGTGATGTTTAACAGATTTCAGGATCATCCAGGACTTGCCCCTACACTGTATTTTAACGTTGATCATATTCTCTCGCATATACCGCAATCAAAGAAAAGCAGTTATTTTCATGCTCCATATTGTTTATCGACCGATAGAAAATGCTACAAACAATTTACGACACTTACGAGTATTCGAAAATTAAAAATTTGTTGAGCAGTTGAGCAGCAGAAGCGCACGAGTGATAACGTTTATGGAAATATCTGAAAATTCGTGAACAACTGTCCCAAGAGGAGAGGGGAGTTGTTCAGGACAAGAGCAATGAGAGTGTGACGTAACTTGCGGAAGGTATACCTGAGTACACAGACGTTGAAACTTGTGCGGCGCCGGAACATTCGCACGGCGAGCAGGAAGCACGGCTGTTGGAGTCAAGGGTAATGTGTTAACGGGGAATAAATGAGTGAATAAGGGAGATCGACTACGGGAAATGTTTTTCACTCGTTTTTGCTAGGGTCGTGGGCGTGAGGGAAGGTCGTATCCGTCGGTGGGTCCCGAAGGGTTACGGGTGCGATCGACCTTCGAAGGGCGTGGAGCATCCGGTCAAGACCGCCGAGGCCGCTGTCCCACCCACCTCCCTCTTGAGTGGAAGGGGTCGGTGAGGTCACGGCCACGTCTTCGAATCCCGTAGAGTAAAATACATTCGACCTTGTCCGTATCGAAGATCGTTTTCTCACGCCCTCTTCCGATGACTCTTGAACACCCACTGCTCGATTTTTCCCACCCAAGTTGAGAGGGAGGAAAGAAGTTGACGGGAGTCGGAATTCAGAGAGAACTGCGTGAAACGAATGGAAGAGGATCTGTTTCGAAATCTTTTCCTCATTCGCATTTCCAGTCGTCGACGTGTGCTCCTATAAATGATTCCAGTTCAACTCATGATCCCAGCCATACAAATACCTGAATATTCTAGGGCGCTCGCTGAGTGTCGAGATGTCAACAATCCACCCGTTATAGTTTGGAATCGGTCTTTTCCCACTCTCGGAAAAGTTGTGGATTTTAAGAAATTATTTACAGGGGTTATTGCCGATGACGAGACTCAGGCGAAAGAAAACATTGCTTCTTACTAGGATGAAAGATCCAAACTCGGATGACTCTGCGCCATAAATAACACAGGCCAACAGTGGTTTTGGTGCCGGAGCTTTTAATGCTGATTTAAAGAACAATTGGGGTGCTGAATCCAATTATGACACTAGTTTTTTCCTATCAGCTATAGTTTTCAAGATATAGATATGTTGTTACTTATGTAAAAAAATTTTCTACATGATGATATGGGAATATTATATTAATAATTATCTCATTGGCCTACAATATAGAAATATACTTAAAACTTATTGACAGTTTATTGAAAATAAAAGGAACACCGCAGAGTGGTTATAAATTAGTATACTTATAGATTTATTTAACTTTGAAAATTATTTTCCGGAATATATCAAATATTAAAACAACTAATCGTAAGATGTGCCATATCTAAAAAAGTAGAGCTTTTAAGTAAAAACGGATTTCATATTTGAATTCAGCTCTACAAATATAGTTAAAATCATCACAAAGATTCCCGGCACCAAAAAAAAATTTTTTTGTAGGCCTGTGTAATTTACGTCCGCATTATTAATCGTCTCCGAGCAATGGAAGTCTTAGGAAGGGGCTTAGGAAAATTATAACTCAGAAGACTTGCTAAGAGACTGTCGAAGCTGAGCAATGACTATTAATACTGGCCGTAGTATTCTGAGTCCAGTGTTATTTTCTCTTTGTGCACGTCACTAACTTTTGATCGCGGAAGAGTCTCAGAAGGAGTTTTTTCACCATGAAAAGAGAATTTGGAAGTTAAATAGGGGTTTTTTTTGTCATCAATGTGGAAATTTTGGATCCTTTTCATTTTTTAACTTTACCAAACAGTGCAAACTAACAATTTCATGCATTTAAATCTAATTGTGAGCAGGGTATTATTCGGTATTTATTTTTTTCTTACCAAATCTGCGTGGTATTCATGGAAGGTGTTAAAAGAATTCACAGAGCAACCAATTGCTGAAAGAGTAAATGCTCGTAGTTTTTCAGTGGTTTCAATTAGTTTTTTTTCCAGTTTCATCGCGAACGATAAAATAGTCTCACCCGTTTATGGTCTTACAACCAAGAAGCAAAAATGAGACCCGCCTGAATTTGAAAAAATATTAGTAAATCTGTACATATCAAAGTTCTGTATAATTTTGCAATTTACATGCGCAATTGAAATGAAAACTTTCATTGCACTCTTGACGCGTGAATAGGAACCCTGTGTCTCTCTTATTCATGAATTGAAATGAATAATAAAATTTTATTACTTAAATTTGCGTCCGTTTTACTGACGAAATCAAACTCGCAAGTGTAAGAGGATTTTTTTCCTCGAATGTCTTTCGCTCGAATTGTTTTTCCCCTTCCCTTTTCGCCATTCGATTTAAAATGTTACGGGAAGCCATCTCTTTATCTGGCATAAGCCGGCCTTGTTCTCGTTCAACACCCATGATTCACCTCTCCGGGGGAGTTAAATTGGATTGCAATCGTTCGACAACCCTCCTAATCAGCCTCGTCTTAATTAAATCCTCTTTTTTACCGTTGGTCCCTACCCAATGAAATCGAAAATATATTACAATCCGGGAGGGGAGCGGGTGGGGGGGGGCGGGGTAACGTCGTAAAAATTACGTGGAAGTAATCTGCGCAGCGATATAACTCGTGCGTTAACGTGGAGAATGGGAGCCGGGGAACGGGTGTCCGACTCCTCAATAACGCTCTCTTATGCCCGACCGACCCCCTCCTGCCCCCGCTGCTTTGAGAGCGATAAAACAAGTTGACATGATTTTCCTAATGGACGCATATAAAGTAAGGATATCAGTTCGCAGTGGGTTAGGGCAATGAAGAAGAGGAGGGGGATTGTCAAATCCATCGACGGTGGTGGGGAAAACTTTGAAAGAAATTCGTCCGTGGAGATGTTTCTCTTTTTTCTCTGAATAAAGGACGGAGGACGAGATCGGGGAAGGCGATATGAGGGGATTTAACGACTTGAATATTTGTCGCCGTCGTATCGTCATCGAGAATGCCTCGAATTGGAGAGGATTTCTTCTCTATTTTATCAATTCCCGTTCCCCATTCTCCTCCTTCTCTCATTATACATTCTTCCATTTTATTTTTTATCCGAGCGCTTTTCGAGGCCGTAGTGAAAATGGGAAGATAAACCAATGGCTTGGGGAAGGGGGGAACGGGGTTTTTCCTCAGAACGCTCGCCATTCACCCGTCTCGCATAAAGAGTAACATTTCGAGTCGGGGCTCGCGTTAAAAATTCCCGAGCGCTCGCTTGAACCGGACGCTTCTGAGTGTCGTCTCGGACGTTATATTTTCACTGCCCAGTCGATTTTCTCCGGTGAGAGGGAGTTGGATGAAAGGGAAAAAAACAACAATAATGGAGAGGGGGTGTCTCCCGCGGAGGATAAAATAAGATTCGACGTTTAGGCTGGTCCGCCGCAAGGATGGCGAACTGCCGGAAATCGATGTCGTGCTTTCTTTTTATCGTTGTTCCGCGGATGAAATAGTTAATAAAGTCGAAAGCGGATGATATTACGGGGAGCGTACGAGGACGGCGACCTCGAGTCCGTCGAAGCCGCCGGACAAATAAAAAAGAAGTGACGCAAAAACGAGCCTCCCATAAACAATAATAAAATGGCGGCACGGCAGTTGTGTCGAAGGGTGGAGAGATGTTTTTTTCGGCAGGTCCCTCTCGCAGGCGCCACCGCCGCCGCCCATGGAGGCGCGTATGGGAAATGCGTGCGAGAGCCCATTTGACTCCACCCCCCCGTCTTGTCGACGCACACCTCCTTTTATATTTTTACAGACTTCTTGAAAAAGACTGCTCGAGGGATATTCGCGTCACGTTTCGCCTCTTCCTATCCCCTCACCACTCTTGCCTTTCTCACGCTCTGGAGAGGGCGAATATAAAAAGTTTAGGCTGGGGCGATGAGGAGGAAGCGACCGTTTTTGGAGTTTTCACGCTCCCTTCCCTCCCTCTCTCTTTTAACATTCCTTTATCCCTTTCCCCCCCCCCCCGGATTTCCCGACTCAACCGATCAACGTCCCTCTCCCCTAACCTCACCCGCCCCCCAACCTCCCCACTCGATCCCCGTCCTCACCGCTCGTAAATCGAGCGGGGTGACGATTTCGCGGCGTCGGGCCGGGCGTCATTATTACGTAAGCGACGCCGCTCCCAGTCCAGCCGAAAGGGAACGCGAGCCACCCGCTGAGTGAGGAAGAGGACGAGGACTAAGGCGCGCCCGTGTCGCCTCATCTCATTTTTACACCCTTCGGTTCCCTTGTAAAAGTCGCGAAGATTTTCCTCTGCCACAAGCGGGGGAAGGACGGCGTATCGACGGGCCGATACGTATCTGGCCGGTCGGTTACAACGCGGGCGTGAGAGAAGCTCGTCTTCGTAATCGCAGGGGTTTTAAATCGCGCAGAGAGTCCGGAGTGTGGGGAGATCCGAAGATACCTCACGCCCATCCCACGTGTAATTGGCCCGTGGGTGCCGGGCCGTGGGCGGGTGAGTTATGCCCGTGGTGCGTCCCGACTCGTATCTATCTATCTATACGCATTAGGATCAGTTTTAGAGGGGGAATCACCGTGTGGGGGAATACGCCGTATTTACTTCGACCCGGGTATTCATTTTCTGGCTTGCTCCACTCAGCAGTCGCTTGCCAGAGTCTTTCGCGGTTATTTACATTGCGATTTCCTGCATCCGGAGTCTGGCATCCTTCAGTCGCGCCTGGCCGTATTCCTCCACCCGTATGCCCAAGCAATGATGACATCTTCACCAAATTAACTCTGGATAATAATATGAAATCTCAAATTACTCTTTTGGGGTTTTATCCTATCGATACCTGCACCCGAAATAAGTTTAATGTTATTCTAAGAACACGTATGCGTATTTTTTCTATTTTATGGCCTTAATTTGTTGTATTTCGTGTATAAAAATTGTTTCTTTGACAAAGGTAACTCAGAGAAGAGCTTTACTTATTTTGTCTCACCTTAATCAAAAATTAAAGGAACTTATTAATTTTCCCGTAGTCGTGACATAATCACTAGTACTGGTGTGTCCTGTTATTCGCATTCATTGTAAAGTATTAATTTATTGAAATGCAGAGGTTGTTCTCGGGTTAGAATGCGTGAGAGTCATTTTTGGCTCAACGTTTCTCTCCCGTTGCAGGGAGCGTCTTCAGGAGCGAGCACTTCACTCCTGAAGACGCTCCCTCCAACGGGAGAGAAACGTTGAGCCAAAAATGACTCTCACGCAATCTAATCCGAGAATCACCTCTGCATCTCTCAACAGCTGCGAAAGCCTCCGATCCACGATTAATTTATTGAAATTTTAGACTGGAAAGTTCAATGGTCCAAAAAATTATTAATTATATAAATTATGTATATATGTATATATATATATATAATATAAATTATGTGCTATAAATTTTCGTTAACAGCAAATTATAGTATATTATTTCATCTCCTTAAAAATTTTCCGAGGTTCAATTTTAATATTTAGTCACAAAATTATTCTTTAGTGAGAATTAATCAATGTTTTCTGTTGCATGGAATACTTCGACTATTTATAAATATTTTAAATTTCCAAATAATATTCTTATTAGTTAGAAAATGAACTATTTTGAACATCACAATGTATGTTAAAATCAATAATTGATAGACTACTTCTGCAGTTCATTCAATAGTCCAATCAATATGTTTCACATTCACAATGGTCGCTAAATTGTTATTTTAACCATTACCATATTGGCCACTAGGGCCGAAACTTAAGTACCGTAATGTAAATTTTCTTTTGTCTAAACTTTTAATCTTAGCACCTTTATGCTTTTAAATAATCATAAATCAATGCCAGTGAACTTGATTATGAATTTTCGGCATATCTATTCACATATGATTTGCCAATAAGGAAAGTGAATCCTACTCAGGGTTACAAAAAACATTTTCACTTGCAAAATAATCTCACAGGATTTCATATTTTTCTCATTTACGTGTTTTATCGGGCCACTAACGGGTCAGACGTCAACAACACGGAAAAGTAAAAGTGGCAGCATTCAAACGCTTTCACTATGCGTTGCGGTTTGGTTCAGTGCAGGTTCATGGACTCGCCCCATAACATCCTTTTAATGTGACTGGGCGCCGCAGCCGACGGGCGTAACATTCAAGTGACGTAATTACGTGCGTTTCGAGATTGCAAGGCTCCATCTAAACTTTCTCGAAGTGAATATTTTACCGAGTTACGTTGCAACTATGGATTTAACTATGTTGTTGTGAAAGAGATGAAAATTCAAATGAAAAAACTGAAGGAGGACGAAATGCCTAAGATGAATGGTTCTATCTAATAAATTAGCGATTTCCGCTTCTTCCCGGGTCGGACCCAGCTATTCGATTTGAGGATCATAATCCTGCCTTGGTCTGAGAAAATAATGCCTGTGAGATAATACCATTATTTTCACTGCTTATTATGGAAGGTTTCTCACGAGAGAGGATGACAAAGTTCTTTTTTTGTTAATCATATAACT
The DNA here is from genome assembly GCA_037158775.1 of Hetaerina titia. Taxonomy (NCBI): domain Eukaryota; kingdom Metazoa; phylum Arthropoda; class Insecta; order Odonata; family Calopterygidae; genus Hetaerina; species Hetaerina titia. The sequence continues at coordinate 100,973,943 of CM073768.1, forward strand.
TTGCTTGTAATTTAATACCAGCCAACACATTTCGAGTGACGCCATTTACGTATATTTTATTCTCCTTGGAAAATAAGACCAAAATTATATTTCAATGACGTTTTTGTGGGGGATGTTATGAGGTGAACCTCACCAAACTGAATTCCTCAGTATTTTCCTTTGTATACATAAAGAACGTGGTAACCCAGGGAGTAGAGCTTTGGACTACTGACCGGAGGGCCGGGGTCGATTCCCAGACACCCTAAAGTTCAACCAAACTGTGTCATTTTTCGAGTGCCAGTTTTTCCTGGGAAATCACAGGCGGCACAAGAAAAGGAACTGGCCCCCTTATCCTGGTGCATAAATTTCACACGCTGGTCGGCTTAGTATTTAGAAACCTCTACCCTCAACTACTACCCAATTAAACCGACCCTCGGGCTGACAGCTGTGGTTATACAGGGTGGCACTCAAAACTGGTAGGACTGATTTTCTCGCCATGGCACGAATTTTCGGCACCATCTTGGCGCACACCTTGCACATGGCCAAATCCTGTGAAATAATGCGTTGGGCGTTGGATGCAGACAGGCCCAACTGGTCTGCAATTTATTCACTGGTTAAGCGTCGGACTGTGTTCAGCAGTGTCCTCATTCTGTCCACATTCGTGTCGGTTCTTGCCGTCGACGGTCGTCCGGAGCGATGGTCGTCTTCAACGAGCTCCCTACCCTCTTAAACAATTTGTGCCACTGTGGAACGGCTTAAGGTAGTGTCCCCATAAGCCTGCTTGATCATATCGTGGGTCTCAGTTGCCGTCTTCCCGAGTTTCGCATAAAACTTCACGGAATAACGTTGCTCTAAATTCAGATTCATTTTGTTTTTCGACGCGGACAAAAACCTTGCTTTACTAAAAACGGTGTCCTCACTCAACGACAGCCCGCAGGCGACTGAGGTTGGTGTCGGTCTGTTGCTAAGAGCCCCCCCACCTTACCCTGCAAGGCAGACCCCCCTCCACCGCTCCGTTCGCGCCAGAGAAAATCAGTTTTACCACTTTTGGGTGCGATCCTGTATAAAAAAAACATAAATATAAAAATATACTTAAACTATATAATATATATAATAAATATATATGTATGTATATAAATATGTGTATATATATATATATATATATATATAGATGATTTCTTCGAAGTAACACGGAAGTGTTAAATAAAAAACTTAGACAGCAACACAGCACGAGAGCACATAAAAAGAACACCTGTCTTCCGAAGAAGACGGAGTTCGAATCCGTCGAAATTATCAAGATTTTATTATGAGTGTTCTTTTTATGTGTTCTCGTGCTGTGTGTTGCTGTCTAAGTTTATATATATATATATATATATATATATATATATATACGTGCCTGGTTCCAGCCACCGGAACAATGTACGAGGAGGAAGCACTCAACAGCACACGAAGTTCAATGGTTCTCCAAGTGTGGCCGAGGCTCAAACCATACGTTCGCCTACCTCGGAGCTAAAAACAGTTGAAATCCATTCCTCGGCGCCTCGTCCCCTTAAAGACGATCATTGGGGCAAACAAGGTGGCCCAACTACGCACCACATAACCGTGTGTGTACACGAATGCATTGGGTTAATGAATTTCCGTTCGGAGAGGAGTGTATCTGGAGGTTGGTAAGCAGAAGCGCGGGACCGTCCGATCCGCGGGGGATTTCGTCCCGGATTCTCATTCGTGTAATTGCAGCAAGAAAGGATAATGCAAGGAGCAGCCGACCAGAGCGGAGTGCACGTAGGGACGTGCGGTGAGCGCGTGTTCACACACGTATCCACTCCCCGAGTGGCGCGGAAGGTCCCTCTCTCTCGCCTTTAAAACACCCAGGCAAATGCGCGAATGCTCCCGTGGGGTAGACGGGCTGAAGAGCGAAGTGAGGCTTCATCCCCTCCCCCATCGCTCGCCCCGACCCCTTCTCCGGTCCCTTCCCACACTCTTCCCGTTCATTCCCGTGAATTTAATGACCCACTCCTTGCCGCCTCGCATGTTCAACTCCCGTGCGTTATGCAATTAGTTCTCTCCAACCGCGACCCCGACCCTCATTCGTCGTGGACCTACTCCTCTCGTGACCTTTACCAGGCCATTGGCACTATTTAAAATTACGGTTAGGTGTGGATCGATCGTGTATGGTGCTACATTAAAAGAGGTGTGGTGTGTATTGTGTGTTGCCTGTATTGCAAAATAAATATTTTTTTATAAATATTTTTGCAAAATATATATTTATTTTACCAGAGATTAGCCCCCTTTTTGGGGGCTAATCTCTGGTACTAATATATGCTCAGTCACGCGAACAATGCCATTTACTTTAGTTTTTGAAGTGATTGAAGTCGTGAGAGATAAATGTCATTTTGAGATAAATTTCATTTTTCCCATATCGGAATATCCCATATCGTATGTATTCCCTATGAACCCAGGGTTTATAATTTACGTTTGTACCCGCCTACAGAGTATTAGGCAAACTGGCATTACTGTATATACTAAGCGTGTACGTACTTAGCTGTATCTGTTGACGCGCATACATAAGTAATGGCTTTTCGTCTTTTTCTTAAAGCTTTAATTTAATACCATCCAATCTAGTGTTCCTTTTTTTTCATAAAGTTACTGACACAAGTTTTGACCTCAAGTAGGTGCCCGCATGACGCTCATTTAATTTATTCTTTAATATCTGAATATTTTGCGCGTTCGCCAACACTGAAATAATTGGAGCAAATTCGCATTCATTTATTGTCAAATATTTTTTGACATCTTTCAAAATTCGATCTCAACTTATGATGTGATCTGACGCTTAACACTTTTTTTTCTCTTTAATTTCCCTACTTAAGTCCTGGTAACATAATGAGAACTTTATTGTGTAGTTAGGTTTCCCTTTGCCACGTAGGTGCATTTACTCTACTTGAGCGAGGACTCACTGGCAACCTACACATGGGAGTCTAGGGTCGGTGGCTGACAGACAAATATTCTCATCTCCTTGAATTTCGCCTTTCGGAAGTTTCCGCTTGTGTGATATGTGCTCTTCTCTTGGGCTCACGAGCCACGTGTTGTACCCGCCATTTGCAGGGGAATGTTCGCCACTGCTAACTTTAGACGACGCAGGTTATCCTCGAAGTCCCGTCGTTCTGTGACATTAATGGAATTGCCTCCGCGTGCGTCTCCGTCGTTTCCTTTTCCTCTTGTAGCGGTCTTCCTCACTCTCTCTCGGCAAAGATTTATTTAGAGAGACACAATTCATTCGTGACGAGACATGATTTTAATTCGAGAGATGAAAACTTCTTAGAATTTACCTAAGTAATCTCATTTGAAGGGAGGAGCCTGGTAATATATATATATATATATATATATATATATATATATATATATATATATATATATATATATATATATCTAATGGTATTCGTGACATCGAGGAGGTTCAACTCTGAGAAGACAGATCCTATAAAAATTCTCCCGACGAAATGGTCAAGCCAATACCTTCAGACTCGGGTTGCAGTACATTCGAGGGAAAAATATTCAATGCTGAATTGAATTCCCCCTGCCACACGCCTATTTTGGTGGATTGCGAGGTATTTATATCAATGTCGAATTATCTATTAAGGGGATGTAGGTATTAAAGCTAAATCAAAGATTCACTGTCCGTGTGCTCGTAGTAGATATAAAGTTAGAGATACGTGCATGGGACGAAGACTTTAAAATTGGGGGTTCCCTCTTACGGAACCAAACAGAGTAGTTGAAATTTTAAGCACTCACCTAAGAGAGCTCCTCAATGGCCTTCCTCATCCCTTTAAACTTTCCCATCGGTGCTGGCACGGCACATCTTTTTGTGGTTTTCAGGGTAAGGTTGTGTAGGTTTTGAAAAATGATCAATCAATGTGAAAGTGTTTCGAATGCCCATGCTAAATTTTCAACTGTGAGTGATGGGCAGCATATATTTTATACGTAAAGTGACTATAAATAGCCAAGAAAAAGATGCATATATTTATGATGCATATATTATTATTGAAGAGAGCAGGAATGTATGTTCACCCTAGTGAAAAAAAAATGCTCTTCCATTTCACAAAAATAAGTTCATATTAAATTCAGATATAATTTAGCGGTAGTCATGTTAAGGATATACTACCCATTTCTTAGCAGATATTTAAAATATGCGTTGGCTTGTGTATGACTGGAAAATATAATGAATTTTGCATTTTTTTAAAGATCCAAATACTTTTTCTAAGATCATCGTATCGATCATTAATTCGATTATCTGATCTAGATAGTGATCTAGAATCCTGTTTTAAAAAAGGACGCGAAGCTATGAATATGTCGATCTAAATCGCCGTTATAAAAAGTACGTAATTTCGAGGTTATGTGTATTCCATGAATGTATATTATCTATCTAGTAAGTAAAATTTTAGGCATTCATATGGTTGACGAGAATTGTAGTGAGAGAGAATTTAAACGTTTAAAATTAATTTATCCGAGTTATGTTATCATGGTTTAAATAACATTAAAATTCCCCTTAAAAAGTTTTCAATCGTATTGTCTCCGTGAAGGCGATGAAGCAACATTCGTATTTCAAAGTAATTTATTTTTCCTCCCGTCGCATTAGCACAAGTGACCGTGAGCGACGGTGAAAGTAACATTTTTACGCTTGCAAAACTCACAACCTTTAACCTTTCCATCCGAGAAATCAATTCCTAGACCCGCGATCCCCATCCCTGTGTCGCAAGGGGCTCGAAAGCGCTGGTGGTCGCCACCTTGAACGTCGCAAAGAAAAGATTTTGAGGTTGGCCGCATGTGTCAAATGCATGTGATTTTTATTTCATCCGATCTATTAATGTCATCCCTAGTAAAGACAACCAAGAAGAAAAAGGAAGATCTACCACAAGTCGTGCTCAAACTTCTCCGTTAACACGAATATAGTAATGGTTCTGATAATAATTGATTTTTCGGTACTCAGTTCAAAGAGCTCAGGTTGTGTACAGGGTTCGTCCGGAAGATAAGGGTACTGAGCTCAGGAAAAAAAATTTATTACACTTTTACATATCTTAAGCTAATATTCCTCAAAATAGGACCCTTGTGAGTCGATACACTTGTTCCAGCGGCGTTCCCATTCCTGGAACGCTCCCACGAAGGCATCATCGAGAACCTCTCGAAGACACGTCGTCACGGCCTCTTTGACGGCGTCCAAAGTCCCGTATCGCGTTCCTTTCAAACTCCTCTTTATCTTCGGGAACAGAAACGTTCTCTAAAAAATGTGGATCATTTTTGCAGTGATCCGCAAGTTGTGTCGCGATTTCTAAACGATTGAGTCTTTCATCATCACTGAGCACTTTCGGCACCAACTTTGCACAAATTTTTCGCATCTGTAATTGGTCCCTAATAATCTCGTGCACTATTGTTTTTGGCACATTACACTGCTCTGCTATCATCCGAACACTAAGACGACGATCAGAGTTCAGTACATCGCGAACTTTTCGCACATTTTCGTCGGTGAGTGTCGTTGATGGGCGTCCAGGCCATGGTTCGTCGTCGACCTCTTCTCTGTTCTCCACGAACATCTTGTGCCACCGAAAGATCATGTTTCTGGACATGGCTGACTCCCCGTAAGCCTGGTTAATCATACCGACAGTTTTGGTAGACGATTTCCCAAGCTTTACCGCAAATTTGATGGAATAACGCTGCTCCAAAAACTTCGGCATCGCGTTCCGTGAGGTGGGTCGAGCGTGGAGGTTCGCGTTAACAGAGCTCCTCACTACACCACAGCTCAGAGCCGACTGCCTTTTTCAGCGTCGCTTGCCAACATACCCCCCTCCAATCGCAGCCCGTCAGAGCGGTGCTGGGCGCGCCTGGAGCGGCGGGAAAAAATCAGTACACTTATTTTCCGGACGAACCCTATATTTCGTGAACAGGAAAAGGAATTGCCTGATAAATGCATAATGTTCCTTATGATTCTTATTTTAATGTCTACGATTATTATGATGTTAAACTATCAACCTATCTTTCGGTCGTTAGGGTGGTACAATTTTAATGAAACGAATTTCCTACTCTCACGCGGGAAACCTGATTACGTAAACTTTTCATTTTCCATTCTCAGGCAAAGGAGATTACCCGATCAACACGTGTTTAACCTCAAATATAAAATAAAAATCATTACATATAGTCCTCAACATATAATATAAATTGATTTCTAGAAAGAATGATTCACAAACCGGTTTTAATCCCGCTAAATCTGCATACTGTTCCACTGCGCGTTGGATCCAATCAACGGGCTCACGAACGGCGAGACGAAGCGCAAAAAATCACTGCGCAGAATCGTGGACGGACCTCCTAATCCCAGCGGGTTTATATTTTATTCGCGAAGGAGGAAAAGCATGGCACGGATCGAAGGCGGGACATTATAAATTCCAAGCGAGGCCCTCTTCGTTGAAAGGGCAAGTGGCGAAAATGACCACCCTGATGACCCTTCCTTCCGGGTGCGCTATGTCCCGTGGAATCCCGTCCCGGCGCCTCTTCGACCGGGAGAAAAAGTTTCGCCTTTGTATGACGTAAGAGAATGTCCCATTGTTGGCGGCAGGAGAGCGTTTCGTGGCCAAAGGAGAAGGGAATGGGGTCTCACATCCTCCCTCTCGGTTCTTAAGTGAACCGGTGCGGCATAGCGGATCGTTGAATATCAGGAATGAGACTGCTTAAGGCAAGAGGGCCGCGTACTTCATCTCCTCTCCCTTTTATTTTTGAGAGGGTGAGCGATATAGGAGCGATTGAAGAGCGATAATTAAACCGTTTTATAGTACCTATTGTCACTTCCATAAGTAATAAATACGTTTACTAGATAGATAAAATTTGGAAATTACTGTAAAAAGCATGTGTAGTTACGGTTTGGGTTAACGGTTATTAAAAATATGTTTTCTGAATGGGAGGATCGGGTAGAATAGATAGCGGAATTGAAACCTGATTCATTTACTCCTGAATTATATTGAGATGATATGCATTTATTTTCAATCATATCTTAACTATTCATATATCGTTCAAATACATTTCAATCTCTACGTACAAGTCTCGTCTGAAGCAATTCTTTTTGTGTTCAGGAATTTCAGAGTGTGATAGGTAATTGTCTTAAAATCTGTATATCGATCCATGGTCATGGACTCTCTTCGGAGTTAGAACATACTTTATATTCCTTACTGTTCAACCAGTCTAAATCGTATCCCGTTTATTGTATGCCCGACTAAATAGCAATAGTGATGACAATGGAATGCAATTTCAGGAAATAAAATAGTGGTAGTGTAGAGAGTGGAATCATAAGCATATTAAATTCCGGAATATTATTTCACCACTGCGTATAAATATTTTACAAAGTCAAATTCAAAACATTTGAGCGATATTAGTGAGATTAAAACGTATTTGATGTAAACAAAAACATCTGAAATTTGCTTCAAATAAAATCATGCATTCACGGAACAGGTTTTGATTTGAATATATCATATTCAGGTGGGGATATACGGGTAAATTGCGCTGACAGATGAATAGTGATTTCAAAGGTCAGGCATTATGCATAAGGGCGTTGTATTTAAATGTCCAGAATTTTTAGGGACGGAGAATCAATTAAACTCACACTCGCTTTGATGCTTTAATTTCTCCATTCTCTCTTCCAAACCTGACGGAATTGCAGGTTTAACCAGCATATTTTTGCCAAGGGAATGGGACAAAACCCGTCGGTAAGCTAATTTAAGCGGTAAGAAAAACAACATTTTCCCATGTTTAAAATATCTCAAGAATTGGTCCTCTTACGTATCAACAGCATTCTTTCGTTGTCTCCTCTCTTGATTCATCCGGGCTTTTTCCGAACAAAAGGAATGATTATTTTACCCTCGATCCTCATCTGAAATTAGTATACTTCCACATTCATTCACAGCATTTCCGAAAAAGAATTCAATGCCGACCAGCATTAATTATGAGTATCTACTTTTGGCATTCCTGTCATCGGTGAAGCGAAGTGAAGCAGTAGTTTCCGATGCTTACTCTGAGAAACGCTCGACGGTCATTTCATCATTTAGGAAATACATGAGTGTTCCCAGAAGACGTCCAAAATTGAGCGCAAACTTTAGGATTACTCATAGCAATCGTCGGAATCTCTACATGATGCTTCACAGGGTTGTTCCGCTGTTTAGCTTCCCTCTTCATGAACTGCGTGCTGTATTATAAGAGATTTCAAACACACAGAACTTAATTAGAGAATGGAATGCCTTTGGTAACCCTAAAACGCAGAGGTATAAAAAAACAGCTCCTCGTAGTTTGGAGTCCAGTGTACTATCCCAGCTGGAGGAGAGAGAGCGCCGAACTGGTCAAATTTTCGACCACGGACATGCAATAGAAGAGCCTCGGTCACGGAAGTAGAGAAGGGATCGTCGACCGCTTCACATGATGGACTACCGTGATGATAAATATCTTCTTCTCTTGGCGATTAATCAACCATCCGGAAGAAGGGAGAATGAATTCATCAGCCTATTATAATGGTGTCTCGGCTAGCTATACTTCCGCAGCTTCAGCGTGACCTCGTTCTTATTTAGGATAAAATAAAAATAAAAGGTACCGTTATTTCGTTGTTTCACTCATGATTAAATTTTAATCTTGAGTGGAAGTCGACTTCTTTTGGATCAGAAAGATGGTGTGAAAAATTGTTGGCGGTCTGCGGGGCCCGGAGGAAACATAAAAATCCACTCAGGGGAAGCTTCAAAAAATAAATTGATTAAATGACGTTCGTATCTTGGTTTCGACTTCATTGTTTCATTCTCATCATAGAGTGAGTGCAACTTGGTCGTCCGTGCGAATGTGCCAATCGAAACCTCATACGCAACTGGAGACAGCGTAATTTTGGCTCGCCTTTCGCGTAGTTAAGAACGCCAACCACAGTTTTCAGCCCAATGATCGCGTTGATAGTTGAGATTAAAGTTCCCTTGTACGCTTCATATCCGCGTTGAATCCACACTCTAATGATATACTATAGGTATCAGCTTCTTCATCTGCGCCAACGGTAGTCTCGCATAAATTTCAGATGGGTTCGGATGCGGTTTGAGAATGACCACCACCCGAATTGGAACTTGAACCTCCCCGGTCAACATCTACATCTACATATACATAAATACCCTGCGAGCCACCAAAAAGGTGTGTGGCAGGGGGTGTAGCACCATGAGGGAAGGGTAAGGGTTGAGGGGGTTGGGGGTTAGGTGAGGAAAGGTGGGGGGAACCTGTAAGAAAAAATAGATACATACATACATATTCACATATACATATATGCACGCACACATATATATACATATATTAAAATATACATATATATATATATACACATACATACGCACATATCCTCGCGCAGTCCCTAACCTGTACGTTAATACTTATTGCAATGAACTAAGTCCTGGGGAATTTCGGCTACAAGCATTCTGGTCCCTTATCGTTCTTGCAAAAAATTACATTTTAAACCTGTCAGTCTTGCAGTCTATCTCTATAGTCTTATATTCGTGATCCCTTCGACCGTAATACGTTGGGGTTCGTATTATATCCTTGATGTCATCGGAAAAGGGCCCATCTTTAAATGTTTTTAATAAGTTTAATTTATATTGGAAACGCCGCTGTGTAAGAGAATCCCAACCTAAATTGTCTAGCAAAGTGGATACGCTGCTGAGTTGGTCATAACAATGCCAATGCTTGACAAATCTAGCCCCCCTCCGCTGAACTCGATCTAATTCCGAAACCAAATTTATATTATGGAGATCCCATATACTGGCAGCATACTCTAGGTGGGGCCTGACCGAGGCAAGGAAACATCGTTCTTTCACCTTTTCGTCGCATTTACCTAGCACTCTTTTCACAAATAACGTTGTGCGCGATATTTCAAATTCCTGATACGCGGGAAATCACTCATCCTTATTTAGCTGGAGGCATCAGCGGACGATTCCGGAACTGAAATTGAAATAATTATCTCTCTCTTAACCCCTAGCTACTATGTTCAAAGGCTACAACGGTAATTTATGCATGAAATATAAAAATAAAATCACTGATAAAATAAAATAAAAATAAATATTATATTGCATTTTTGAGAGATCATAGGAAATGCATTAACGGAGAAGTCTCTCCTCGAGAGGAAGTTCAGTCATCGCTGGTTTAGTGTGGATATCCGTCACGTTCGAGAGAGGGCGTCCGACTCGCAGACACCGCCGGTGTTGGTCACATCAAAGGAGTGCGAGGGAATATTTCAAAGAGCCAGAACGATACTGGCAAGAGGGTGTGTCGGGATTGTGGTCTGCAGAAGGGAAAACGAAGGAGGGATATGGCAGCGCGAGTGGAGAGGGTTTCGAGTACAAACGCTGACCTTTCGGCACTTCGCCACGAGGAAAATCGAAAATGAGGCGACACCTGGGTATTTTTCTCTCCCCGATTATCCTCCGACCGTGCCGTGCATTCCTACAGCTTCAGCTTTATAAATGTCGCTTTTACCAAAAAACGTGAACTATTGAAGAAGAATGTCTCAGATTGCCCGTGACGTTTTTGAATTTTTACGACGGTCCAGAGATTTCACGCATATTATTGAGGGAAAAATGACGGGAAAGCAAAATTCTATAAACTTAAGGTAAACTTAAAGAATAGTTATTGCTTGGACCTAACTATTAATAGTAGTTTTAGGGGAGGCAACGGACAGCTAAGGCCATTTGCGCCATTAGGGATGGATGGGAAAGGAAGGGTGAAGAGAAACCCGGCGTTGGCATTAGCCTTCTCTTGTCGATATGCGCCAAGGGGTCCGCAGTTCAACGTCTCATCCGACGGACGTCGCACTCACTCTAAGTGCTTTCCACAAAGCACCTGAATTAGGGATAGGAATACCACTGAAAAAAATCTCCGCCCTCCGCGATTCGAACCCGGACCCTCAAGCCTGTACCTCAACCACTGCACCATCCCGATCCCCTTGTACCTAATGACTGAAACGATTATTGACCATAAATGTTTTTGTCCATTTTGTCTTAAAAAACTTAGGAAAATGCATGACCCTGTTGTTTCATCCAACCAAAGTGTTTTCGGAAATTCAGAAAAAAAGCTAGCAAGGAAATTTTTCGGGCAAGAGATTAATTGCTGTTGAGGGGAAGACACGTGAAGTCGCTATTATTGCTCACTTTAGACACAAAATATTGTCTATAAAATTTAAACATATTATGAAATATCTTCAGTTTTAAGTAACACGCCCTTGGAAGAAGTGTTACGCTTAAGTGATTTTATGGCGTTCCAATAAACTTACTCGTTTTTAATAATTCCCTCCATACTCTTCTATTCTTACATACTCCCTTCGCTACTGTCCCAGCGAAATTTAATGTCCCTATGTTTAATATCCACTTTTCAATGCGTGAAATCTCTTATATTCATTGCTATAAACCATTGTCCTTGGATATAAATCTCATAAATGATTAGATAAGTATTTCTAGATTAAAAAGAAATATTTTGGCATTTCATCATGCTACATTAGATAAGCTTTGAAGATGACTTATCAGTCGACTTACGGGATGGAATATTATTATTGTTCATTAATATTATGAGAACGCTGTAATATTTAGAGGAGAGTTGTGAAACCGCAGGCGGGACAGGAAAATAAGCTGACCCATCTGATGAGTGAACATCACTCGCTGTAAAAGGCTTGATGATTATTCTCAGCCATATTTTTTATATATACCCTTCAAGACACCGCTAGAATGCGTGGCAGGGGGTGAATATCCACCAGAATAATTTTGCCCGAACATGGCCCTACCCCGGTCGAACAATAATATTATGATGCCCTATCGTTCGTGGAAAAAGGGGCATCTTAAATCAATCTGTTCCACACTTAATTTCTCGGATTTTATTAATGTCTCTGGAGGTAGAGGTTAGGGGACGGTTGGATGGGAAAATACGGGAAGGGTGGAGTCAATAGGAGAGAGGGAGTTTCACTTTTGGCTGTGAAAACGGGATTCCTATCCCTAGGGAGAGGCGAGTGGTTTACAAAAATATAGTCGTTTTAAATAACATTCATATCTAATTTTGCAATTTCAAGTTCCTCTAAAATATCAGGTTTTTTACCCTTGTTTTCATAGTGTAGAATTTTCGGATTAAATTTACACGAGTGGGATAATTGTAGTGGAATCTCATCTAGGAGTGATGTTTCGTCAAAAACCCTCAAGCATTTTTCATGTTCTTTTATTCTGGGTTTTCAAACTTCTTCCGATCTGACCTATGTAGCACACATCAAATAAATCTGTGAAAAAGTTCAAATTTCGTTTTTCTCATAATGACGATGTTCCGCTGCATCTCTACTGAATTTGTTGAACATTGACAAAGTCTAATTTGGTAACTTCGTGATCGTGAGTGAACGCTCCTCGATCAAGGTATTAATTTTCCTTTACCAAGTTACCAAACGGTTTTTAAGCACCGCATTAATGGTTTCGAATTCTATTTTTCGAATTTTGAATGGGTCGATCCTTAAGAATACGTAACTTCTATATGGCTTAAAATTAATGGAATGTGTACCTGTTTCGACTTCCTTCGGAGTCGATCACGAGGTTAACTGTCTCTTTCCTCTTTTTTGCGGCACAGCACGTGGGCTGCGACGGCGTCATTGGGTCGGAGAAGCGGGTGGACGCCTGCGGCCTGTGTGGCGGCGACAACAGCACGTGCCGCCTCGTATCTGGCCTCTTCACGCGCCCCCAGCTGCCCGTCGGCTACAACCTGATCGCGCAGATCCCCCGAGGAGCCTGCAACATTAACATTACCGAGCTCAAGCAGAGCAGGAATTATTTGGGTGAGTCGGTCGGGTATTTTTCTGCAGACATGTCGTGATAAGTAGAAATTTAAATCATTTATTTATTCATATGTTTTAAAAAAGTATTAATTTACAATCCAATTCATTTGTATTGTAAATTAATGACATATTTTCACAAGATATCGTAGAAAGAGTGTTCATGTTCATTTTTTCTAATTTGTTTTGCCTCAGTCGAATGCATCCTACTTGATTTGCTTTATGCTCATTGTGACATTATTTGGATCAAAAGCAGTTTTGTGTGCTAAATGTCTATTGTCAAATTATTTGAGTCAAAAGTAGTCTGTTGTGCCATCACGTTACCACACACCTTTACGGTTGCTTGCAGGATATTTGTAAAAGTGCCCTGCTTGTACAAGTACTTGTAGGTTACTATTTGTCCCAAATATAGGTACTTGCAACTATTTGTCCCAGCTATTATTATTGATATTCTGCGGGTTAAGTTAAGTTGTATATGAATACAGTCTATAAAATTATAAAACAATTCATTTAAATGCCTCTCCTAACCAAAACCATAACCTAAAATCTGGAACTACAGTAAGTCCCTCTTCGATTCCTCGTACTTATTTCCTCCCCTTATTCCTCCAAACTCCCTATTTTTTCCTCTCCCCTTTCTTACCGAATACCCTCCCCTCTATCATAGTCTTCAACATCCCGTCACCAGTTAAAATTCTATTGCATCCATCTTTCATGCCTCTTTTTGATTTCTCCCAACAATACTCTCTCCTCCCCCACTGGTTCTAGAACTTCCTCGTTTGTTTTCCTTTCAGACCACTCCACTTGTTCCATCTTTCTCCACACCCACATTTCAAAAGACTCAGAAATATACCTATCATATTGCTTCAATGACCATATTTCTGCGCTGTAGAAAACCTCCCTCCATATCAAAGTTTAAACGAGCCTTTTCTTAACATTCTTACTCAACCTACATGTCATCAATTCATTCCTCCTAGTGTAAGCTCCTTTGCCCAATGAAATTCTTCGTCTTGCGAGAATACATTCATTAATTCCACCTAATTCACTTTATTAAACGCTTTGTCGAAATCGTACCTCTCCCCATTCTGAACTCAAACTGATCATCACCTAAGTCTTCATTTTTCCTGCTCTCCATCCTCTTATTGATGATTTTGAGAACCACTTTAGCTACGTCCAAAATTAAGCTTACTGTATTGCAGTCCTAACATATTGCTGCTTTTCCATATATAGGATAGAACCTAAAAATGATCTTACAAAATTTTCCAACCAAATCCCTCCCCCATAAATGCAACGAATTAGTCAATTAAAAACCCATTCCTTCCCCATTTTCATAAACTTTTAAGTAGTTTCGTGAGAATATTGTCTTTCCTTTCTCCCCATCGAATAAGTCTGGATCCAAGCTATCCTCATCTGCGTCATACTCTCTTTCTATGTCTAACCTTGCTGGCCTAATTTATTTACCATACATACATACAGTTCTTTTATTAATTTCTTCCGTCTTTCTATGTTCTTTTCTGGTTCGACTAATATTTTTTCCAACTAACTTTTTTGTTCAGTTTTATAACCACCCCTCGCTGATTCTCCTCCCATCCACTGTATTTTACTCTGTGACTATTATTTCATATTCTTCCATCTCACCTTGAGCAGCCCATCCATATCTATACGTATTTTCTCTCTCACTTTATGTTCTCCAATTTTACTGCCCTCACCATTGTCCTAACATTCCAGGATCCTATTCTAATCCGGTCCTTTTCTGTGCAGTTGCTGTCGTCGCTTTTTCTTTGCAAGAATCGTGGGGTGACGACTGCGTAACCCGTGCGTCCCCCGTTGCCGCGTACGATACGTCCATTTGGGCCGAGTCCCGTAGTTGCCAGGACTCATTTTCATTATGATGTCCATCCTAAATGTCTTGTGATACATAATTGAGGTGGTTTCTCGTTGCCTTCATCAATAGTGTTTTCAACTCAACACCATCACTTAATGGCCGCCCCACTGGGGTCAGACGCCTGTACACCCGCCTCACTAAGGACCAATTGCTGCGCGGTCCTACCTTTCGCTTGGCTCCTACGACCTATCTATATGCATGGGTGATCCTGCCTGGAGCAAATATCATTTCTCCCGCTAGCACAGCTCTAGCGGTCATCAGAACGCATAGTCCTTCCGACCACGTCAAAGTTTAGTGCATAGGGAGGTCCCAGATTAACCTGACAATATTTTAACAGATTATAAAAATTAATTTCAAATTTCGAAATTCCTAAAGGAAGGGTATGCCAAATATTTATGAATCACGCCTCCCTTAACGATGTAAAACAATCATTCGCCTCTGCAGAAACTTCAGTTTTTGGGCCTTTCCTTTCCATTAGTCCAGAAATTAATTACTTTTATTTGACATCTTCCTAGGTGAAATTTCGCGAAAAGATAGCACAGTTTAACAGTTCACAAATATTTTAATCTTCCTATATATATATATATATATATATATCCCGGATAAGGAAATATTTTTACATTTGTGATCTGCTCAAATTCGCCTTCCCCACCTTTCCTGTGTTTGTCTTTTATGTGTTTTCCTATCCCCTTTCCTTATATATCTATGTCTATGTGTGAAAATAATATATATATATATATATATATGTCTGTATGTATATATATGTAAATGTACATATATTTATGTGTATACTTTTAATGCTCTTCTTCAATTACAAGAGACATAAATGGAATTCATATTTTATGGTTCATCAGATGCCATTATTCACGTATACTGCCGTACACCATGTCACAACGCACATAAATTGCTTCATTGTTTTATAAATTTAATTGGATAATATATCTGCTTAAAAGACAAACTCCTAGGGATACATTTTTTCAAGAGGAATCGAACACGCAAAAATAACTCATCCTTGATACTGGCACCCGGAATAATTAATTTAAATAATAATGAGAATGCTTAATAATTTCCGACAGGATCTATGTAGTCTACTTCGTAAATGTGGAACTTCTAATTGGCTTTTAAGTCTTGTCAGAACAATTAAAATATGATAAAATTCTATAAATACACCTGGTCATGAAGAATGCAGGAGAAACATTTAAATGTAAGCTTCTAAATGCCTCTGTCATGAACACAGATATTAATAAATCTGTCAGGCACACTTATTCCATCCACACAGAGACAAAATTTAACAAAAACTATGTTGAGGGGACAAGTGAATTTAAAATTACCGTACTATACCCATCATCGTTGCTATTGTTATTTCCACACCAATCACCATTCGAAACATTTAATATCTTTGAGCAAATCGCTGGTTCAACGTGGAAATTGGATTACTCTGTGCAGTACACTTCAATTATTCACCTCATTACGTTAACAAGTGACTGGAATTGTTTGGTTGTGAAAGAACGCCTAATTATATGTGTCATTAATTCACAGTTATAATAGAAACCAAATTCAAATGACATTTCATGAAAGCTATAGAGAACTATGAGAACCCATTTAACCCCTAGCTCATTGCTAAACGTGTGCGTGAAGCAACGAAACATAAATTCCTTGTTATTAGGTGAAAATTAGTATAATTGGTAGCTTCATAAAGTATGCTCTTAGATTTTTAAAACGTTTGCCCGTCATCAGTGCGCCAAAATTTGCGATTAATCGTAATTATATACCCGAGGGTCTATTTTTAATCCACAGCCAAATTAACCGTCACATTCAATGTTTCAATTAGCAAACCGTGAAGTTGTTTGAGATTTAATTTCCCAGAACGTTTACAATAAAGATATCAATGCATGAGAAAAGAGTTTCCATTTGAAGCATTTTGGGTAGCCTTCCATTTATGCTTCGTTTAAGTACGAGTATCGAGTTTCACTAAAAGTCCATGTTAATTCAGTCGTAGATATTCCAGCCGTCACCATTGCATTTCACATTTAATTCCTGTTTTAAGTTTCATTATATTTCCTTTTAATATTTAACTACGCTGTTCAATGTAATCAAATATCTGCGTGGGTAAGGAAAAATAGAATCAAACTGATTTCACGGACTTCAGGAAAAGTCACGTAAAAAACTTTTTTATGAATCTTGGTTTTTTTATGAATTGTAAACCTGGCCTCAGATGAAAAAATATATTATTTTGAAATTTTTGTGGGCAAAATGACGTAGAAAACAGATTGAAGGGGAAAAAGATAGTAAATAAGTGATGGACTGGGTAGAAGAAGAGAGAAAGTACGCATTGATGAAAGATAGAAGTTCATTAGAATTGGTCAGAATGTATCTATCAATATACCAACTCGTATTGCTATTTTTTCGATAAAATTTATATCTAAACTATAATTATTTTTTCCCCGAAATACCGTATTACACCATACTATTTTACGATACTAGTGTCTTAAACTAGCATTTAATTAAGTTTTGGATAAAAGCATTTCATCTCAAATAATATTTTTACCAACTTTTAGTAACGTAATGAACAATAATTTACGAATAATTTCAGGGTGTTATGCTCAAAAAATGTCATCTATTATCTCTAGATTCCCCTCCATCATCTCATTATCAAATCCCAAGGAAAACAACATAAATCAGACACCTACAGAGCAAAAGGGAAAATAATCTTTGAGGCATGCAGACGCTTTGCAACCGTTTTCGATAGGTATACATCTACATAATACCCCGTAAGCCGCCGCAAGGGCGTGTGGCGGGGGGTGTTAGGTCACCACCCAAAAAAGGAAAAAAGAAATACCGCATTGAAAACCAACTCACACATGCAAACCCCAATCCACAGCAGTGCACACATTCATCGTAACATCCCATCATTCGACGCGCATGCAAACACACATCTACCTCCCTTCACTCCACAAGTATGACCGGAGATTCAAGGACATTTCTCGCCCTATTCATCAGATTTTTCTAGTTTTTGTCAACTTTCTTTATTGATCTGTACCTATGTACTATATTCTGTAGTATTTTTAAGGTCGGCTATCCTTTGAACATTTTGTAATTGAATTTCCTTTAAGAACGACGATTTTTCTCACAGGATATTTCATAATCTATAGTGTGGAAGTATTTTGAAAAATCGCAGGGCAGGCTGCAAAGTTTGCAGGAGGTGCTAAGTGGTGCTATGTGTTTTACTTCCACTTGCAACGTAAGTCTAACAAGCATACCCTGCATTACAAAAATCATTTTTAAACTTTACATACCTTCTACCTCCCTTCATTCCGTCCAAAATGCCGAAACTTTGTTTCTCTCTAATGCTCTTAGCCAACAATTTCGATTCCATCTATGTGGTTAATATTCCAGTGGCACTTAATGATTCCCTGAACTTAGGCAATAAACCATTATTTATTTCAAGTTATTTGTGTCATACGAGCATAAACAATGGTATGAGTTTCTTCGGTTAATAAATAACTGAGAGAGTATTTCCTTATTATATTACTTAAAATATCTGAGAAACTGTTATTATGAAACCTCAATGAATGTTGTAAGGGGACAATCAATTAAGAAGATTTAGATTTAACAAGCAGTTAAAGGGAAATGGAAATACTGGTATTTTTTCTTAACAGCGGAAAAAATTTTCGACCACCGATTTTCACAAAACCTTACGTATTCATCCCATTAATAGCATTAGCTTACAAGTACGATTTACTAAACCCTATTATCTGGGCTGTTTTTAGAAATAATCTACCGGAAACGCATTGATGCCATTATAAAACCCGCCTAAAACGACAAAATATTCTTAAGCACCATAATGCAACAACTCGGGTTTTAACTCTGCATTAACTGCGAAACGACAATTTCGAAATAATCCGATAGTCGATACACCGATATTTTTTTCACTATCGGCTTTCCCTTAAGGTCATGTTACGAGGCAGAACAAATGGTTTATTTTTTTCCTCCCGCTTCAATCTGTACTATGGTCTGAGGAAACAGGCAAAAAGAAAACGCGTCCCTCTGATAACGACCTTTTTCTTCATGACGAGGAAAAAAAATTCTGTTTCACTCATTGATCAGTGGCTTTCTCATGGGGAAAACACATGTCAGTATCCATGTATGCTGACCATGCTTCTTATTGAGTGAGTATTTTGATGGTTTATTTCATTTTTCACTATGATTCCTTTGACTTTAATGTTGTTTAATCAAAATCCGAAACTCGCATTTCGAACATAATCTCTAGCATGGACCCGCACCAAAGGTTGAACCAATCCACCCTTTTTGGCTGTAGTTAAACCATAGTGGCACATTATAAATTTCTAGCTTGGCAGTAACGCATTCTGAAACAGGATCGAACTTCCAGTTTGTATATCTCGGAGAAGTTTTAAATAGAACTCTGCCTATCTCCAGCGTATCGAAATCTGTGCGTTGGTGTAATTAAGGAAATTTCTCATCATTTAAGGATGGAAACCAGACGACTAACTTTTCTCTCCGCACTTAAGTTCCGAATGGGACATTTATTTCATGAAAAACTCGATGAATTTGATAAAATTGTTTTTATTATATTTTGGCTGAATAATAAACATATTAATAATTCAATCTCTTGCCGTTAATATGAACTCATCGTATGTATACTTAAGTAAATCAGTTTGATGATAAAATTGCAAAATCAATGGTTGTAAAAATAATAGTCCCAAATAATTAATATTTAAATGTCAATCTAAGAAGTGATATAAGAGGTAATTTAAGTGTTGATAGTTTTATTTTACGTATTGAAACTTCAGGTAAACAAATTTTAACCCGTAAGCGGGAAACCTAATGACGAGTAGCAATTACGAGCCTTGGAGTTCAAAGGAGAGGAGTTTTTGAGCATGAAAAAACGTATGATCAGCCTCGGCAAGAACTGGGCGCAGCATCGAATGTATTTATGTCATGCATTAGTTCGTGTGCCTACTCCTGATAAATTTGTAATGGTAATGCTCGGCGATCACGTTAATTGTGACTTATTCAAATTTTGGTATTCGCTTACCTCAAGCATTTTTCTAAAGATATCGAACGAATATACATGTCATAATGTTTACATACTGTAATTCCCCATTCTAGTTTAGTGCAAATTAAACATCTGAAGATATTTCTGTCAAGAGTTATCTCGTGTATTGTGCAATCGATCCCCAAATATGTTTTTATTGCAATGCAGCTCCTCTCTGACTGCGAAACTAGCTGGGTCCCTCCTCCTCCCTTTCCTTTCCTTTAGATCTTCCGCCTTTCTCATCCGGCACCCGTCCTCCATTTTGGCGCATGATCCTTTCATTTCCCCTCTTTCGCAGCCAAGACATGGCCTTGCTCACATGTCGCATCTGAACTCCTTTTGACACTCTTGCTTCCTCATTTCCCTCCCCCCCCTCCCTCCCATCTTGCTCCCTTCCCGACCCCGACTTTCTTCGCAACCCCTTCTTCTCCTCCCGCCTGTCCGACATCCACTCCCTCCCACTTCCATCCGCTCTTTCCGCATCCGCCGCAAGGCAATTTTTATCGGCTTGTGGACCTCGTACAGGCGGTTAGAAAAGCATTTGCTCTCAGGGCCCCCCCTCCCCGGATCATAGGCAACTTGAGACGTTTCCTAGGGGCGTTATGCTGGTTCTTTCCAACGATAAACCCTCCCCTGCTCTGCCAACGTTTTTATGTGCCCTGGAGGCCCGTTGCGCGATGGGCCCAAAATCTGCTCTGTATTCACCGAAGCGTCAAGTACTTGGGAGGAATTCAGTCGATGTCCCTCCGTCCGTTAAATTCTCTTCCTCGAGCCGTTTGTCGAGGTCCTCCGCGTGGGGTTTGCCTCCCCCAGCGTTTAAATACTGGTTTTGTCCTTTGAATTAGTAGGTGGCTGTTAGTGGTTTGGTAATGTTACTTAGCTTTAGATTGTTTACCCAAATAATCGAGGATATCCGCGGTCGTATTGAGCATCCTCAGTTCATTGGGCATTGTCCGAGTTTCCCTCTTTCGGTTAGTTGGTTAGTGGATCGATACTATCGGCGATACTTTGGTTTATCGATCGATTTTTGTCATCTCTCATGATATGGATTGGTAAATCCAGCTAGTATCCGCGAGAACTCCCTACTCCACACTCTACTCACTTAAGTATTTAGCCTTAACGTGTATTTAGCAGTTTCGCTTTTTCGTTGTCGTAGTTCCTCGCCTGACAACATGTACATATCGTATCTCACTCAGTCTTCATATCAAAAATGTTTACGTATTACGCACTCACGTTTCCAAAATATAATAACGTCGCGTGACGGGACTTTAAACACAAAAACCCGTCGGTTCGTCAGTGTATGGATCAGGACATGATTAAACACCCACATGGACAGTTACGTGTGAGTTTTTCGTCACGTCCTACATGTACATTTTAGGACGCGATATGTTGGTCGTGAATATACAGATAGTACATTCGTAAATGACGCGTTCACACTGCATTATTTTGTGTTTTCAGGACCTCTAGTGATCCAGTATTTCCTGCTACTAATCAGCGACCTTCCCACATTAAATGACACCGAAATGAATTTTCTCGGAACGCTCTTCTCCCGCCCCCCCCCCTGCCAGCGCACAACTTCATTCCCAATCTCTTATCCTTCCCTCCTCTCTCCTTCTCCCCCTCCCAGTTCTTCCCTCCTCCATCCGCTGCCTTGGCTCGTCCACGGGAGACTCGCTCTGGTTAACCTGTTGCCTGGCGCACTCGACGAGACGCGAGCACGATTCCTGCTTCTCGCTGGTTCCGGGCAGATGACAAGTCCCTATGTTGCGTATTCTCTTGCCTCGAGAGTGCTCTGTGGCCTGAGCTCATGGAGGACATGTGCCCTCATTTTTTTCCTGCTAATGTCCCGTCTAACTAACTAGTCATTAGTTCCAATGCCACATTGTGCATGAAGATACTTCACGTGACGTATTTTCCTGTAATAAAATTATTTGTTCAAAGAAACCTAGATGAAGAAGATGGTAAATGTTCATTTCAATATTTCACTTGTATTCTTTGAATTTTCACCACAATGGAATTTGTTTTAATTTCTAAATTAAGATTCCGACCTTCTGAGTTAAATTCTTCTAATAATTGCTCCAAACTTTCTTTTAATTGCTCTGAACGCTTTATTGTCTCCTCAAAAAATCTTTCGTAATTACTGATAACAATTATTAAAAAAAACACTGATGGGTTGGCTGATGGGTGCTGACCGATGGACTTTTGGTTCTCGTCTTTAAACCTATTCCGGAGTACCTTAACGTAATATTTAATACAAAATGAGGAATTATTATAAGCGCCGAACGAAATATTCCTCAAATACAAAGATCCACTACCGAATACTGTATGTAATCCACAAGTTTTAGATGACCCAATCACAAGTACAGCCCATTAAGTGCGCAGTTGCCACATTGTTATTGCTATTGAATTTCCAAACCATTAATGAACGTGGAAATGGTAACCATTTCGCTTCACAGTTTACCCCATTATTTGGAGAAAGCGGAATCGATGAGGATGACAGTACTTAACGGGAATAAATTAATCCAATGCTTTATACTTTAATTAGACTCTGAATATTTGTCTCAACGTAGCCAGTATTTCGTGATAACCTTCAATTCTTCAGAATCTTACAAGAAATTTAAGGTTTCTTTTTCCATGCATAATATAACCCCCTCCTGTGTCTGTCTTGAACTCTCTCTCTTTAGGGTTTCCCTGCACCTTACTACCTGCTTCTTCATCCGCATCCGTATTATTACTTACACGTATTGCTTCCATCTCCCATGTGACTCCATCTCACCTTATTTTCACGAGTTACCTCGAATTCTCTTTTTCTCTCCCTCACACATCCTCTTCCGAAGCGAATGCCATAACGTCCCTCATGTGGTCTCATGACCTTCATATTGTCCTTCGCCTCGTCAACATCACTCCCACAACTCCGTTCCGTCCGTCCCGATCTCCCTACCACCTTCCACCCCGCCTATACGGAAGCTGCCCGATGGAAGCCGCCACTTCACCGGAACCCCAAGCTTTCCCTTCCTTAGCTCTCCCTCCTCCCACACGCCGAGACGACGGCTTCACCGATGCTAATTAACCACGTTGCATTCATTTGGTCCCTGCCCGGTCTCCCGCTCCCCGTTCCCCTCGCCCCCGTCACCCTCCTCCCGGGGAAAAATTCAACAATGCCATTCTCCATCATCCTTCTTCGCTCGCTCCCGCCGCCCCGCAGCCACAAGCGCGCGGTACCAACTCTTTCCCTCCCCCGTCTCCCTCTCATTCCCCCGGTTAACCCGAGAAATTTTGTCTGCTTTTCTTTGGCTGTGGGAGGGAAAACTTGGACAAAATTAAACGAAAATGACCCAGAAAAAAATGGTGAGTGAAGGAGAGGGAGAGTGTGAACATTTTGAGGGGATCTAGGCTTCATGAAGTATCTCGATCTGAATTCCTTAAGCCAAGTTTACCATTACCATTTTACCATTATTCGTGGAGCTCCTTTTTTTTTGATGACACAAATCCCCTTAGGGTCGCCGTAGCCGTCAGGGTGCTCATGCATGGTGTGGAGTCAGGGTTATGTAGAGCGGAATGGGAATTTCCTTGCCCCTTTGAAAGTTTGACAAGGGCTGTTATGAGGTGATTCCGTGGGGATCCCTGCGGAATAATGTAGGTTAATATATTAAAGTTAGCAATAGGGATATTATTTGGGTAGAGGTGAGGACTTCGTATACATATTGCTTCACATAATTCCTCTTCGGTGATTGAATAGATGTTTAATTTTTTAATGTTTACGTTATTCCAAAAGCATTTATGAACAAGGTAGTTTTACATGGAAATTTGTGGGATGCTCTGTCTTCCTATAAAATCTATACTCATTTTTCTAAAGTTTTCATGAAATCTCGGTGACGAATTCACTCATGAGACGTAATTGGAACTAGTTGCACGATCTTCGATAAAAGACATGCACATTGATCATGGGACGGTGGTACAATTTCTTTTATGTTTCATAAATTTCGAAAATCAAGAGGGGATTGATATTCTGGTTTTGTTAATTATTAAATATTTTAATGGAATGATAACTATGTAGGTGCTCATCGGGAGACAGGATATGTGTATTCATTCGTTTATACGTACACATACAAATCAGTGCAAACTGATTTATGTTAGTCTTGGGAAATTCAGGCGTAAAAAGAGGGATTGTGAAGTTTGTATTTGGTATCCATAGAAGTATCGAACGCTCCGAAAGAGTCGAACAATGTCACCACATTTTATGGAACACACCGCTACTTATCGTCATCAAGTTGAAACGGTAGGTATTTCATGACGTTGTTCTAAGTGAAATAGACAGCACCCGCTTTAGTAGAATTTAAAGACGTTAGTTCGTTTTATGGGACTTTTCGTGCATTAAGAATTCGAAATATATCGATACCCAGTATTAATTATTTTGTCATATAAGATAAAATAAAACTAGAAAATTTTCAGTACCTTGCATTCATTATCAAACCCTGCATTTATTATTGTAAACCCAGCTGAAACTTTTTATACTAAATAATAAACTCTGGTATGAGCTCCAATCTGCGAAACATTCATAGTGTAATGATTAAATGAGGAATGCTTTGGCTCTTTACAATTATCATTCTTTTTAAATATTTTTTTAAAGAGTAATTTGACTGAAACAACTACGGTCTACAATTCAACTAAAAATGCCATAGAGTGCGTGTTCATCGTACTCTTTGGAAACTGGTGTCAGGAAACTTGATATGGCATTACAAGTTGAATTTTACATAGTGCGAACGTACGTGCACGATTAAATTATTTATGTACCAATCTTTATTTTCAACTGAACGAAATGTAAACTCTTTTGACCATACACTACTCATCAAGACGCTTGATTAAAATGATTTTATACACCAATGCCAAAAAAATAGTGTAAAGTAATCTCGATTGTAATAATATAGATAATACATTAAATTAGTATGTCACATTCGCGGGTTCAGGCGTCTCTTCGTACTATGTTGGTCGTCGTAAACAAAAGCTCTCCCCGTTCCTCACACTTGTTATTCTGCGGATGGTGCGGGAGTGCGGTGAGCGTCACCAAACTGTACAGTAGTCTTCAACCTGGATATCCTGTTTCTAGCTTAACTGGTACTAAGCCCAACAGCGTGTAAATTCCACACATTCAAATGTAGCGGACGGAAAAATCTTGCCATTCCAAGCAGTTCCCAAGCGTTCTCCGCCCCTGAATTGTCGAAAAGATCGGGTGTCCATGCAAATATACTAAAAGCGCAGACACACAAATAAAACTCACCTAGGAAGAGCCCCTCTCAAGGTAATTTCATTTGAATCCATAAGATCATTCCTATGTATGTTATTCGTACGCATACGAAACTATGCTATGTTGTTCAAACTTATTCCACCGGCATCTTAATACTGAAAGAGACCGCAGTGAACTCTGTTCCATCTAAATAGACAAGGGTAATACCTGTACCGGTAGTTTTTAGAAAATGAGTAAAATTAGGAAGTATTGAATAATGCAGTGCCTTCTCGAATAATTTCATGGGGAAGTAAAATAGTTTTCCTTTCTATAGTTTCGCAAAGTACCCCATTACCACTCTCCCTCCCACGTAAACATTTCCTATGGTTTTCCTCTATTTCCTCATGCCCTCGCTGTCTCTTTTCTCTGTTTCTTCTTTGAATGCACGCTCTTGTACCCTGGTGGCGGGCGGGAGTGTGGATGGACGTCAAAAGAGCGTGGATTGCACTCTCCAACCTAAAACGAAACACTCCGGCGACTGCCCAACAAGGTTTTTCCACTAGCGTTTAATTTGGATTTACAGAGACGATGTGTTTGCGTGAGAGCGAGCGGGAGTTGGTTCCAGTTGGGGCGGGGATGATGGGTTGGGCGTGAAAACGTTCCTGAGTCGAACCACACGGGATGGCCCTGGCGAATGACCGTCCTCCTCCCGGGCCGTTTTTTCTGCGTGGGTGAGGTTCAGGTCCTCCGAAGTGTTGCGAGCGACGTTTGAGGCGGGAAGAAAATTCCGAATCCCATCGTGATAGAGAGAGGGGACGGGCGAGCAAATCATCGCGACCGCCTCGTCTCTCGCCAGCTCTTCTCCCGCAGACACGTTTTGCCACTCGAGGTCATTCATTCATCCATATCATCCATTCCTCCGGAAAGAGAGCAGGGGGTCGAAACGGGAGCGATATCGGCTAAATCGTAATCCGAAAGCCATCCCCCGAAGATAATAGACAATAAGTCGATCTGACGGGGCTGAGTCGCTGGGGATTTTACAAGGAATCCAGGGAGCGGTCTCCGAATGCGGCTTCCGTGTCGAGAAAAGGAGAGAAAGGTGAACGTGTCAGTGTTAATCCATCGAAAACTTGAGTGTATCACGTGAAGTTGTTATCTCGGTAGACATTTTGTGGAAACTAAAGCGAAGGTCGAGTCGGATTTCCACCCAATCTATGTAATTGGAGGAAGGAATCTTGTATCATTGAAAAATTCAGGAACCATACTATGCTGTTTTTTTATGTCTGTAGGTGATCTTTGTGCTCAGCGTAACCAATATCATTGCCGTTTCAGTGCGGTGCAAAATCCGAAACTGAACAAATACCCCATTTAGTTATTTCACCTTGAAAAGTGAAACGTATCCACAGAGAAATTAAATAGCAGTCACATTCGACAATAAGAAAAAATTCCTTTCAAAATACAGCCTTCTCGCTTAAATAAAAGTATGAGAGGAAATAGATAAACTTATATAAGAATCAAACACTTCTTTAATGAATTATTGATGGTAAAAAGCAAATTTAATTTAACGTTAAAATGTGATTTATATGCATACATCTATCGTTTCCATGCATTTTATATCTGTATATATGATATTTTAGATATGGTATATATATATATATATATATATATATATATATATATATATATATATATATATATAGTGAATTTTGGGGGAGAATATAAATAAAATCAAGTTGTTCGCCACTTCAATTCTAGAATTTATCGAATG
Source organism: Hetaerina titia (assembly GCA_037158775.1). Classification (NCBI taxonomy): domain Eukaryota; kingdom Metazoa; phylum Arthropoda; class Insecta; order Odonata; family Calopterygidae; genus Hetaerina; species Hetaerina titia. The sequence continues at coordinate 101,000,693 of CM073768.1, forward strand.
CTACTCGCCCAATCACTGGAAATTATTTTGAAGAGTAGTTAATGCAGTGAAATATCAAATACGAACAGCATGAAACAATAATTACAATACTATTTGGTATTCCATTCAAGTTTGAACTTCTCATATTAAAGTGGCACTTCAAATTGAGTTAATTTTAATCCAAACAGATAATTCGGCATACAGGGTGCATTATCGGTTCTTCTATTATTTGTTCGTGGAAACAGGCTACAATTCACACCAGTTGGCATATAATACCTTCGCACGATTTTATTAATGCGAGTGTAAAAATATCTATAGGCACTTATTTGTACAAAACACAGTCCAGAATATTTTAATTTCACATGTATTTCTGGGAATATTTCCATGGAAGGAGTTGGAATTAAAAGCATAGTAACAACAAAGCTCGAGAATTGTCAATATTTCATTTACTCCCGTGAATGAAATGAGGCAATATATTCTAAAAGGACTATAGTCTTATCTCCTGCTTTTTGGCTCAAAGGCAACCATGATCCCCTCTCACAGCACACACTTTAATTAAGTTCTCTGTTTATTTCTCTCGAATTCACAACCAAATGCTGCTCGCCTATACAATGGACGTGGAAATTACCACGGCTTCCATTTGAATGGCCTGAGGAGCCCCCGAAATACAATTTCTGCGGAGATTCGGAAATGTGGCAGGCCGAAGTTATCACGTCGAAACAGTGGACCAAGACACACGCCCAGGGTGCCCTTAAAACTCAGGGCACCTGGACACCAGAAGAACGGAGTGAGGTCTCATTTCAAGGGAAAAATATGAGGCATGAATTCAACATCGCCTCCAGGAGGTGATAAATGGTTCAGAGTTGAAAAGGTTACTTAAAAATATTTCGATTGACCTTAAATATCCTCCTACCAACTGTTCACAACTGAAAAGACCATTTCATAACTTCATAACCACTGTTATGTTCTGAATCCACGGTATACTATACTTCGTGGAAATTCGCCCATTTATTCTTATGTTGAATATTATGTCCTTATTCTATATTCTATATAGTGCTCTTCAATATACTATATACACCAGTCATAACCGGATGGTAAAGAAAAATATTTCGGTGGACATGAGTTTTTTTAGGATTGACCATGCAACAATCACTTGAAAGAAATATTTTGCTTTACCGCACCAAGTAGAATGAATTTCAAGAAACTGTAACAGTAACTTTAACGGAGTCACCCGCTATGTGTGCATTATAATGCAACAATTTCAGAGAGTAAAAATCATTCGCCTTGACCGGGATTCGAACCCGGATCCCTCAATATCCGAAATTTCAGAGTGTAAGAGGACGTCTCGGTAGCTTAATTGGTTAAAGCACTCGGCCGGATATCGAGGGATCCGGGTTCGAATCCCGGTCAAGGCGAATGATTTTTACTCTCTGAAATTGTTGCATTATAAGTAGAATGAAGACTGTTCAGTACTTAGAGAAGTTGCACATAACGTACACATGAATACCAACTTTTGAACCACTTAAATCTTAAAAAATATTTTCGAGCTGGTTCTCATTTTTTTTGTCACGGACCATTTCAAAATCTTTTGCCTTTAGTTTTTGTCAATCAAGTCAGATTTGGCGTGCACAATAATGATTGTTAAAATTCTGTCTTAGCTTTAATGAGATTTTATTAAAATAGACCTCGGGAACGAAGAAATCTAGAGCCAATCTTGGCAAATCTAATATCGAATCTAATACCACCTGCGGATTTTCTCGAATGTTTGGCCCAAATTCTCACGTTATTCCCGATAAAATGTAGATAGTTATATCATCGCCCTTTAATATTCAATATTTACAGGTAAAAAACTGTTACTTTATTAATAAACCTTTCAGGTTCAGGCCTCGCTTCGTGGAAGTTTTGTATACCCATCAAATGAAAGAGAGAACGCACATTTCCACGGAATTAATTTGTTTTGATACAACGCGTTTCACCGTGATGCGGTATCATCAGTTACAAATTTGTTATGAGGATTAATTCTGTGGAAAAGTATGTTCTCTCTTTCATTTGTTGTTGTTTTACTCTTGTGAATGTATGCTCCGAAAATCATCTGAATATATAAAGGAATGTTCGTAATATTTGCCGCGTATCCACGTTGTGTTGCAAAGCTTGAATTGGAACTCCTTTTACATGCTAATCAAATGGTTACCTCATGTATCCAATATAAGCAACAAAAATCATTTCAGACGCACGAGTATATAGATGCTCTAGGGTGAAGTATTGGAGGCGGAAATTCATGTTCTGTATTCAGAAAAATTTCATGCGACACCCAATACTGCAGCGGCAGGGTCCCTACTTTTCCACCTTCAATCGAATTTCACAATCCCTGACTATCAATTGAGGCCCACCCGTCATTTACTTCCCTTTGAGAATAACACCGTCGCGTTTGAAGATTGTGAACACAGTGGTGATTTTCACAGCATGAGACGATTTTTATCCATTCTAATGATTCCATTGCTCACTCGTCAGAATGAATTTTAGAAGTCAATTTGCGACGATTTACTGCTTCTATTTCTCTCCTCTCTGAACTTTGAAAAATCTGCACTACCACAACTGGACATGATTTCAAAGGATTTCATGATTTCAAAATCTCGTGTTACAGAGTCCCCTCCCCATGGACTGCAACCTTTACTCGGTGGAAGGGCTTGCGTGTTCCTATGACGCATAGAGTTCGACCGGTGGAAGCAATGATAATTGTCTTTTTTAGTGTCATCCATGTGTAGCGCCAAGGTTGCAGTGGATTTTTGTGGAACACTACGTACACGCCACTGTACACTTAAAGCTCTAACTAAAATGACACAAAATATTCTTAATACCCATACGAACTATTGAAAAAAACACATTCTTTCGCTCGGGATACATTTTAGAACTCATTATTTAGCTTGAAATGCATTCTACCACCCTTAATTCCATGAAAATGTCTATTATTTTCCTCCCTTGACCTCACTTTTGTAGCGTTCTGCCTATTACCATCTTCAGCCTTCCATTAAATGGCACTGTCATGATTGGGGATTCATTCATAATCCAATGATTATACAGTATGAAATACTGATAAAAACAATGTGAACACAAAAAAGTCGCGCATCAATAGAGAACTTGAAAATGAAACCTCTGGAAGAAAGAGGGCTCGTCGCAAGATTAAATTTATATCCAAGGTACCGATATTTCCTACCAAGATTTCTGGCGATCTTAAGCAATCCTAGCTCCTGACTATCGGAATGAGAGATAGAATTAAGCATCCAATTACCTTATCATCCACTTCTAAATTGTTGACCTTGTTGATGCAACCGTTGATCCTACTTCTTTGTCTGGTTGTTCAGTTCTTCTTAAGAGTCCGCAGTCCACTTTGTTCATAATGTCCTGTATGAACGAAAATTTAGGTTTTCCTCTCTCCTTTTCCCAGCTACTTATCCTTCCAATATATTTCTGAATTAAATGTCTCGTCTTAACGTGTGCCCAATAAGTTTTGCCATTGTTTTTTTCTCTTTCGTTGAAATTCCTTCTCCTCTCATTTATTTCCTTTAACACATGGTCATTCTAGTTCTTTTCAAATCGACCTTTGCTTTTCAATTTCCTCCAAAACCACATATCGGATTCTAGCTTTTTCTTTTCCCTCGCGTCGACGGTTCAAATTTCACTGCTTACGGTATTGAGCGCTAAATAAGTTGAAAAAATTATTTATTATATTTTTGTTTGTTAGTAGGTCTTTCTTTTTTTTTTGGGAAGAATTTTCCGCAGTTGCTATTCAGCATTTGTATCATTTCCTTCACGTGTATCTTTTATTGGCAATGATTCCGATTTAGCATTTATTTTACCTTTGACTGATGCATTGTCGTTCGGGAGCTTCCTCTCTCTCTCTCTCTCTGATTATTTGCGTAACATTTTTTCAATACTTACAATTCTCTTCTTTCGTTCAATACCTTTCTTTAATATTCTATTCGAATTTCATTCAGGTTTTCGTATGGTGGAGATATTCTTAGAACCTCAAACTAATTATTCACCTTTCATTTGATTTTATGCCTTTTGTACCTTCTTTCATAGTTGCCTTGTTCCATGAACGAGTTGAATAAAAATGGAATGCCAGTTTCACTCGTCTTTTTTATATCATTGTTACTATGATATGATAATTATCGATGGATAATTATCGAATAATGATATTCATATAAATAAGAATAGGTTCTGGAATGCGTTTTTCCCACGAGGGAAGAGATAAGGACTGACACATTAAAGCATGTCCATTCTTCGCCAATTTCTTTGCCTCAGAGGGTTTGTTTCACAGGGCTGGTGAGCTGGGGCATGCTCTAGCCCCCCTACCGCGCGTCCTTGTGGATCATTGCTGTGGATTTTTTGTGAGCGCACTACGTATTCCTCCTTCAACTGTTTTGCAGACAGTGGTACTGGTGCTTCCGTACCCGCACGAGGTAATTTTGAAGTCTGCATACGGAAGTGTTCAAAAAAAGAAAGAAAAAAAGAGACGGGTTGGCAGCGCGGCGAGAAATTCACTGCCTCTCTCCCCCACGTAAAAATTCTTCTGCATGCCCTCCGCCCCCAAAACGCCCCTTCGCAAGTTTTCCATTCTCCAGAGGAAATGGGGCGAGGACCGATCGGGCGGACTGAGTCGCCCCCGGTTGAATGGGGGAGCGGGTGAATGCAGCAGAATTGAGAGCGGAGAGAGAGAGAGAGATGGAGAGGACGCCCTTCGGAATAATACCGGAGTGTGGTTCCAAACGGGGGACTCGTGTCGCGTCCCCTACCCCCATACCATGCACGCTGACCCTTTTTTTTCCAGTTAAAGCGTTCCCCTTTATGTCCCATTCGCTGCGCGCTTTAGTCAGAGGAGAGGAGGGTTGGGTCGGAGGGGGACCCGTGCTATGTTCTCGAGAGAGGTCCACTTGACAGACTGCCATCGAGATTGGTAATTTTTATTTTGGAATATTTTTTTGAAAAACCTTTTGATATTGTGTGGTAAGGAAGAATAACACTTCATCCGCCCATCTCTTACGGACTGACAGACCAACCCCATCCATTGGTCCTAAGATTTCTTCACTTTTTTTCCTCCCTTTCGGAAAACCGATGAAGGGTTTCAACTTAATATTCATAATAAATTTGCCAGCGTCTTAAATTTATCGTGTGCGTGAAGTTCATATACTACTTTTTCAATAATAATCGACCATTGAATACAAACGTGGAAATTAAGAATTGTAGAAATCTTCGTTGATATGCTACTATATTTATAATTTCAAAATGTATTCGAGAGAACGGGATGAAGACTCCCACAATGTACAAAGTGGATCGTTACCACAGTTTTTAACAACTTTAAGTTCTTTACTTTTCTGTTTTCTTGAAATGAATTTGTTGCAGTGGGATAGGAACGCATAGGAGTTCTTAAATTATAGACCTACAAATCTTCAGGCATAGATAAATGCAGAAAATTATTTGAAAAATGGGGCGGAAAATTTCGTCAAGTTTACTTTATCAAAGAGGTAACCTGTAAGTAGAAATCACGTTAAAAGCTGCTAAAAAAACGATTGATCCAAAGTGGCCCCTACCGATCTAGAAGGAAAGTAATCTACATCTACATAAATACCCTGCGAGCCGCCAAAAAGGTGTGTGGCAGGGGGTGTAGCACCATGAGGGAAGGGTAAGGGTTGAGGGGGTTGAATGACTTTTATAAATATTCTGTAAAATTAAAGAAACAATTTTCCAATAAAATGCTACATTTATTAAATATCTAATGAGAAAATTTTCATTTGACTGTATCATAACTAAACAAGCAGTACGACTGCGACAAGACAAATTTTCAGTGTTTAAGGTGTACGTGGATACAGATTTAGTGCGTTGGTGTATAGTCATGGATGTAAGATACTCGTATAATGAATGTGTATCCCACAAGGAGCCTCCTTTGATACTGATAATATAGCTGCTGTCAAAAGTCGTTTTTGTCTTGACCCATATAGTAGTTAGTACACGAAATTCACGAGAAAAAAAATCAATAGTATTCGAGATTCTTACCATCTGGAATATTGAAGAAAAAAATAATTTATCCGTTTTTAGAGTTATTTTTATTAATAAATATTTTAAAGTGAATCAATCGTGCATCGAATTGGTTGTTGAAACTTTCAAATGTACAACTACTTAGCTTTAAATCCTTATTCCATGTATTTCCTCGTAGTGTGTAAAATCGGTAACAAACGAAAGCATTAACGTGGACATTTCTGAAAGTTATTCCTTTAAAAGTTTATTAAACTTATATAGTGATGGTTCATATAGGTTAAATGATTAATATCCATCGCATGAGAATCTATTCGTCGTACACGATTTCTAAATGTTATTACTTTAATAACTTACACCATTTCGTCTCATCTATGAGACAATTCAAGAGTTTGGTGGGTGATGGAAAAGCGATCTTAGAATTGGAGAATTTTTATATAAAATAAATCGAACGGAAGCAGATTAATTGCGACAGATTATTGCAAATTAATTATAATAAACTCCGGCCTCCCTGAGAAAATATGGGTAATTGACGCGAAAATGGAGTCCAGTGTCCTCGAATCATTGTACTGCATATTGTGTAAGGTTATACACATTTTTTAGGTTAGCATTACTGTATCTGGCCGCTGATCAAAATTTTAATTGGACTAGAAAATGTCCAGAATTCGTACTTTACGAATATGTGTACACCCAATGGATAAAGCCTAGATTCGTCATGGCTCTTCAGAAGGGGATTACTTCTCATGTTTATGGAATATATAAATGAATTCCACGGGCTGAATTCAAGATTTAATTACCACAAATATTCATGCTTTTCATCTGTAAGCATTTGATCATCTTAAATGAGTTGTAAGAAAGTCTCATTGAAGTTCACTAAAGTTCATATCTTCTTATATAAAAATATTTTGCAAAGTTTTTTTTGCAGCAAAGATAAGCAAAGCGAAAGATTATAAGAAACAGATTAATTTGAAAATGATAATGACTAGCTCAGTGGCTAATGAACATAGATTTATCTCAAACTGGCTCGATTTTCTCTAAATTAAAAGGATTTCACGGAAATGTAGACAGCTTTGTTGTTAGGATGATTTCCCAATGAAAACATCCACTCCTCCGATTCAAGTTTTTTTAAAGTTTCATGCGGGAGAGTCCGCAATCAAAGGCGCGTCTTTCCAAAAAGTTTACTCCACCACTCTTCACGAGACCAGTTTGCAAAGTTGAATTCTAACCGGACGATCTCTTCCAGACAGAGCAAAGGAAAAAGAGGGCACGGCCATCCTTTGAGGCGGCATAAATGAATAATCTCGAGACGAACTTCTGACGATTACCCTAATCCCATGACACCCACAAAGGGACGATAAATATTAATCAAAATAATAATCATCGCCCTTTGACACTCGCTCACGACAGAGAGCGGCTAGATTGCTAAAAAAATAAAGATTTCCCGGCGAAGGAAGGGATAGGGATCTTCAAAATTACGCGATAAGAGATTTCGTAGCGGAGGGTAATTTATTTCTTTTCTCTCCTCCGCTGTTTGCTTCCTTTGTGATTCTTGGGCGGCCCTGGTCTTGCCGATTGGTCCCGGATCCGCATGCAAAAAGGAACTCTTCCGTGCTCTTGTTATATTCAGGTTTTCTGCTTTGTCGGACTGACAAAGGGTCCCGTGTAATCCTCAAGACTCTGCCAGTCTAACTTCACCAAGTTTGAAGATGCATGAAAAAGATTAACTTGATTTCGCTCGGCCTCCTTTTTTCTCCAGGAAAAGGTATTATATTTCACGTTCTCATTTTTTGCTTTTATTACCGTAGATTTCATTTTATGAGGAATGATGAATAAATTACAGTAACCCATCTAGTTACGAAAATAAGCATCACTGAGACAATTTTCCGTGGAAATGAAATACGGGATCTCAGTTTGTCAGAAAATCATTGAAATTTGTAATTTCCCTTCATTCTAATATTATTCCTTTAATTAAAATAATATTTTTGTTGCATATTGCGATCGCCATGTATAGATTACTCCACAAAAATCTATGATATTTGCAAGTTCAATAACAGCTATACGACGTTTTTTTTAACTGGGTGGAGATCTCACTTGAAAGTAGATGACCCTCTCTCTCTCAAAAGTCGTCATTGTGGCTTAATGACCAAATATGAATTTGAATTCATTTTCATCAAGTGCCATAAGAAACATTTTTTCGAACGAGTTTTATTGGAAAAGAATATCTGTTGATAGCAGGTTAATTAACGGAGCACAATGTAGAACTCTTTACGTGCTATTTTGATGGGTGGTCGTCTTATAGATAAAATCTTTAAGGAATAATTACCTAAATAGTTACCTAAAAGATATTTTTTCACAAAAAGGAAGTCAATGTGAATTGGTAACATTGAGAAATAGAAGAGATGGAAGAATGAGAAATGTAGGAATTGGGGTTTTTATTTGCCGTAATTTACGCCTTAGGACTGGTTTTCGATGAACCTAAGAACCACACCATATTGAACTTCTAATACCTTCCTAATGGAACACTAAATACCCTGAAATCTCATAAAACATATCATGATAAACCATTGCTTATCTCCGCGTACTTACTATATTCTTAGTTCGATCCAAAATTAATAATCTATTCCTCCCTATAACTGGCCCTCCCAAAATTATCCCCATCATATTACAGAGAAAACTTAGCTTCACTGTTAGTAAGTTTAACAGGTTTTTCAAACACCCCTTCCCGGATAGGTACCTTCCTGCGTTCGCTTTTTAATCAGGACAGAATTAACAGATGAATCCTGAATACTTTCTCACTAAGATGGGAACATCTCACATCTTATATTTATCATTAATGATTAATTAATATTATATCTTCAACTACTCCGCTGACCCTATTCTATTTATAATTATCCGTTGTATAAATTTCTACTTTTGACCACGGGATAATTATTGGGTCCCATTTTTATTTAATTATTTTTGTATTCACTAACTATTGCATTGATTAACCTTCAGTATCTATAATGTTTATTATATGCAATTTGAATGAATCGTAATAGGCTACTCTCAGAGACAAGGAGTTAAGTGTTAGAGGGGACTAAGAACTCGCATTCCAGCCCAAAGTAAATTGCATTTACCTCTCTATATCCGTCTTCAGCATCCCATTACCTCTCATTATTTCTCGCATCCACTTGTACTGCCTTCTTCGAATGTCTCCTCAAAGCTCGTTTCCCCACCATGCTTAGTATATCTTCATTTTTCTTTAATTTTCTTTCTCTTCACCATTTCTTCAAATGCATTAAGTATTTAGTTTTAAACAAAGTAAAAATAATAAATATAATTAAATTAATTTTTAAACTGAAAATTATAAATACTGTTTAATATATTTGTGCATTTTTATCCTAATATTTTAGCGGTAGTCTGCTATAAAAATGCTTTGCATAAATGGAAACGATATATTTTTCATAGAGATAGATATAGAAGTATTTTGGCAACAAGTATGCCCTTTCTTTAATAGAAAATAATTTAGTTGATTTCAATAAACAAAACAGTTTCTGGCGTAACTTGGTGGAAGTTAGTTGATTTCATTTATGAAAATGCCATCCAGTGCTACGAGGTGTTGTATATGACCTCCCAAGTAATTTTCCGGGTCCACGATGTACCGCCTCCATAATGATTTATCAATTTCCCTATTTCTTCTGTTTCCTTCTGATATTGGTATTTTCCGGAGCGCAAACGAGTCACCGTAAATGTCTTAAAAGAGAATAAAATTAATGCGCTGATCAACATAAGAAATTACTTTTCATTTTCAATTTTCTTTTATATGTTTTCCTGCCCTTCCCTGAAGTCGTTACGCATTCATTGATAACCCCAATAAAAATCACTGTGGAAATGTTACTGCCCTTTTGTTTTCTCCGGACTTTGATTCACTTCCTTCGGAGGGTACAGATATTTTCATTGAACCTTGTGTTTTCGTACTGGACAGCATATGAAAGGTGCTTAAAAAATTATATCAAGAGGAAGGTAGCTTTGATGGCACAATCATTTTTTGCCGTCAGAAATACCGATAGGATGAGAATTTCTGGGGATCACTTTAACTTTCACGGAGTAGTTTTATGAGAGACGACCGACAGCTAAGGTGATTTGCGCCAGAGGGTATGGATGGGAAAGGAAGGGTGGAGAGAAACCCGGCGTCGGCATTAGCCTACTCTTGTCGAAAGGCGCCAAAGGGTCTACTCACTCAAAGTGCTCTCCACGAAGCAACTCTAGTAGGGATCGGGACTCCACAGAAAATATTTGTTGTCTCCAGGATTTGAACCCTGGCCCTCTCGGTGGGAAGCCTGTACTTCAGCCACTGTAGCATTCCGATCCCCTTTAAAAACCAATATTTGTGCATTTTATGCGTGTTTATTACTGTATTGTATTACTGTATTCTCTAGTCGAGAGACGCCGAGGAGTCCCCAGTTTAACGTGCCCCAACAACTTGCTCACTTAAAGTGCTCTTTCCACAAAGCACCTCAAGTAGGGATCGGAATACCACTGAAAAATATCTGCCGTCTCCAGGATTCGAATCTGGGTCCTCTTAGTGTGAAACCAGTACGTTAGTCTAGAAAGTACTCTTTCCACAAAGCACCTCAAGTAGGGATCGGAATGCCACTGAAAAATATCTGCCGTCTCCAGGATTCGAATCCGGGTCCTCTCTGTATGAAACGAGTACGTTAGTCACCGCAACATCCATCTAGCAGAGGTAAAATAGTCAATTGCATTTCGTTTTATGTAATGAATTGGTATCGGTGCCACCCACGGGCCAAAGATCCACAGAACAAACAAGAGTAGAGAGAGAGACAAAGATGGAACTCAACTCTTGATTGGTAAATAAGTTCGATATGCTGGGTGGTAGATTTCCTTGGTATTGAAAGTCGATGCTTGAATAGAGATGCAAAGCAGGAGGGAAGGACTGAACTACAACGGCAATCAATTCTCCCACATCACCGCACGTATCCCTTCGATCCTCTTTCTAGGGATTTCTGTTTTATTGCGCCAGGAGTCTGGTTTTGGGCGAATTCGCTTTCCCCAAGAGCGCTCGAGCCCGCAGCGGTGGATGTTATATTTGAATACTCGTAGGTGCTCTTTGGGTGTGCAGGTGGAATGGGCTCAGGCATTTGCTTCTAGCCAGTCGTCTTATATCTAAATGTCAGTTTAGTATGCAGGGGCAAGTCCTAGTTTAACTTGTGGCAGAGGATAGTTACGACGGAGCGTGGCTTGCGGCCCGCGGGGGGATCTGGAAGCCCAGGTACCTTTGGCCCCTTTGAGTCCCCTCTCCCACCTGCCTTGAGAGGAGAGGAGTGTCCGGCCTAGAGCCAAGAATGTGAGCGATCGATTTGCATAGTTCCCCATGTTTCTTTCTCAATCAGTGAAGAGTGCTGAGTCTTATAAATGATTACGAAACATGCAACTATGGCCAAAGCCTGAGCGATGAATCACTCATGGGTCACGTTATTTTCCATTTTTTCCTTTGTTCACTTCCTGACCGGTGTTGAAAATTAGTTTCTTGATTTGAAAACCCCTATATGCTATCATCTCACGGGTATGATTCAGACGGAAAAAAACATAAAACGAGTTTCATAGATTGCGACATTGAGTCCTTAGGATTGATTTTATTTCTCTTACTTAAATCGCCACGAAACGTTTCCCAATAATTGATATTAGGGAGATTTAAGGTTGCATTCTTTCCAAAATTCTTATGAGCTGCGGTGACCTTAGACGGTCTTCTCTTGTTTTGAATTGTGAAAACACAGTAACCAATCTAAGTAAATAAAGGGAACGTACTACGGCCGAATGAATGGAATAAATAAAAATTACCCAAAGCCGTACTCTTAGGGGCACTAGTTAGGGGACACGGGGGAGGGTGCAAAGAATGAGGATAACAAAACCGCACACACTCTCTCACTCCGGTATTTGCAGTGCAAATTGACCGTTGCAAGTCACAAACACACACGCACTCAGGGTTTACGGGGGAAAAACCCTCGCCAGGGACCACACACTCAGACAAGGCAAACAAAACCACACGCACTCCTTCACTCCGGTATATGCATTGCAAATTGACCGTCGCAAGTCGCAAACACACACGCACTCAGGGTTTACGGGGGGTTTAACCCAACGGCAGGGACCCTTCACTCAGACAGACGTAAAATTAGAAATTGTAAAGGAACGGCACGCACTCCCTCACTTCGGTATTTGCAGTGCAAATTGACCGTTGCAAGTCACAATTACACACGCACTCAAGGTTTACGGGGGAAAAAACCCCTCGCCAGGGACCACACACTCAGACAAGGTTAACAAAACCACACGCACTCCTTCACTCCGGTATATGCATTGCAAATTGACCGTCGTAAGTCGCAAACACACACGCACTCAGGGTTTACGGGGGGTTTAACCCAACGGCAGGGACCCTTCACTCAGACAGACGTAAAATTAGAAATTGTAAAGGAACGGCACGCACTCCCTCACTTCGGTATTTGCAGTGCAAATTGACCGTTGCAAGTCACAATTACACACGCACTCAAGGTTTACGGGGGAAAAAACCCCTCGCCAGGGACCACACACTCAGACAAGGTTAACAAAACCACACGCACTCCTTCACTCCGGTATATGCATTGCAAATTGACCGTCGTAAGTCGCAAACACACACGCACTCAGGGTTTACGGGGGGTTTAACCCAACGGCAGGGACCCTTCACTCAGACAGACGTAAAATTAGAAATTGTAAAGGAACGGCACGCACTCCCTCACTTCGGTATTTGCAGTGCAAATTGACCGTTGCAAGTCACAATTACACACGCACTCAAGGTTTACGGGGGAAAAAACCCCTCGCCAGGGACCACACACTCAGACAAGGTTAACAAAACCACACGCACTCCTTCACTCCGGTATATGCATTGCAAATTGACCGTCGCAAGTCGCAAACACACACGCACTCAGGGTTTACGGGGCTTTAACCCAACGGCAGGGACCCTTCACTCAGACAGGCGTAAAAAAAAATGGAAAGGAACGGCACGCACTCCTTCACTCCGGTATATGTATTGCAAGGGTGATTTGGCAAATTTAGAAGGATTTGACGCGAGTTGGCGGCGAGTAGTCCAAAAATACCGATGGCTTGGAAATATTTCTTTCCGATTTCACTCCTAAAAATCAAAACCGCTAAAAGATTGCATACAGTTGGACTTAAACTGAGCGTTGTATTCCCATAGAAAGACTCAAAGAAGTTCATGGAAATTATAATTAACTAGAAAAGTAAATTCCATAACCTAGATATTATTTTAGGTGCTAATTATTTTAGTCTAGTTCCTGCAACTTCCTTCTGATCGAGTGGCATTTAGGCACTTTCCTTCGACTACTTTCTAATCAATAAACTTAGCTCTTTTTATTTACATTTTCATTATTTTGTATGCATGCATACATTTAGCACATACACACACTGCCAGACTATTTCTCCAGAACAGACGAAGTTTAATATACTTTCATTTTCAAACTACTTCACAATCACACAGTTTCAAAGTAAGGTTTTTTAGGATATTGGTATTCTTTTATTTTTTCACGGGTTAATTGAATTACAAAGTACTCTTATGTACGAGTAGTACGTGCATTTATAATGTGTGTCGCTCATCGGGTAATCACATTCACGGACCGTCTGTTGATTCGTCACCCGCTGCTGGAGTCTTCCCTTTCACCCATTTTCCCTCCCCCCCCCTCGGATCCCAGGTAAAATCCGAAACGACACGTCAAGCAAGAGTGCTCCGAGCCGCGGCGCCTGGTTGTCCCTGGTGGCCGACGCGTGGGAAGGGGTGCTTCGGCATGGGTGGTGATTTAATGGCCCGCCGCAACGGGCCGTGAAGCGGATTGAGTCGCCCCAGAGTGATTCGCGTGTACCGAACACCGCACAGCATCGCTCAATCTAATATTCCCTCCTCTTTTTATATCCCTACAGCCCTCCGCCGCGCAGACGGGAGCTACATCATCAACGGCAACTGGGCCATCAACTGGTCGGGCGAGTACGAGGCGGCGGGCGCGCGCTTCACGTACCGGAGGCAGGACGCCAGTGGCGGGGAGTACATCGCTGCCAAAGGGCCCCTCCTCGAGCCCGTGGACATAATGGTGAGGGGAGACGCACTGTGCGAAAAAATCCACCGTCGTAAATTTTTATTATTCCCGAACGGCGGCCGTCCTCGTGGGAGCACCGCGGGCGTGGTGCGCAGGGATTGTTCCCGGTCCCAATTCCGATCAGACGACGAGAGGAAAAAATATCAGCGCACTTGATTCCGCTACGCGCGTAATTAAAAAGCAAAATTATTATCTTTCTCAAGGGTGTTGAAGCTTTTTCAGATTTGGTGAATTACTTTTTGGAATCAAAAGGCGACATTCGTTGTCGCCATAACTAAAAATTTGCAATACCGCTAACTGTGAGCGTCAGTGGGTATGTTGCTAAATTCCTTAACGTATGGAATGGATTCTATTCTCATCATAAAGGAGTCGTAGTGAATATTGTTAATGCTCAAGGAAAAGCCCTATTACCGACTACTATGTCGGTAAAATTAGCGTGGCATCGGTATAATAGGTATGGTCGGTATGGTATTATGAAGTTTGCATATCTAACAGAAGTAAACCATGAGAATTTCGAATAACACATTCTTTGCTTTCAGTGTTTACCCATACCCCAAAATAAACGACTTCTGTTTGAAAAAAGCAAAATGGGGTGAGTGAGAACTAGTTTTCCACGGGTTTGTGAATACTTTTGTTTTCCTGACTCTTTAATTTCACATTGCATGCATAGGTCATAGCTTCCTACGAGCATCGGAAAAAATTCTTTGAAGGAAATTTAAAATTCACTTTGATTATTATGAGCATTATTTTGAGTTCAGTATTCATTGGAAAAGAATAAAACATTTTATTTGTACCCTTTATTTCCATCTAGTTAATATCCAAGTTGTAAAAAGAGCAGAAACTTGCAATTTTTTTGTATATTTAACCACCTCCTGCATTATATTACGTGAGTACGTATTTTTTCTGCTGTGTCAAAATAAAAGCAAGGTAAAATTCGTGCATAATATTAATTATACAAAATCCATATTTGTGTCGAATAATGATTAAATATCAGCGTAAATATTTGTGCTTTAATTACTTCAAATATATTCATTTTGGCCACCAAAATTTGTTGGTCGTTACAAACCTATTAGACCCATCCGTTCACTGGAGCGACTGTTTATTGACTACGTATACTATGTTCTGTTTCAAAAATGCATTTCCGTGAGTTTTTCTGTTATCTTTTTGTATGGTGTGTGATTTTGTATAGAGCGGGTGATAATTGTGAATAGAATAAGAATATCGTCTGCATAATCACTAATTCTTCTATTAAATAGCATGTTATTTGAAAATAAATTGAGACACGATTCTCTTTTCTTTCGTTCAGTAAAAGATTTGGTGAGTCAATTCAAGTCTCTTATGCCTCCTTTCTGCAGGTAGGTATAATAATTTCAAAGATATACGTATTATGCCATCTCAAAATGTTCATCTTCTGTCGAAAGGTTTATTTACGCACGTCACAGCTTGAAATTTTTATCTATGAGTAGGTATATTTTACATTTTTCAACATCTGTGTAATTTTGTGATATTTTCAAGATAATTCCACTCGGTCAAAAAAGCGAAAAAACAAGTTTTAGACCGAAATTAACGTGGTCCCCGAATTGGCCACCATAAACTAAATATAGGTTCTCGATCCGCAACGTTCGCATTTCTTTCCTTCAATTCTCCTTCCGATCGTTCAGCAAAGCAACATACGAGCCCTACCGTAGGTAATCCATTCGAAATGCTCGAACGCGTCGCCCAAATCAGCGTGGTACGACACAGTTCCATTTCGGGTCCCACGTAATTTCCCGCCGTGCTCCCGCTCCTCGAAACGTGCCCGCTGCGTCGCTCTCATCCCACGGGCGGGCGCCCCAATTCCACCTTTCCTTCCGAAGTGCTCCACCTTCACCCCCGCAGATGTGCTCGCTTCCGTGATTCTCCACTCCCCAGCAGGCGTACTCTCGTCATTAATATTCGTAATGGGGCGGCGGCGTCTGGGCGTCCCGCTCGCCTCATGCGTCTTCCCGCTAGATCTCCCCCGTTCGCTTCCACCCCGGTAGGATCCGTCTTCCAGAGCAGTCTGTCTCTTTCCCTCTCCAGAGTGCAGATGCAAGCGGGAGCGAACGTGACAACACTCTTTTCAGGGAGCAAGGACAACTATTCCCTCACCGAGGCGTATCGAAATCGTCCTCGCCGCTCGGGAACAAAAGGCTTTGATGATGGCACGTCGAGTCCACGATGGTGTGTGCTAAAGCAATGCAGCCGTTGAATTTTTTTCTTCCTTCTATCGGCTTTGAACGTAATGGTTCATGTTAGCATGAAGTACCATATTTGTTACATAGTTATGAGAAGATATTTTTTGTGCTTAGGACATATTTTAACACCTATATCATTGGTTTCATCAGCTTCAAAACCGATGCTTGATGTATCTGGGATACGATGAACGGCCTAGAATCCTTACAAGAACGGACTAGGATTTCATCTTGGTGATTTTTCGGTTTTGCTGGATTGGCAGTAGACAACAAGTATAATGGAGTGATTTCCGTATTTGTGGCGTCTCACAATTTGATAGCCTAGAATAAAATTGCAATATCCAAAGCCCATAATTAATAGTTATTGAACAAATTTGCCTCCAAAAGGTGACGAGTATTTAGTTCTTCTCTTAAGATAAATTTAAAAAACAACCTCATGGTGGGTTGTCTATTTTGCCTCTGTAAGTTGTATGTAACGTGCCATGTCAGGAGAACGACTTCATTAGCCTAGAAGTGCGCTCTAGTGCACACATAAAGAGGTATTCAAAATCAATAAAAATAATTGTATTATCTAAATTCGGATGCTGTGTTAGATAACTAATTGTGCTGGTGACCTTCGGTTGATTCATTTTCATCCCAGTATTCTTCGAGGCAGTTGTGGTAGGCGCAGCGGAGTCATAACTCTGCCGCGGAGGAAATGAACGTGATGGAAGGCAAAGAAGAGAATAAAAAAAGGGTATAATAAAGAAAGTAAATATTGTTTACGAGGGAGGAGTACCGTAGGAGAATGTGGCTCTTGCAAAAGGGAAAGGCCAACACCATCGAATATTTGTTTCATATCCCACGCGTCTACGTAACATTATTGCCAGGCAGTCTTCGCATTTTCAAGTGTGAATCATTCGTAGCAGCTGACGTTAAGGTTAAAACTTTCTATGGAAGGTTGTGCCCATTTGTTTTCTTTCAATCATGATTCACAATCTTTAAAGACACCCAAATGAAATTGATTCATCCTCACTACTTGTAAAAATATGTTTTTGCCTTTTATCAATCCTTTAAACGACTTTTCCTCTCCCTTATACCTCACACATCCCTATTGTCGCTTGTAAACTCTGCCACATACCTTTTTGGTGGATCGCGCGGTATTTATGTAGATGTAAATATGTTCTTGGAATGCTCCAATTTTGTCGAAAAGTGAGATGAATTGGAGTAAGAAGGTGAGAGATAATAACGTCACTCTACCTTTTAGTAAAATTGAGAATATTACTTCGTATGCTCGACGGAATAGGAGACAAAAATTTAAGTTCTGAAATTTGGTGTTTGTAGTGTTGGAGGTCGATTCGGCGTTATACCAAACTTGCTATTTTCCTAGAGCGGCGAAGCTCTCCGGATTTATATTATGTTTCCGTAAAAATACCTAAAATGTGGCTGATGGTGTCTGAATGGCCCAAAACCTATCCTTATTGGTTGTATGTGGCCCACCAAGTCATCAATTCGAATCTTAAAATTTGTTTCTTGCAATGCGTTATATATTTCGTGTATTTCAAAGATAATCTTGTCAGGTGTGCGTGAAATTCGGCATAATTATGTCTTATCACTTTTGAAAAATACGTAAAAAAAACTTGTCGTGGGGTAATACCAACACCTTCCTCACTATTTTCATGAGTTCCTCAAAGAGATTTGAAATCGAAGAGGTAAAATGTATCCCAGCACCTAGGGAATCAATTTTATTTCTAATTTGCTTCTAAAGAAAATTAATGATTAAAAATTTGATTGCTCTATCAGGAAAATAATTTTAATTCTTCGAGTTGATTCTTTACTAGCTATTATGGAACACTGCCCAAGTCGTGGGAAAAGTGAGGACATGTCGGTATACAAGGCTTAAGAGGTTCAGTTAGAGCCCCCACATGCCTGAAGAATTAAATGAAATGGATAACACTACTGAAGATACGAATACCGCAACCTTTAACAATGATGATAACCAATATTATAATTGCAAATGTAATTAACCCGAAATATAAATTTAATAAAGTTTATTTGTAATTAATTCAAATGTAAATGTTTCATAAAACCTATGAACTGTCATCGGAGGTCCCTTCAGACCTAATTTCAAGGTTTAGTTGCCTTGACCAATTTAGAATTACGTTTCGATGAATCCAATTTTGTTCGTCCCATTGGTGCTATGAGGCAGTTTGAGGCTCCCAATATTTGCATCAATGATTTTCCGCGGTGCGATCGACACTCATTTCCTTGCCGGCGAGAGAGAAGAAAAGTATTCGACGTCCAGTGCGTGCTTGTGGACTCGAAATGCAACGCTATCTTTCTGACACTGAAGGTACGCCTACCGTCCACCCGATATTATTAATCCCACGCGCCTTACAATTCGTTGAGTTCAGAGCGGCGGGGACCAAAAGATCAGACACGCAACGGACGGCAGAGAGTGAGAGGGAAATGGCGTTAATCAGATCCGGGCCCGCTTACGGGTACTTTTCAATAGATATCGACACCCATCACCGCTTACGTTGCCCCCCTCGTTGCCCCGCCCGACTCGACCCGGAGCCAATTAGAAGATCTCCTCTTCCCTGGCACCCACCTCCCCCGAATGTGTCAGGAAACTCATCTGTGGATCGCGCGAACCCCGCCGCCTCCTCCCACCCTCGACTCCGGCCAGCCCGGAATTTAATGACGATCCTTTGTCGTGCCCCGATGCATTCGGCCGCGCGCGTTCGCGACTGACGAGCTGGGAAAGATTGGTGAAGGAAGGAGGAAATTTCTACGCTACCCCTCCCCCCGGCTCTCGTACCTCACTCACTTTGGTCCGGCGAGTCAAGGGGCGGGCGTCATCCGGAGGGCGGCCTGACCGAGGCTGGTCCGCTCGCTCATCGCTCTCCTTCCCCTCTTGACCCGCCTAGCACGAGATCGCTCTCAAAGTGAGACAAAAGGGGAAGGGTGGATTACAAAAGGGACTGATTGAAATCCTCTTCCTATTTTCTGCTGGAGATGACCATCGAACCCGGCAGGCCCGGCACCATTAGGTCGGAGAATGCAATTTTCAGCGTTTCTCCCCTCCTCTGGATGCGGCTAGCTCACTTCTCCCTTTCTCCGGCGTCAGTTCATCTGCTCCTTTCACCCTCACTCTCTCTCTCCACCCCGTGCTCACAATCCCTCCCTTTCCCTCTCCTTCTCCCACTCTCCTTCTCTCTCTCTCACTCTCTCTGTCCCTCTCTCTCCCTCTCTCTCTCCCTCTCTCTCTCCCTCTCTCTCTCCCTCTCTCTCTCCCTCTCTCCCTCCCTCTCTCTCTCCCTCTCTCTCTCCCTCTCTCTCTCCCTCTCTCTCTCCCTCTCTCTCTCCCTCTCTCTCTCCCTCTCTCTCTCCCTCTCTCTCTCCCTCTCTCTCTCCCTCTCTCTCTCCCTCTCTCTCTCCCTCTCTCTCTCCCTCTCTCTCTCCCTCTCTCTCTCCCTCTCTCTCTCCCTCTCTCTCTCCCTCTCTCTCTCCCTCTCTCTCATTCTCCTTAAACTATCCTCCATAGGTGCGTTTACTCCATGCGTTTGAGTTCCTCGGTCGGTGTGGCACGATTAATCAAATGTTAAATGTTCATCACAAAGGTTGAAACTGACAGACCAAATTTAATGCTTCACACCCAACCCACTGAGCATGTTTTACGTGTCTAAAACCTGGTGGTAAAGACATTGATGGATTCCTAACCTTCAACAATATTCCCTAGCATGCTAGTTAGATTTAATGATAAAAATCCATCGCAAGCCATCCAGAAAAAAATACAATTTTAATTATCTTAAATAAGTTCGTGATAAATTGTATGATGTAAATAAATGAGATCGATATATATATATATATATATATATATATATATATATATATATATATATTGATCTCAGATCAGGTATATATATATATATATATATATATATATGCTGTAGAGAAAATGATGGATGACGGTATGATGAGATTCAAAAGAGATCAGGAGTCGCATCTCTTCAATTAATGGTTAATGACATAATATCTCCATGCTATTTTTCCCGACAGAAGATCATTTAAATCTTTTCCTGCCGCCCTGTTTACACAACTACCTTGTATGCTTGGTGGAAGTACGTAAACCTAATATTCATATGGCATCTTAACTCTAGCAATTTGCCAACCAAATATTCTGGCCATATCGCAGACCCAATCTTGCGATCCAGTGTGCGCCCAGTTGCTTTCCCCTGACATGTCTGTCGCTTCTGGAGACTTCTCTTATCTCGTGTGATCCCCTCCTCCTAAAAGGTCATATACCAGCAGCCCAACCCCGGCATCAAGTACGAGTACATGCTGCCGATCGGCGAGTCCGTGTTCGGGCGGTTGGGTCCCGCGGGAGGAGGCGCCGGTGGGGCCGCGACCAATCCGATGCCCCGCACACCCGGGGCCGGATACTACCCCGGAGGGGGAGCGGTCATCAAGCCGCCAATTGCCTCGTGTAAGTACCAGCTCCGGAGGGATGGCGGGCAATCGGCAGGAGGAGACCTGTCAAAAATGCACGCAGGCAATCGCTGCGAGAGAGTATTAGTTGTGTGCTCCTGATTCAGAGACAGTCGGATTCATGGGAAACAACATAAATTGAAAGGAAGATATGAATTTTGAGCGGTTAACATTAAAAATGCATCTTTTGTGGTGACGTTTGTCACTTCATGGCACGAGTGAGGCATCTGTGTGACTGGCGACGACAGTAGTGTAATGGAACTTTTTTTTACAGTTAGTATGGAACTTTTCCTTGTTCAGCCAGCCATCAAATTAAATCATGGACACTGTGATATGATGGAAGTTAAAATAAATTTACACAACTTTTAAAGTAATATTACATTGCGAAGAAATTTGCAGGAATAGTTTGACGATTTCTCCAGAATTTGCAGTTAGGTGTGCCGCTGAACTCATGCTGCAACTGGATATATCTCTCATAAAAAGAAGTATGGGTGATTGAAAGAAACAATTTTTAATGAAATGGTGAATTTTTTTGGACGTTAAAAACACTATGAGGTCATAAATTAATTTCATTGCCTTTTGATCTACCTGTATTTAATGCAACATAATTTATTATCATATGAGTTAACTATTGGCTTAATGTTTCTTCGCATTAATCGCTGCATATATCTATATGTATTTATTTTCAAAATTAAACCAAAGTCGCCAAACCTATGTGCACCAAATTATCAGATATTATGATTGATATTCATTGCTTATGATCTTTTTTCAGCTCTGTACCCAGATGACATAGCTCCAAAGGATGGTCCCATCTTCGATGATTCAGACACCAGAAGGTATGGTTTATCGTCTCAATTGTCTCCATTCAAAATTTCTCGTTTTGGCAAAATACTTTTTATACAAAATACGAGCCACCTATGGTGGCGCTTCAGGTGCAAATAGTAACTTCAATAATCCACATATTTCAAATGAAAAGAATAAATTCACATCCGTAAATATAAAATAAAGGCAAGTTGACCATGTATGAAATGGAAGCGGGGGTAATCGAATTTCGGAGCCGCCTCAAGCCTTACTTTTGAAGCATTGGATAACCTCACGGTCCAGCGCCAGATTAAATTTGGGAGAGCATGTTGTATTCGGTTGGTTTCCCTTTCCTCATTGGTTTTGAAATATTTACTGACCTAATTCCAGGTAGGCATTGCGACTCCCGGTAAATGCGCAATGCCCGGGTCAGCGTTATTCAACCTAATGGGCACGCATGTACCTTGGAAATTAAGCCCATAGAATTATTGCATTCAGTTGGGAGTTTGGGAAATATCTATTTGAATTTTCATTATCAAATGATCATTGAAAATGAAGCGGAATATGTTGATGCGTGTGCGTAAAACGTTAATGCAAAATCATAGGGACATTGGCACAGTTTTTTTATTTCATAATGCATGGTCAATTAATGTATTTAAAACGTCCAATTATTATTCAAGGAGTATTCAAGTAACTTTGAAGGATCATAGTTACAGTGACTAAACGCACGTTAAATACGGGAAACTCTGAGTAAGTGATTGATCACATGGTCATTACGCCTTTTGAATATCATGCAGCATTCAGTTGAATTCATAGAATGACTGTTTATACATTCTCTCTTTTAATGTCATACCGTGTTAAGTAATGGCTTCCTACTCCATTAATACTTCCCACTGCAATTTCGTGACGTGTTGAAAGCTCCTATTTCGATTTTCTCTTTAGTCAAATAAAACGATGTAATTATACATGTATCCACTTAAATTAAGTCATATGTGCACGAGAGTTATGATGAGATAAGAGGAGACTTCTTTTTCGTTTGCTGTTTCAAAATACAAAGCAGCCCTTTACCAATTACTCTTGCATTGCATGATTATTGAGTTTCCAGTAGTTTTAATTGTATTTTATGTTTGTTTTTTTATTTTTTATTTGATTATAAAACTCGGGAACGTCTGCTTCGCATTTTCTTAAGGTGGAAGAAACAAAGGTGGAGGATGCCAAGTAATAGCTTTTCAGCGTCTTTAATCACTGTATAAGTATTGAGTTTCAATAATGAGTCAAGTATTTTCCTCTTCAACTTTCTATTCGAGGAATGCATGACCGTTCAGTTTTATGAAGGAACGGTATTCTTCACCATATCACCTTGAAGATGTGCTTTCATTTCAAAACACGCCAACGGCCCTTAAAGCGGCTAGTCGGGGTAAAGTCAGTCTGCATAACGTTTCGTTTACTCATAGATATCAACTCCTCAGCAAAGGAATGGAGTTTCCGTAACGCATTACTTTTCTCAGTCGGTCAGTTTTCATTTCGTCCTCGCATTTATTGTTCCGTGCTGAGAAACGTTCTTTTGTTCTACTAAGTCCCGACGGTGATGGTGCTGCGGTCAGGGAACCGCGGCGTAGTCCAATCATTGCCACCGACGCGGCACGCCTCCGCCTCCACATTCTCCCTCTCTTCCGCTTCTCGGACCTATGAACGAGGCTTTTTCGCATTTGCTGAATGCAAATTCCTGGCGTGCACCCGCGAAACACTGCACTGGGCCATTACACGCGAGAGCGAGGCTGGGTAAATATTCTGGGCCACACTTTGTCCGTCCACTAAATCCCTCTTGAATATAATATACGTGGTCCGACGGTCCATTAGAGCGAAGATAGAGAGTCATTCAATCGCCTCACCCATTTTTATTTCTCCTCTGGGACATGACTTTTGAACCGAACTGGATATCGATTAGCTTGGATAACTGCATGACGTCCGATTTTTTTTAAGAGAGGATGCTGTAATTTTTTTAATCATATAATGGAGTGGTGATATTTAAATCCGAGATAATCGTGCATCCCCTTGGATAAGATCTTAGGGTGAATTACATTAATCTGGGCCAAAATGGCACACACAGTTGCCTCAGTAGTTTTCTCAGTATTTGAAATTACATTAGTAAGTAAGTTAGTGAAAAGAGTACATTAGCAAACAGAGTAATGTTGAAGATTAGTTGTTCCAGAGTAACTTGTGCGGGATTGCAGTAAGCTGGAAATGACTGGCATTGAGTGAAACTGGTAAAATAGCAGCTTAAAATGCTCTGTAATGGATTCCTCGCGAAATGAAACTCTTATTCAGCCTTCTTAAACCCTTTGATTGAAGCCGAATAGACCAAAGACTATTTTCGCCGACTTGCTGAAATATTATCAATTAGAAAAAGGATATTTTTCTGCAAATTTAATAAGAACTATAAGAAAGTTATTTCCCCTGACAAAAGACCTTGAAGCTTTGTCTTTGAAAAATGAGGAAACGAAACGTAAGGAAGGAAAACTAATTCCAGCGTTTACACCAGCATAACACTGTGTGATAAATGCAAATGCATGTGTGTTTATAGTTATGCCGGAATAATCTTCAAGGAATTAGTTGAGTGTTTTTGATTAGCAGTTCTAATTCGGAACCAGGAAACTACTAAGTAAACAAAATGTCTCGCACGTGGTTCCAACGTCAAACATTTTTAGTTATCTCGTTTAAACTCCACAAATATGGCAATGTTCAGTATGTTTTTTAGGTAAAGCAAGGTACCAGTGTTCTTTAACATCAAATCTACCAATTAACATTCTGAATAAAAACATGTAGCGATTTAAAGTATTTAAGACTGGAGTATCATAAGAAATGAAATCGGCATTGAAATGACAAAAATATATAGCTCTTTCATGAAATAAGTAAGTGCTAATCACCAATATGGCCAAATACGTCGACGTACTTTCAAAGTTGAACTCTACAATTGGAATCTTCAAGGCATACTTTCACTACGGTTGTTTCAACTTGAAAATTGGCCAGTTCCGACTAAAAATATAACAAATAGTATTCGTCCGTTTGTATTAAGAATTAATTACTTATTTGAAAGACATTATAGTTGTCTATCTAGGCGACGATGTATGCATGTGCTGAATATATTGAACTCTGGACAATAAATCCTTATATTAATAAACACCAATGTTAAAGGAAAGCATTTAAAACCGAAGACATTTCTGAACTTTAAATGAAGATGAACAGTGTATAGTTTCCATTTAAAGGTTTTCAAGGAGATATTGAATCGTGTAGGCAAGGAGGGAGGGTTGAGAGTGTTCCCGGGTTTCCCCGCGAACTCACAGTTGCGGCAGATGCTCCCGAGTCAAAGCAAACCACGCCACCACCCCGCTTCATTTGGTTTTGTTTTCGCTTATTTTTTTGGTTAATCGGTGTTGAACGTGTCACCCTTTCCAGGAATGGGGTCCCCTTTGACCCGTATCTTTATCACACTTATCGCAGCGGGCCCAAGGACGCGGCGCAGGTGAGGAGCGGCGGTGGCGGAGGCGGCTACGGCCACGCCCACCACCAGGGCCTCCTGCCTTCCGGGGACGACGCCAAGCCCCTGTCCCCGAGATCCCGCGGCAGGAAGAGGAAGTTCATCTGGAAGCTGTCCGGATTCGGCGAGTGCTCCAAGTCCTGCGGCGGAGGTGAGGACTCCAGTCGTTCCCACCTCCCAGAAAGGGAGGGAGCGGACTCGCACTGCTTTTCCCATTCCTCTCGCTGGCTCACGTCCCTTCAAGTGCATCGCGTTTTCTCTTTCGACGCTTTTCTGATTCCACTGGATATCTACGCGTAATTTCACATATGGCGTTGCAGACTTGGCACGTCCCTTACTGAGAATTATGAATGTAGGGTAAAATTTATTTTGCATAGTTTCGCGGAACATTGTATATTTCGCAATCAGATTTAAACATGGCAACGTCAACTTCAGGTGTCACCAGCGGTGTTATGACCATGTCACGGTAATGTTGTGATAAAACCTGAAGGTTATAGCTGAAAATGGTGCTACAATGCTATCGAGATTTCTGAGGGAAAGCTTTTTTTTGTATGCTAACCATAACATTGTCACGTGTAGTTAAACATTTTTGTTGAAACTTGAAAATGGCAATATGTTGTTGAAACCGATCGTACAATCGATCATAAATATGATCGGTTGTACCGTTTACAAGATTACCTTGTTATTTAGTGTATGTCATTCACTTTGTCATTTAATATATATCAAATGCTCTTCAGCGATTTAGTATAAGTATTTTACTTATGGTGGATATAATTTACCAGTATGTCCCGTTCTGACTGCTTTTCTTAGGAGATAACGATAAATTGTTTAACTTGTAGTGCACCAAATTAAATTGATGGTATTACAATCAGCGAATATAATTTCTAAAATCTTTTCCACGGACGCGTTATATATATTATATATACTTTGACTCAGCGGTGATTTAACATATTTTTAATATAAATTACTTAAAGTGTACCCCTCTCTTTATTTTGGTTTCAAAGATTATCTTTTGTAATTTCTGAGGCCATCAATAAACAAATGAACGAGTGGTTATTTTTTTCCCACGGGAAGCTCAGGTAGCGCAACTATTTCTGAATATTCAATGATTAATTTTGTGTTCTTTATCAGTTGAGGGGGGTAAAGCACTAGCTGAGTAAAGCACTAATATACGAATTAAATTACCTAAATGCTCCTGAATGAGATAACTAAATACTGAGGCATAAAACCTCGGTTAGAGCAACAAATCCAAATTTTACATTCCACGCGGTCATTTCATTAAAGGAAAGTGAGCCTTTGATGCGATATTTCAAATGAACTCGCAGCCAAAACGCATTTTGATAATTAACTTTTAAGTCTCTTAAAAAGTTTTTTCTCTACTGGATCGCGAAGGATTCACATTGCGATCATTTTATTCACTTCAAAATTGTTCATTTGGCGTTCCAGTGATACACTTTTCTGCTATTAATATGGGATACTTTCATCGTGTAATTCAAAATGTTGAAGGTGTATTTCATTCCCGAACAAGCACTGCTAATGAGCCATCCGTGTTAGAACTCCATCACTTTTCGTGTAAACCGAAATGCACCCCAGAACGTATGTATTTACAATACCTTTATGCAAACTCATTCCTGATTGCGTTTTCCGGTTCGAAAGAACGCGAGTCGTGCATGCCCAACTCTTTTGCCAAACACCGGAGATTGGGGAAGGAAGAATTCGAGTCATTTAGTTCCCCAGGATAACATTGCATCTCCCCCTGTTAACCGAACATGATGCACGGCTGTGGCGGTGAATCCAGAAATGTCCCGCCGTGCGGATTGGCAAGCGTAGTCTCTCGTCTTGTTTACCTCGTTAGCTATGCAAAACAATCGTCGTCGTTTCCCCCTAGGGTTTTTCGTCGTTTCATCCGAGAGTCTAAACACATCAGCAAATAGAGAATATAATTATGTTATCTCCGTAAAGTTGATTCTCAGCCTTTGAAAAGTGTGTGGGCGGATGGTTGGGTCCTATCACGGGACACAGTAGTTCAAAGGGCATCGCACTCTGGATCGGCTAATTTTCATCCTCCTCCTCCCGGAGTAAACTTATCACGTTACATATCTTCATTCGGCGAGCTTTTTGACACAAATAATAATCCACCCACCACTGCTTTTCAGCGATTCCAAAGCGTGGTACAGGCAAAAACCAGAGAGGGCATGTAGTGTATTTTTTTAACCGCACGCCAACTTTTCAAAGGAAAATCAAGCGAGAATGTCATGACCCCATTTATCGCCATGTACGTTCTGGTTTCGGGCATGTGACTTCCTAAATGCACGTTTACGGAGCACGAAATATATTCCATTTTATTTGGAAGGAATGACTATGTTAACATCAAAGTTTCCCCTATACTAGCCCTCTGATGATGATGGCTCAGGAGCAAACCAATCCTGTGTCATTGAATGAGTTGCATCATAAGCATCATGTAGGTTTTATTACTCTGAAGCTCTTTTAAATAACGCTTAATCTCGACCGCCAGTGGAAGGTCCTGTCAGTAAACGGAATCGGTATTCATTAGTTTTGTATTGGCATGGAAATTTCACTCTAAATACCCATATCGTCGTGATGAATCTGCACTCCGGACCTTTATTTGGTTACTAGTGGGTGCATTTACGGAGTAAACTACCTCTAAAACGTCATTTAAGAACAATTTTTTAAACTGTTGAGTAAATGATGAGGTAAAATTAAAGTATCCCAATATTTTTTTAAAATTTACATTGAAACATTTTCCTTCTCCTTTTTCAATCTCGTGTAAAATCACAAGACCAACGAATGTAGAGGATTTGACGAATTTCTCTATAAACACGTCGAATCAGTCAAAAATATATTCATCTCATTCCCAGAATATAATTGGTTCTACGCTGGTAAGTGCCCGTCAAGAATGGAAGTCCGCCGTCACCCCCTTAAGGTCAATTTAGTCACTTTGGTTATCATCTAAAATCTTAATGAGTTTTGTAGGACACTCTTTAAATTTCCATCATCACGGATATTAAGGAAAAAACTGGAAAAAAAGTTCGTTTATTTATGAGTCGCAAAATATAATGAGTCTGGATAAGCTGAATTTGATATTGGTTTTAACTAATGAATTTAATATCATATAATCGGTCAAGCAGGAGGTAACTCTGAGAACAAATCCATAGACTGAATTAATAAAAGATGCGCTTTATAATGAGGGAAAAAATGCAGGGGCACTTATAATAAATTAAAATGCATTTAATTAGGAAACGTTGCGCTGTGTGGCTACAAAATATGCCCGTTGACGAGAGAGAATGAGCTTACTAAAGAAGCTTTTAGGGATCTGGGAATGGAGAAGAATGGAAATGGGAAATATTAGGGAAATGGAGGAAGTTGCTGGCCTACTTTCGAAGACTGCAGAAACAGTGGCCGCATGAAATAACAAGGAGGAGTGAGGCGTTGAACGTAGTTGTACACATATATGAGAGAAGGCGTGAGGTAATCGCCGAAGGAGGACGACGACACACTTTGGTCGGTAATAAGGGTGGGAGTAAGTGCCAGGAACTGAAGAACGTAATAATGTAGAGGAAATGGAGTTTAAGTTGTAAAATGGCACACCTATACCCAGACGACGACGTGTAATAATGTTCAGAAGACATTCAAAATGCCGTTCCAAGTGGTAGAATGCTTACAGTTTTAATATGAAAAGATAAAGCAATACTGTTGAGATCAAACGTTGGCAAGCACGATGAAAATGATAACATTTAATATTTGATAAAACTGTAAAGCATGGCTACACCAATTGATTGATTGGCCAAATTACCAAAAACTCTTTCATTTAACAGTGAAATAACTTAAAACTATGAAAGAAATCCCAATATTTCATCGTGTATATTATTGGATTATGTGGTTTACAATTTTAATTTCGGGAGTTGTGTTTGCCTAATTATCCCCGAAACGATTTGCCTAATTATTCTCGTTAGATTGAAATGAGAATAGATTTAATTATAGTTGTATTTGATTGATTATCTGAATTTTCACCAAGTGAGTTGTTCTTTTGCCATAATTTTAATGAATTATAAAATTTTAAGGTGACTGATGAGATTCGCAGAGTTTTTTCGTGCGAATTTTCGAATAATTTTCCATCGTTTAAAATTTTCTGATGCCTACTCAATATTTTTTCTTTCTGAAATACTTCCTGTGATTTCAGTGAATTTATATTGAGCCATGCTTATCTTCCAAAATGTTCTGTTATGATTGTAACAGCCAGCTGCATGTGAGACGTTTTATGACTGCAGTAACTAATGAGGTAATGTAGTTCTCTCCGTTGTCTGGTCAACCAAATACCCTGGTACCCAATAACTAGCTTTCATTATTGATATTTCATTTGTATTTTTATTATTTTTTCATCGTTTTCTTAAATGTATGTCCGTTTTCAAGATTTTACTCACACAAGGAAAATGCCATAAATCTAAACATTTCAATCAATCAGTTCATTCTACCGTTCTCCTATCCAACTCCCACCTCTATGTGCGTGATTTTATCCATGCCCATCCAGTCTTATTGCATTCGATCGCGTCGATTGGCTTCCTTAGTCAGAAGGTGAAATTTCACTGGTGCGTCTGCGTCCAATCTCCGCGGCTGGGCGCTGTTGACTCCTCCCGCCTCCATTTTATCATTGGGGCATGTTTTCTTGGTGCAGCTTTCCCCTAACGTTGTCGCCGTTGCATCTACTGGACGCTCGCCTGAAACCGAGGCTCAGCCGCTTGGGAAGCAGACCGAACGCTGACGCAGGGAAGGAATGTTGCGTTCCAAAAAGGTCGATCTCTGCAGTCGAGGAATATTTGCGGTGTTCGCGACGGCGCGCCGAGGAACCACTGTCCGGTCAGAGGGCCTTGACGTAGTCGCCTGAGCGCGTCGATGAGAGTTGGCTGGGTTCAGTAATAGTTCCGTCGAATGAATATCTAAGTGCAGAAGATGTGGCTGTTGCGGTGTTCAGTACTCCTCCTTGCCCCTCGGGTTCGTCGTGAGTCACGAAATTCTCCTTTCTCTCTCCAGGCGTGCAGACCAACACCGTGCACTGCGTCCGGGAGCACAATCACACGCCCGTGCCGGAGAGGAGGTGCACACCACATGACCGGCCCACACCTCAGACGGCGCCCTGCAACAACAAGCCCTGCCCTGCCGAGTGAGTACCATACGAGATGGCGCACTCCAATGGAGGCTCCTGCGCACCTTCTTCCACCACAGTCCCAAAGGAGTGCGACCAGGGCGAATAATCAGCTTGCGGCAGCGCTGTCCAAGCCGGGTGTCCCCCGTGTATATTCGACAATGACCTGTCTTTACATAAACTTCGCAGGGCAATCAAATGCAGGGTAATGACTATGGTCTATAGAGAGGGAAAGTTCATTCATAATTTGGACTGGTCGGTTACATTAAACTAACTCACATCCTGGAGTGAAGAACACCGCCCACCATATTCAGTACCCTCGCTTTTTGTCAAGTTTTTGAGACTGGTATATAGGTCAAAGTTGGTCCACATTTATAAATTGGGAGCGAGTGTCTCTAAAATGGCGATGATCGGAGTTCTCCATTGTTTAATTTTCAATCTTATTCCCACTGTCCAAGAGGGATGAGGCAATTGATGAGCCCGACTCTATCGCTAGCCGGGCGAACGGGGTTCGGGAGGCTCTTCCATTAGACAACGCCCTGTTGGAATTATTCGTTACTATACGTACTGTTAGACAATTCGAGGAGATTTTTCGGCTACTTTCAGAAACGGTATAGTTTGCTCCCTTATTTTGATCGGTTTTACTCTTTCTGTTCTTCCTCGTAAATTGTTCAATTAAAAAATAAATATCACTTATGCACCCTTAGATGCAGGTGAACGGAAGCATTTATTGTTCTTAACATTTCTTTCTTTATTTATAAGCCATTCATTGGAAATCCAAACTAATGTTATTTGGCAGCAGCTCTCCATAGCAAGTGTTCGTTATTATTTACGTCATACCCTGCATAAATCTTTTGCCTTCTCCCCACGGCCATTCCTTGTTCCAAAATCGTAGTCCCCTACCTCACTACAATCTCAACCTTCGCCTTCCGTCGCGTTTCAATTCCCTATCACCTGCAATTATTTCTACTAATTGATCGCATGCTTGTAGTCTTCTTTATCCCTATGATTTCATAGTTCCATGTAGACCTAAACAATAATCAATGTATGTATGCATATCCAGTATAAACCTGTATGTTTATACATCCAGTCCAACCCAGGGAAGTGTTATCGGGCCTCTTTTATTCCTTATTTACATTAACGAAATTAACTTCGTAGTTAATAGTAAGAGACATTTATTTGCCGACAATTCAGTGGTTTGCAGAGATATCCGTAATCCTGAGGATGGATCAGCTTTAGCAGATGATCTAATGGCTATAAAACGCTGGTGCGGCACGTGGGAATTAAGAGTTAAACTTAAAAAGGTGCATAGTGATGGATTTTTTGGAAAAAGAACAATTCCCTCCCGAATGCCTACTGCATCGGGAGCACCGAAATAGGAAGTGTAGACTCGATGATTAATTACTTGGGCGTTACCATTACTCACGACTTCTTCTGGGTGAAAAAAATACGAGTAATATGTGGATAAGCTAACAAAAAATACGGATTTATTAGAAGATTACTTTGTAAATGTGACGAAAGGGTCAGGAATAACTGTTATCTGTCGATGGTTACGCCTCATTTAGAATATGCTGCAAGTACATGGGATCCTCATAAAGTTGGATTGATTGCCGAATTGGATCGCGTGAAGCGTAGGGGAGCTACATTTATGAAACGTTGTTATTACAAACTGAGTACTTGATCAAAATTATTAGAGAATATAGTTTGAGAATCACTTTCGGAGCGAAGACTGAATTACAGGTAAGGGATAAATTGCATAAATTGGAAGTATATCTCTTTGGAAATGTCGTTGAAAATGATTCATTAGCCTCATCGTATCGCGTAAGAGAGATCATGTAAATAAAATTCGAGAGATTAAGTGTAGAACATATTGATTTAAGATGTTATTTTTCCCACGAGTGATAAGGGATCAGAATGAAATAACGTTTGTCCGATCGGGTCAGGAGGGAAAGGCGTTTTTGGGTCTGGTGTGAATTCACACCTTGCCACACGCCCTAGTGGTGGCTCGCTGGGTCGTAAATAAATAACAAAATGATGAATAAAAATATTCTTTCCACGGAGAACTGAATTCTCCCCAGGCGTTGGGCTGGGAGGTGTAGTAATCCGATTACAGTCCCTTCTTAGAACCGTGGTTGAATGGGAGGCATTCTTATAATTTGTTCCACTGCTTTATTATCTCCCTGATCCCCGATATTTCACCCTCCGTAGATGAAAATTCAAAGGTTACTTTGATATGACGCTGTCACCCCTGCTTTCCGTATCAGCTAATACCGATCGATTCGAATTTCAAATATTTGTTTTCCTCTAAAGTGAGGCAAGGTTAATGTGAAGGGCACTTAGGCATTATTTGCCGCGAAATCAGCCCGAAAAGCTGAAGGGAAGACGCGTCTCTGAATTCGAGAAAAAAATTCCGCGATTCGTTGGCCGTGGGGAGGTAGCCGCCCCTCAGCTGTGTTTAATCTCACTAATGACGAAGATCGGGGCGTGGAGTGTGGACCCGGGCGAACGTCTACGTCTTCTCAACCGTCCTCGCGCAAGTGTGGGCCAGGAGGCGGAAGCTTCCCTGGTCCCTCACCGCACTTGCTCTCGCTGGCGCTTTCTCCGACCTTCCCGCACGCCAATCGGTCCGACGCGACGGCTGACTCGGGAGGAGATTTCCGCAAATAAGGTTCGGTGTTGATTATGAGAAGCGGCTTCGAAGACGACGCTTGGGGCGCGTGAGAGCGTGAATCTTTGATGGTTAAGTCCTCTCAAAGCCGAAGGGAGATATTCGATCTCTTTGATCGGTACCTCGTGGAAGCACGCGGTATTCCCCTTCCAATTTTCGTCTCCCTCGTAATTTCATTACCTAAAACCAATGGTTGATGTAATCAAGGGAAATGTAGCTTTCCATATTTTAAAGACTTCCTTTATTTGTTTTTCACTCCCCATTTTTCGGTAATTTAATTCCCCATACCGAAGCTTGCATACGTTTTTTATTTATTAGGTAATCTACCGGTTAAGGTAGGTTTTTGGATGGACACAACTATCAAATAAACACTCTGTAACTCCAAACGAAACCCAATCCAGCAACCTAATCTACATCAGGTCCCTCTTCATCTCCGTGTACCTCCTTCTTTCCTTCATCCCGTCCAACATCCCTATCCTATTCCTGCCCTTTCCTCGCTTGCCCAACATCCTCCCCTCTATTATCCTCTTCAACATTCCACTACCGCTCAATACGCCTTTAATCCATTTTTCCTGCCTCCATAGGATTTCTCTCAACAAACCCCTCTCCTCCCCCACCATTTCTAGTACTTCCTCATTTGTTTTCCTTTCGGTCCATTTCACCTTCTCCATTCTTCTCCACACCCACATTTCAAAAGCCTCCAATCTACGTCTATCCTCCTGCTTCAGCGACCACGTTTCCGCGCCGTATATAGCTACGCTCCATATCAGAGATTTTACGAGTCTTGTCTTAACATCCCTACTCAACGTCCCCGTCATCAACTCCCTCCTCCTTGAGAAAGCCGCCTTGCCTACCGCAATTCTTCTCCTACCACTTTGACCGTATTGGTCCAAAACACTTCCGAGATATGTAAACTGCTCTACCTGCTCTATTTTTTCCCCGCCTATTTTAATATTTAGCTTAGCCTTTTTCTTTCTGGAAAATCGCATAACCTTTGTTTTATTAATATTGATTCTCATCCCATATTTATCGCACTGAACCTCCAATTCACTCAGCAATGCTTGCAACCCCTTCGCTGACTGAGCTACTAATGCTTGGTCATCAGCAAACCTAACCGATTTTACGAATTCCCCTCCGACTTTCATTCCTACCTCCAGTTCTTCCCATGCCTCTTTAATCATTTCCTCTACATATACGTTGAACAGCACCGGTGACAATGGGCAACCCTGCCTTACACCTCTTCCTAACACTGCCCATCCGGACTCTCCGTTCCCCACTCGCACCTGAGCAGTCTGAGACATGTACAGGTTGCGGATCAGTCTCCTGTCCCTCCAATCCATTCCTATTTTCTGCAATACACGCATTAATTTTTCCCAATTCACTCTATCAAACGCTTTTTCGAAATCTACAAAACAGACAAAAACGTCCTGATTGTATTCTATATTCCTCTCGATTAGTGATCTCATTACTGCAATGAGATCACTAATCGAGAGGAATATAGAATACAATCAGGACGTTTTTGTCTGTTTTAAATTTATTCAGCATTATATTTATACTCCGCATGCACCAATTTTAGTGATGTAGAACAAACGTTATATCGATTAGAATTTTGTCCCTTTATAACATCCATTGCAATACACAAGACAAAAATGGTAGTTGAGCTAATTCATTATTTAATACTTACTTTCGTAAATATGGCAAATTATTACTTCAAAGTGAGGGGGGAGATTTGAATCCAGTGTATTTTATATCAAATTCTTTCAGTTAATCAATCCCTTCATCGCTGATACCGCTTTTATTTTTGCCACCATTCATTTCAGGAAAGAAAATTAAAAAGTTTATGTGGAAAAGTAAAGTGGTTTGATTTATAAAAACGTCAGTATGAAGATTTTACACCAAGTTACGCCAGAAACTGTTTTATTCAGGAAAGAATATCATGCATTCCATTTGATTAAAAAGTAAACCAAATTACGCTAATAAACTAAATTATTTCAGTAATTTAACTTTATTAAATATTTTTGCAATGTTCCATTTCGTAAATTATATCGTAAACTAGCCCTTGTGTACCCTATCAGCTTCGATTATAAGCCTGAAAGGACTTACAAAATAAGAAAAATATGTGTAATAACACCCATTATCCGTTTTTTTTGGCTATAAATAGAGTTAAAAAATAATTTTTTATAGTGCCGTAATTTTCCGAATATTATTTGCCTGGAAACATGCCGCCTATTTATTAGTATCATTATAAAAATTGACACAATATGTAATACGTACGCGCCTAATTATAATAATAATTGGGTGGCCTTTCAATGAATAATTATCAGTACTGACAAAAATATCTAATTAAAAAATTCACGACAAGGGTCTTCGATGAAAAATCTGGTAACATTTTATTCCACATTCCAAGTATATAGATTAATGAGGACGCCGAATTAATATCGGTCTAAACGGGAGAATGTATCGTTTGTTTGTTAGACTGTGACAAACGCCAATTATTTCAACAGGGTATTCAGGTAAAAAATGACGCGCACGGAAAATTACGGCACGTATCGAGGCGAGGGGCGTGTCGCCCCTCCCCCTCAATGGTCATTTCTGTATCCCTTCGGGGTTTGTCGTCATGCCCGCATACTTTAAGAACGTCGGCCTTTTCAATACACGAGGCTTTATTTGGATTGATTTCGATGCAATTGGCTCAGGTGGGTGGCGGGCGACTGGGGCCCGTGCTCCGTCAGCTGCGGCGGTGGCGGCATGCAGACGCGAGACGTGTGGTGCCAGCAGGAGATCTCACCCACGCTGCGCATGCGAGTCGCCGAGGGCGCCTGCCTCTCCCCGCCGTCGTCGCTTCCCCGATCCCGACCGTGCCCCAACCCGCCTCTCTCGTGCCATGCAAGGAGATGGGTCACCGGGGAGTGGGGACCGGTAAGTAGTGCTGTATCCTTAAGTGCTCCCTCCCCCCAATCCGCTCAAACACCGTGACCTTTTCTTTAGTCAAGGTATGGAGACCATGACCTCCGGAGGGGGGGTCGCCTATAGGTTATGTCATGACCATGAGGGGAGGGAAGGGAGAACATATCCTTGTTCCTGTTAAACATCCATGCTCCGTTTCCTAGGAATAATTGATCAGTTTTGTCTCTTCGGGTGAAGGTTATGCCATCCCGAATTTTAAGATTTTCTGTGATCATTCCAAGTGGGACGAATTGACATGACAAGTCAATTTGTAGTTCTACAGTAAATGTCATAGTGTGTGTGATAATTGTTACAAAATTACGGTAATGAGTATCTATGTTGTTAATCGGAAGTAATGACATGAGTTCCTATGTTATTATGAGTTAGTAAGTACCATATGAAGTATGGTATACTTGCAATTTCATTTTTTTGTATAGTATATACACGTAATCTCAGAGGATGAGGTCTCCCTGGCATGAAAATTCGAAAATGTAATTTGTGTTTTTTACTAGGTGAAGAAAAGTTGTGGAAGAAATGATGGCACAATCAATGTCTGTACCGTCGTTGAAACATACTGTGTTTCAACGGATAAACTACCTTTCAAAGTTATTTATATCCATGCAGTAAAGATGATGGCATGTTAGGCACGACTTTGGAGATAAGTGCTAAGTTTATGTTCTCTCAACTCTTCACGTATAATCCTCGAAATGGTTCGCTTGAAAGCTGTGGAGTGGCGACAGATGTTAACTCCCATGGATCCTGAGCCGAGCATGACTGAAGTTGATGGCAGACCTACTAGGGGGGGGGGGGGAGGGTACCACACTCATCTTTTTTATTAACATGCGCAGTGATAACAGACTTATTTGGTAGTTTTGGACTTCTTTGATAGCACAGTTTACCGAAATATTGTTACTACCACGCTAATGTAATGGCTTGATTATGATTGCTTGATTATGATGGCTTGATCATGATGGCCCTCCTTCCATCAGTGAATCACGAGAACGGTTCTTTTTCAATGAACAAGTCTGATTTTTATTTAATTCGGACTAGGCATTACTAAATAATTTAATTTCGTGCATAAGCTCTAGAATGGAAATATGTTGGGCAATGTGGTTGAATTAACAAAATTATTAGAGTCAAAAAACATTTCAAAAAATTCCAATTTCTGTTTTTTTTTCTTGAATACCTAGTGTCAACAAAACGAAACTCATCCACGTAATAGATATTTTTGACGCCTTATTATTAACGGGAAATGGCGACTATCATATATCGAGCACCACGCTCTTCAGATATCGGATGACCTAAATTTCAAGCAAGAATGACTGGCGACGTGAAAGCCTGCGAAATTGCAGCGAACTCGAATTCAAATTATGGATAAGCATTTTACTTTTATTGCCTTTCACACGCATTTGACGGCTTTGTGGCGCGTGTGCCGTTGATGAAGGCT
The DNA here is from genome assembly GCA_037158775.1 of Hetaerina titia. Lineage (NCBI taxonomy): Eukaryota > Metazoa > Arthropoda > Insecta > Odonata > Calopterygidae > Hetaerina > Hetaerina titia. Next base: position 101,038,087 of record CM073768.1, read on the forward strand.
TAAATATCTGGTGTTAAATCATAGCTCCACGCGAATTCTTTCACTGCCTCTCCCGTGTCTTGTGAAATGAGTATGAGTTTTTTTTTGGATGATTTAATGGATCCGTCTTTATTTCATTTTGAATGTTTAGGCGCTTATCACAAATTATTCCTTTTGAAAAAGATTCCTTATTTAATTTTAGTGGGTCATAAGAAATCTCATGTACGGCCACAACGTCATTATTTCATAGTTTTATTTTATTGCTTCCGTAAAAACTAAGTCTACTTTAATTTCTTTAAATACGTGTTAATTACTGCCATTGTCATCCAAGGGCGCAATTAAAATTCTCATGTTCTTATTTCAATACATGAATTTATTCATATAGCTGAATTTCAATTATTCTTTTTGCTATGCCTTTATAATGTATTTAAATTAATTTTTCGCGTGGATCTTCATTCAAATATCAAAAAAGTTTTTATTTTTATCTTGGACGAATATTCAGTATTGGCCAGTAAAGTTGGATTTATAATGGCGGCCATATGCCAATTACCTTTTCGCAATATTTTCATTTCGGCGTAACTGTGAACAATGTTCTGGTAATTAGGTAATCACTCCCAAGTTTGCTTTTCAGACACGAAAACTTGTAGACACAATATTTTAATTACTCTAACCTATAATTTTATTTTGTACCGTTTTATAAATATGCAAAAAAAGTTGAAATTTTTTTTTTGGCTGCCTCCGAAAAATTGTTACGGAAACAGCCTTCACGTTAAATAAATATTAGTTTCCTGAACTATTATGAGTGATACATCAATTTTCAGCTTGATAATCAATCCTCTTGATGATAAACAGAAGTCGTTCACTTACTCATTCCAGTAGGTAATATTTTAGTACTTGCGGCCAGGTCATGAGTGTGCAACTAAGTCTGTCGTCAGTGTTTCACTCCTCTCTGCTCTCTTTCCCCATCCCCAGTGCTCCTCTCAGTGCGGCAAGGGTCTGAGGTCCCGAGCGGTGCGCTGCGTGGGCCCTGACGGAGCAGAGGCCGCCCCTGGTGCCGCCCACTGTCCCATGGACGAGAAGCCACTGCAGGAGGACGTGTGCGACATGGGCCCGTGCACTCCCAACACATGGTTCGTCACCGAGTGGTCCCAACAGGTGAGCGAAACGGATTCGGGAGGGACGGGAGACGATGGAAACCTCCACCCTTGGCGTCCCAGACTTGAGTCTCGCGCGTCGCGAGTGTGGAAGAGAAATGTCGTTCAGAGCAATGTTCCAGCGCAAGCGATAGTGATGCGTTAGTTCTTGTGACGGTAAGGTGGTTTGTCGCGTCTGAATATTGGACCCATTGTTACGGATATTAAAATAGCCTCCTGATTTGATCATTACCATTTCGAAGACCCCCCCAACACTTCGAGTTCCTCTCAGATAGGTTCTCAAATTGTTCGAACCTTCTTGCTCCCTTGTTCCTTGCATTCATATGAAGAAGTCTATTTGCAACCTATCGTTGCTTATGTTTGTGATCTTCTCATCCATTATTTCTCCTGCGGATCTCTTAATAATGTCATGGAGTATACCCAATAAGGTTTTCTCTTCTTCTCGGAAATTCTCAAAAATTTGTTTTTTTCCCTATTTGTCATTAACTATCATAAAGTACACAGAAATATAACTTGCATGAATAAATGTTATCAAATAGGTTTTGGGTCGATTATCCCTAAACTCAAGCAGTATTGCCAGTGCGTATTTTATGAATATGTGTGAGTCTTATTTTTACCATGATTGGAAACTAATAAATGGGTGACGTAATATTTTATTTAATAAAAACAATATCCTCTTTACACTGCTACGTAATTACGATCTATTATATTTTCCTGCGTAATTACAACTCATTAATTTTTTCTACACCTGTTGTATCTTCGAGCCTTTACTGAAACTGTAAAACGGATATTGTTGGTTATGCTCCCAGCAGCCTTGAAGTCCTTGATGAATACCAACGCTTTCTTGCGTTTTAACTTATCATAATGGAAGAATTTTTTTCTTATTTTAGAGAATGTGGACTTACGGTCATTAGGAAGCTATCAGCATACCGTTTCCTCGCCTCCATTGATGGCGAAAATGGCAAGTTTTCCGAAATGCCTTCTCAAACAGTGAGATCTAAATGGAAGAGTAGTTACCTTTGGGTGCTTGGGGATCAGCACGTACAATTCCATAGAATATGAGGTTTCATATTCCCCGAGTGCGCGCCCACGGAAATGTTCATTCGAGCTCTCGGCTCAGGCGTTTCCCTATCCCGTCAAGTCGTCCCGGCCAAGTGCGGGCGAGTCCGTGGGAAAGCGTCGCCGGCGACTGCATTGGAGGGAGGTTGGACGTAATTGTGGACGCCACTTGACCCTCACGTCACACGCTTTGATTAGTCCTGTCCGAGCCAATCCACCCACCTCCGCCCCTCCAACCAGAGACGAGTCAATCTTAGGCCCTTACTCCACCGCGGATTGCTTCATTGCGTGTCAATGGTTGAAGGCCTCGTCGCCCGTCGTCGAACGTGAGTCAAAGGAAGAAAGAGTGACTGGGTCAAGGGCGAAGGTTTTGTGATGGACGGGCTCTTGACAGCAGCGGAGGAGAAAAGTGATAGATGTAGGCAGGGGATTAAGAATAAAAGTACACCCTTACTGGATCCTGGCGACCAATTCACGGCCGAGGAACATACCCTTTTGCCATCCTCCTTCGCTGAATAATATAGGATAGTTTATCCCGACAAAACGAGTGAAATATTTAAGTTTTTTAAATTGTTCGTCTTCATGATTACAATAGCGCTTAATAATTCAGTATTATTTTATCTTACCATTGAAATTAACATTCATTTCTATTCAATCTGAATTGGAAATAATATCTCGGCTTCAACACAGTTTCTTGCTTCGATTTTTGCATTTTAAATAAGTTCGTTCATCTCCTTTAATGAAGTTCAAGGGTTGTTATATTTTTATGACAGAGAAAAATGCAACATGCTTGAAGGGAAGAAAGGATTCGTAAGACGAAATACGCAGTATAAGCTCACCAACTTTATGTTACATTGAGTATTGCAATTTAAATGCTTTACGTGACCAGGCAGACTTTGAGTTGATAATCCATATCCACCCATTTCCATGAATGTATTTTGTTGAGGGAATTATAATTAAGTACAGAGCCATTTGGTAATATAAATCGACAAAAAAATAATCATTACCTACGAATCTATGTTGTATTTCACTGAGTGTTGAGATATACGTTCCTCCATCTAAACAGGCAATTAGAAAATGTCTAGGAAAAGCACGATTAAGTTCATTAAAAAGAGTTTCTCTCGGGCTTCAACGAAGCCTACTTATCACGGGAATTGAATTTGTGACACTTGGCTATTCCACATCAAAATTTTCATACACCAACATCCGGGATTTGCCACTAAATATCATTGAGTTAAAATGATTTTTAAAACTATTTTTTATATGCACACTCCGTTTTTAAGGAGCATTGTTTGTAAGTAGTTTTACCTAATGATGACATTCAGCGTGACCTACAAAATATTTTATGTGTAATAACGAAGTTTTAGAAATTCCACTCATAATGAATCGATCCAATTTACAGCTGCGACTTCAAACCTTTTCACTTCGTTTTTATCCCCGATGGAAAGAGACCGTTTAACCTTCTTTTTTCAAGGCTGCAATCCACTGGGAAGTGACCGGGGCTTCATGTGGTTTAGTCATCCAGTCCTTAGGTACTGTCACAACGGCTTACTTGGAACTCAAGCAAACCCCCGCTGGGTGTCGGCTAAAAGTTGAAAATCTAGGGCTTTGACACCAAGTAATGTTCTCTAAGGTTCCGTGAGGAAAATGAAAAAAGCGCCGGCTTCCTCTTTCCATTCCTCTGGATCCACTTTCTCACAGTTCTCACTCTTTGTGCGTCTTCATAACTGGTCGCGTGAGGATGGACGAAAAACATTTCTCCGATTTTATTTTTTCCATTTTTTTCTTCCTCCTTTCCCTGGCCTCCTCCGCCCTCTTACTCTCTCACTTCCAGCCGGTCACGGCCCTTGTCCCAAAGGTTCGGAGGGGGGGGAGGGTGAGAGGTTTTTCTTCTCGAGGGAAAATATGAAATAAAAAAGAGAAGGAGAAAAAATGCAGCAAATCATCAGCCGTCGTCGACCTCACCTTGTGGAAATGTCTCAAGAAACCTTTCCCTTCTCTCTCTTCCTCTCTCCACTCCGTCCGCTCTGATCGATAAGAGAAGTTAGCCTTTATTGACTAGTTTCCCTTATTCTTCGCCCATCCCCCTTCCCTCCCATCCCTCTCCCCATGCCGCACGCGCCCCACAATCCCTTCCACGGGTCAAGCGTCACGCCCGGGTCATCAAACCTCAACCTCCCCCCCCCCCGCGGCACGCGAATATGGGCCGTTCTTTATTGGTCAGGCGCCGATTAATTTCCGTTTTCATGTTCCCCGGTCGCCTTTCGGAACCCTGGGACGGGATTTCCACAAAACTTCATTTAAAAAAATGCGGGTTTTTACGGAAGCCTATCGACTGTTGGTGCTGGAATGCGTGGGAAATAAGGGTTCCTGCTGGATCAAAATTATCGACTGGTACTCGAAAGTGGGCACTAAACAACCGCGAGGGAGATTATGAAATTTAATTTGTTTGAGTTCACTGAGATTGATTTCAAAATCCGTTGTCTCATTGTGGCGTCTAATGGGCTTAGTTATTCTTGTTTTCGGATGCTAAATAATGGTTAAAATCTCGTTCTTTCGTTATTGATACGATGTACGTAATTCCAATTTACATATGAAGTGACAAAAGTGTTTTTTTTTCACTCTCCTGGTTTTACCTAATGCTTCGTTGACTCATTTCATCATTGAAGTATTGATATTTGTTAATGTGATCATTAATTTTGAAAGTATTTTTCATCTTTGTGTACCGTTATTGTTTATTTTATGCATTACGTGCTGATTTGAACAGCCTCAGCATAACTTAGGAATTGTGTGAACTCGTTTTTATACCAGAGAAACTTTTATGAAGAATGCGTGGTAATTTGGCTACCGATAACTAAATGGTTTCATTTTTAAAACCACTTTTATTGTATTCCATTAAATATAAGACTTTTGCTCTTTCTGGGGAATCGGAGTAAAAAGAAAAAAAGGGTCTTAATTATCTCATAACATTCTGAAAAAATAACCATTAGATATTTCAGAAAGTATGAAGAAACAGTTGTAATTTGCGATAACTTTTTACTGCCACGAACTGGGTTTTGGATCCCTGGGTCTTCATGGGAAAATTAGAGACTATTTGGCGTCTTTCAACACTACCCTGTTGGTGAAAAGTTATTGCAAATTACTTGTGTTTTTCTGCATCTATTACAGTATGAAATATTTTCATGAAGTTAAATCTGCGGCTGTAGAAATTATCAGACGCATACATTAATTGTGGACGTAATAATGCCGTATAATAATTTTAAGTTAAGCCTCACATGTTATGAAAAAATATTTCCATTAATTACGTTGTGAAAATGTTTATACAATCCAAATTTTAAATCAGTAAGTGACTAAGCAAAAAATGTATTTTCAATAGTCTTTGTCAGGAGCTAATTAAAACGTCGTTGCAAGCTTGTAGTTTTTATTACATCCTGGGTAGTCAGGGTATTCTTAGTTCTGGAAAAAATGCTAGGGAAAAGTTTTTTGTTCATCTAGCAGTTGGCCAACTTTATAAAGCTAAGTTTCAATTGATTTTTTTTATAAAATACGGCCCCTTTTTTTTGAGGTCATCCTATTCCAACTACTTTGATCGATGGGAATATAGTTTTTTTTCTATCTGTTTCGACCGATTGTGGATTATATTAATTTGACTCAGCATTTTCCAGTTTTTGAACCCTGGATTGCGTTCTATCTCGAAATCCCGTGATTGTTGCAATCATTGATTTGAAGACTATCCTAATTGACACCTCTGTTTACCGAACTCCAATATTCTGCACGTCTCCATGCAACCATTGCAACTATCGTACCTTGGTTTTCCTATTCACGGAAAAGTTCAATGTTCTGTCGGTTCTCCCTTTCTATTTCTCATTTAATTTAGTCTGAAGTCTAAATTACGGTCCATGTCGATATCATTTTTTCATTTTCGTTGTATTAAAAAAAATTCATAGGTCCTCGTATCCGTCGCTAATGCTTATGACACCGGTTTACCGAGGGCTCTCGCCACAAATGCATTCAGGGATATTTATGAGGTGATGCGGGCGCTATAATTGAAATAGTAGAAAGCTTCACTGTTTAAATAAATACGTACCTTTGTCTCGCTCGGATCTGCCTTGGATATGTTGTTTAGTAAGTATTTACCAAACCATACTTTCTGTTCTTTAATCTCGGCTTTGCACGGCGAAGTTGAGGTCTTGTTTATTGTGTCCCTTATTGTGCCCCGTGCTCTTTGCGATAGTTGACATTTTTGATTTTCAAAGATTTCACGGCCTCCTTTTGAAAGTGAACAGGGGAGCACGCCCGGAAGGTTGAAGTCACAAAGTAGAGGCGGGTGAATCATGGGAAGTGGTGGAGTGTTTTGAAGGATTGAGAGCAAAGCTGAGAGTTAGAGGGAAATGGAGAGATGCGAGACAGCTTAGCCAGGATTTTGAGATGCATTGGTTGTGCGGAGAGGTGAGGTTGACTTCGGGTAGGAATAAATTCACCGCGTAGCTCGCAATCTCTGAGAACGGAGGCGATGTCGGGCTTGAGGGAGGGAGGTCGGTGGGTGGAAAGCAAAACGAAAACCGCGGGTACAATTCACTCGGGCCACTGGCAAGGGGTACAATGATAACATAATCTCATTAGCATAAAGGTAAGAATTATTAAATCGTACTGAAAATAAGGCGCCGGTTTTCCCCGTCTTGCACCCGACTCATTCTTTCCTCGACTTACCAGACTTGAAGCACACAAGGTTTTTAGGAAACGGTACAAAGGAAGACGCCTCCGCAAAGAAACATTTCGTTTCCTCGGTGTATATATTTTTTTCCTCGGCGGTGGCTTGGAGGAAGGGATGAATTTCCGCTTTTACCAAATCCTCGGATTTAGCGTATTAAGTTACTCGATTACTTTGGTCTTCCAGCGTCTTTTCCATATTCCTGGAGAGCGCAGTAAGCGGTTATACCGGATACAGGAGTGATTGCGTCTTTTTCTCCCTTAATCCCTCCGAGCGTGTTATTTTTTTCCGTTTTCTCAGTTCACTGTCCTCTCAGACCAGAATCCTGGGTTCGAATTTCGTGGTAGGGAAAGTTTCCACGGGGATTCAATGCACTAATAGCGAAGAGCACTAGAAGCATAGCTTTATCGCTTCGACTGGAAGTTTCCTTCATTTTATTTTAGTGGTTATTATTATTATTAATAGACACATGTGCAGATAAGACAATGTCAGTTGACACACAAGTCCCAAGTATTACAATCAAATTTGCCTTGGAAAAAAATAACACGACATCTCAGATCCAATCAGTATCACAAAAAGATAATAAATAAAATCAGTCAGAAAAAAAATAATACACTTTTGAAAAAGGAAACATCAATCAACAAAAAAAATAAAAATTAAGCTGTTACATACAGTTTTAGACAACGCATCAATCAAATTATTATATAAAATGTTTACATCTTTTCTTAGCATTATTTTACCTGTTAGGAAAGGGCTCACATAGTTTTGCAGGTAAACTGTTCCAATGAGCAATTTTTTTATTAAGAAATTAACATTTTAAAAATTTCTTTTCTGTGCCTTGCATTTTACCTTGCATTTGTGATCATTCCTCCCTATGCAATTTGGATTTTTCGCATCTTTCCGTAGTTCTGCCCAAGCTTTCTCTCCCTTCAGTATACGGAACATTCCACAAAGTCTGCTTATTTTTCTTCAACTTTGTTAAGGTTCCCAGCCCAGCGTGTTTAACATTTCAGTCACACTCTCCATCTTCCTATGCTTCTTCCCCAGTACACGTATCTGGAAGCCTTTCTTTGCACCTTCTCCAGTTTTGTAATATGTCGTCTTTTTTAATATGTATGTGGGTCCCATACAAGTGATGAGTACTCTTAAAATTGGTCTTACCGAGATCGTATACGCCTTTTCCTTAGTTTCTCCAATGCTTCTTTGAGGTTTCTTATCACCCAATGCAGGTTTCTTGACAATTTATTCTGCGTTCAGCCCCCACCCTAAATCCTTGGTTAAATACGACACCTAAGTATTTACAGCGATCGCTTCTAGGAATGACATTTTCCAAGCATTTGTAGTCACTATTGATTCTATTTACCTTGTCATTAAAAGTAATGGATTTGCATTTTCTAACATTAACATCTATCCCATTAATTGTCACCCAATCCGCCATTTTATTAACGTCCATTTGCAGTACTTTGCGGTTGCTCTCATTCTCGACTTTCCTGTAGATAATGCAGTCGTCCGCAAAAAGTCTTGAGACTTAATTTTTTTCCGGGACATCATTTACGTGCATATAGATTAAAAACAAGAGCCTTGTCTTGTTCCCTTGGTATTCATTGTTATGGTTATGTCACCAGCTCACTTCTCTTCCCTTCTCATCACTTTATCACTTATCATTATCATCTTCATGTTCGAATTACCTTTACTGTTTAGAAACCATGGCAATTTCTTTAAGGCTGTTAAATGAAGTTCACCAAGACAGCTTATAGAGAATCGCAATTCAATCGTTACTCTAGTTATTTGTTATAGTCGTCATAGTCTAGCATTTATTTAACTCGCGTAGTGTGGAAGAGGGTCCTAGCAACTTCTGCAATATCGGTTAGGCCATACTATGTGCAGAATTTTTCTACAGAATTGTATTACGTTGAGTTAATCCTGCCTCTGGGAATTTGGAATTATTTCAATTAAAATCGTATATTTGACGTGTATTATGAAAGTCATTCCGTTATTTTTCGTTTCTAAAGTTATATCTCACTTTTAACAGTTTTTAAGTATTCTAGATAATTTTCTATGGAATAATTAAGCAAAGGTTGGCATTTATTCATGCACATAATACGTTTTGTTCGCGATACCTTTTGTTGATTAAATGAAAATTCTTTGTGTTTTAGTTTGGGTATGCAGCTCTTTATATTTATATAAGTTACTAATTCTGTTTTTTTCTGTATTCTTTTGGGTGAAAACTTCTTCCCCAGCCATAAGCATGATGGTATCAATTAGAGATTTAAATTGTCTGTTGCTACAATCAAATTTCAATCTTAAGAAATATCATTGTATGAAATTTTGCAATTTTACACATTTTCGATCGAAGTTTAAAACTGAAAGGGGTCAATTAAACATCTCTTATGGAAACCAATGGTTTTCATTTAGCTTTTAAAGTTAAAAAATATTTATTTAACAAACAGCGAAAATTTGGCATTTATCGCATCCCAATTCCGTTGTCCTAAATCTCTTCGTTATTCCATTGACTTGGGAAATAACAGTTGTTTTGGTCAGACGATAGCGAGTGCTTTGCCGTTTTTAGGCCTTAACGCGGTTTCCGATTGGTTGGATGCAAGTCCGCTTTGATCACCACTAGCTATGTCCTCGTGGAAAATTCACGTCTACGAAATAGTATTTACATTAATTTTCACTGAATATAGGTTTTGTTCGTGTAACAGGTGACCCTACGTGACCATTTCATTCCCAAGCGGATCCGAGCGAGAACACCCGACAAAATAGGATATTTCTTCGGACAAAGACAAGTCTGGTATGTGTGATGTGGCCGAGAAATCCTTCCTTACTGATATCGCGAAGATTTTACTTAGGGCGAGTACTTAATTAATTGCAGTGGTAAATGGAAAGAGGAATTCCAACCCACGTCTGGAAGTATTCCTCATAAAATGAGGAATACTTCCAGACGTGGGTTGGGAATCAGTAAAAGTAACGCTTAGTTACGTGTACGATGAATTCGGTCTGTGCATATTGTAATGCGAAACGTTTCGAGTTGTCGGGTTCACTTCTCAAATTTACTCTGCCAAGTTACATAGCCTAAATGCTCATATTAGGGTAATCATTTCTTCAACAGCTAAAACTTTTAATTTCGATATCTTTAAAAGCTCCACTCTTAATCTAGTGCCTTTCATACCGCGGGGTAGATTGAAATTTTTGCATATAGAGGTATGTAGGTAAAAAAAGGGTCGTTTTGTTAATGGCCCTCTATTAAACTAAACAATAAATATGAAAATATATACAGAACACAATTTTATGAGTATAATCACTCGCAAGAAGTATAATTCCTTCATTTTTTTTAAGTTTCGTGCTAATATCAAAATGTCCCCTTTTTTTCAATTTCGAATGTAACCTTAAATGTTTCTCACTCCATTTAAGTATATCTAGCAATCCCCACATCTACCTCCATTTAAGCAAAGCACTATTATAGTTAGCCCTCCGATTAGTGGTTTATTTAGAATAGTCCATGGAGAATTGCCCAGCTTTATTGTACCCTCAACATCCCACTACCTCTCAATATATCCTCCGCCCACTTCTATCTGTCCAGTTGACTTTTCCAAACCTTCCCCATGTGTACTGATCAAATGCCTGCAGTCTTCACCCATTATGCTTCCTCAAAAAAAAAACAAATTTCAGTACTATACCGCAGTTAGGTGCCAAATTTAAATCCTTAAATTATCTTTTTTTAATATTCTCTTGTTATTCATTTAATACTCTTAACATATTCTTTTTGGATGCATAACGTCTTTTCCATCTTTTTGAAGTTTCATTATGGCATCTGTTGGGTTCTTCTCCAATGCCTTCTCACTTCCATTACCATCCAAAATCTTGCTGAACTACGTACACATGCCTTCCTACTGGAATGCTTACTTTAGCCTTTCTTATTCCATACGGTCTCATTACCTTCGTTTGTTTTATCATTTGACGTCATTCTATACCTCTCATCTTGTAGTGTCCTCAGTAATTATGGCAATTCCTTGGTTCTCTAAGCATCCTGTTTTTTATTTAACATCCCTTCCTTCCGTCCCATTTTCATGAAGTACAATTGAAAATCACAAGTTGGCAATACTCCAGCGAGTGTTGATGTATGTCCTCCAATGGTCTGCTCCTTTCAATGTCATACGTAGAAAATCCAATGAGAGATCACGTAAGGGGGAAGAGAAATGTGGGAGGGACACGGAGGACTCGCTCGTACGTAAATGAATGGCGCTGGGGTGATGTGAGGGGGTCAAGAGTCACGGTAACCAAATTGCGCAGTCAGTAGAGTCAAGTCACCTTAGTTCGAGCCGAGTGTCTCAGAAACGAAATCCCTCTCTCGAATATGACACATGTATGGACGAGTATGGCGGATTCATCGGATTTCAAGCATATTCCTTACGCGGCCGATTCTCTCGCGTGATCCACGAGGGGTAAGTCCACGTTTAATGGAGCGCGCGCCATTGACGGCACATGCACGTTCAGGGTCCGGTCGTCTGCGTGTGTTCGTTAAGGAGCGATTCTCGGAAACTCGGCTCGAACGTACTTGGGTGATTCGTCCGATCGTTGTTGGCCACGCGATGCGGGGCAACTCGCCCCCTGCGGAGAAGCGTGAATTGCACGAGACTCCGGTGCGAATGGATTCACCGCTGAGCCCCCTCCGGCACTCCTCGAGTGCAAGTCGGGCAATACGGGCATGCGAAAGGGTTGTGTATCTCTGGACGTGGGAGTTAAAATGGATCACCTAGGAGGTGCAGACGCCATGTATCACGGATTTGAAAGGTCACGATCCTGCGAAAGTATCGAGGTTGGCAGCCGTGGCGATGTCCCCGTTGCATCACCTCTTCACCCAACAACTACCTCCCTGGACACTCCCCCACTATCGCCCTCCTTGCCATACTCTCCCCCGCCCCCACTGCGATCGACCCCAAACCACGCGAGGTTGCGTGCAGGCGTCGTCGTCTCGGCGTCGCTGGGGGTCCGGTGAGGGAACCTTGAGGGAATGGGATGGAAAAGGAAGAAGGGCGGTGGGAGGGGAGGCGACAAACCTCTTTTCACCGCGGGCGAGACTTCTTTCGGGCGGATGGCCGTTTCACGCGGGCTTCGCCTTTGTGGCTTTGTGGAGGTCGAGGCGGGCTCTGGGGGGTCGAGGTAATGCGGAGTGAGGGGTTGAGGCGGACTCCCGTGATCATCAATCTAATCCTAGGGTTTTTCAAGGGTGGAGCGGGTCGGTCCCGTCGTAGGTCTTACTCATTTTTGCCGATCGGGAAGGAAAGCGAAGTCTTCTCCAAGCCCTCCTTCTCAAAGGTTAGGTGGAAAAAAATACATCAGCGATGCCGGTGGCGACGACGGTCATACTTCCGGTGAGCGTGCCACGCTTCTTTCCCTACAGCATATGTACACCACCAATGATATTCCTCTTTGCAGATCTTGCAACCCAACTCTTTGAGTATTCAGAGTACATGTTTTCTTTCATCTCAACTAAAAAGGTATTCCCGTTACAGGGATAAACATTGGGGAAAATTGGCCGAAATTGTGGAAATGGATAAGATCGATACTTCGAAAATACTGATTTGTTATTTCAATTGATCCTAAGAAACTAATTATTAAAGACTCGTAGATTCGTGTAGAGGTTCGTAATTACTATGGTGGCTGTGTTAAATCACATTTTTCGCTTCAATTTTTACCTCCAAGAATTTCTGTGTTTCAGGTATTTAGAAATAATTTCACATTAAACAATTAGCAAATATTTTCATTATTCCATGTTGTAAAACTTGTAAAATTTTCTTGCATATGAATAAGTGCTGGCTTTCCCAAGAAAACTTAATAATGATTCCTTGCGTGCAACAGTACTCCCAAGTCATGGCACTTTCAAGGTCCTTAAATAATCGCAATACCCGATTTTTGTGAATATATTTTAATTTTCATTTGACATTTCTTTGAATTCTGCTATTCTTCTGTCATGTTCGACCTGTCTCTTTTCCCACCTCTATTTTAATCTCTTCTAGATACTTTATTGCTCCCTGGGTAGGGATTACATACTGCGAGATTTGTTCTTTACGCGCTTACTGCAGTATCATACTCAGTTTATTTTTTCAATGATTTTTCACAAATTTAGCATTGCTCAACACTTCTTTAAGCAGCATCGCATTCCTCAATTAACAATTTCTCCCCAAAAGGATGGGTTCCATGCATATTTCGCACACTATAAATGTGGCCTTTTCTATTATACACCAAATTTGCATCCCTCATTTAAGAGGAAGTTCTACTGTATCTGATTAGAAAGGTACCTTCGAGGTCCTTCCTAGTCCGCCATATTATCTGCCTAGATATAAAACTTCTTTTATATTTTCCTTCATTACTTCTAATAACGCTTTTCCTCTTAGGCTGGCAATAAAATATGTTCCTGTAATATGTATAATATTCCTGTTAAAAATATAGATAATGCCAACTAAGTTATTTCCATTCATTTGTAAGCTATTCTAATAACATTATAACTAACTGCCTCTGTCAGTTTCCAATAGAGAATTTAGTATACATAGAGCAAAAACTTTTTATGAATCGTATTTCATTTGGTAGCATGGGTGGCGGGGAAATGGTAGTGTGAATATCATATGATCCGGCATCCAGTGGCAAATCGACCCAAATCCTCAGGCCTGGAATAAGAGCTTCTCATATTTCTTAATAACACATAATTCAGTTTTGTGCGTTGCTTCCCGCCGCGTGGGCGCGTGGAAGGGGTGTTAGGACACCAGTCTCAAATTTTAGGCGTGAGGAAAATCATTAAGGCACAAAGAAATGGCAAGTGAAGGCTTTTTATATGAAATGTCGGGCGCTAGAGCGTTTCTTGCGTGTAAAAACTTTGGTTTTCACGGTGTGACTAGAAATTGTATGTACTTACCGCAAGGGAGAGAAAATATTTTTCCCTTTTCATTAATCTTGCCTATTCTGTTTGACTTTCGCTCCCCCTGCTTTCAAGAATTACGATCTACTAGCCCGTGTAAAAACCTTTCACACTTCCTTTATTCCCGTGATAATAATTAAGGCTACCTTTTCTGCTTGATTTCCTGAGTTTATCCATTTCCTTTATTGAAATTTGCTACGATGAACTCCAAATCTCTTTCCAATTATTTCAAAAGTGGCCTAAATAACGTGAAATGAAAACACTCTCCTGCTATTGGTTATTTAATCGGTACTCTGCTCAGCTATATAACGCGATTGATGATTATTTACGCGTATGTTCTTAATGCTCATTAAATTCCGGCATGTAATATTCTGCAGTTTTACCAAGCACCTTCTTCCAAAGCTATTCCTGTGCAAATCAGTATTTTTTGTTGAAAAATTATTCTTTTGAGAAATTGATTCAATGAAGAGCATGGTGAATTTTTATTGGATCTATTTAAAGAGAGTTAACTTATTTGAGCGAAAATTACTCTAATGAATACATGCATATGAAATATTCACTATCTTACCTATAACGAAATTATATTACGAAAAATATTCACTTCAGTCCGCTAATTTTTTTATTACTTTACGACTTGTTTCATAGCTTGACTCTTTAATATCAACCTTGAAGGTCTCATAAACGCGTTGCGCAGTAGCAAAAGGGAATAAGATAAAACGAAATATATTTATTTTGTGATTGTATCATCATGTTGTTGTTCCGCGATATCACGCTTCTCGATAAACGTTTTATACACCTGTATCTTATTTCTGCTAAGAGAGTTTAGTATACACTTGCGTGCTAAACAGCACCTGTTCATTTGGTCAACTTTGAGAGGCTGTGTATTTTATAATTATTTAGGTGCCCACCGTCGATAGAGTAACCTATTTCATGCCGAAAGTATATTTTTTTACATATTAAGAATTGTAGTTAAGGTGGTTTACGTAACGTATTTGGCGAAATGATTTCCTAGTCAATATTCATTTCTTCGGAGTTAATTTTTTGAGTACGTTGCTTGTAGGTTTAAAATAATTATTATTCATAATTAACCATTGATTTCTTAAGAGAACTGACTTGATAGGTTAATCGGTGAATTCGATGGAATAATGGAACCGGACACCTGGGCCGATATTTTGTCCGGAATGATTTTTCGTGAAGTTTGCAGCTCAAGGATGCAGATACGAGTGTTGTTGGTATATTTTTCGTTCATGCGTCGCCTTCGGGAAATAAATTACTGAAAAAAAATCGGTACATGCCTTGCTGAAATTTCTGCTTGCTTGAGAATAGTTTTATGTGGGACTCTTGGGAAACCTTTCAATCCATCGGGGTCGCCCTTCGTCTCCTCTGATTAATGCCATGAATGTCTCTCTGTTTCTCTCTCCCTCCTCCCTCTGCAAACAGTGCTCGGAGGATTGCGGAACGGGAGTGCAGACGAGGAAGGTTCACTGCTCCGCCGGCGGCGGCAGCAGTAGCTTGGGATCCGACCTGTCCCTCGTGGGGTCGGAGGGGACTTGCGACCCAACGGCGCGGCCCGACATGAGTCGCGCCTGCTCCAGCGACAAGCAATGCAGCGGCAAGTGGTTTGCCGGAAAGTGGGGGCAGGTGAGTGAGTCCAAGGCATGCCCAAGGGGCACGAATCCCTCCGCCGACAATAAATCTCTTTGTTTCGATGTTTTCGCAAATGTGCATCGCGGGACTAATTTGTTTATAAAGCCTGGAAATGTGTGTCGAATGTGAGCAATGTGATAAAAAAATTAATCATTTATCAATGAATCAGGAATTACTACATTGTATTTTGAATGGGGAATTCCTCAGTTGATGTTATTATCATTCCAATGTGATATAATAATCAAGATTTTAATATTTGTGAACTTATGATTTAATTTTTCTTTGAAAAATATTACTTTCCGAAGTAGTCTGGAGGTATATTTGAGAGTCGTCAAATCTATGTGTATTTCCTACACGGGATGTAAAATAGGGCATGAAGCGATTTAGTTTATTTGAGTAATCGAACTGTTTTTTATATGTGTATGTGTGTGTATATTATAGTTTCATTCAAAATGTCTCGTATTTCGAGCTACAGTACTTACTTTTTTTTTGTGACGTTGATAAACTTTCATCACCGCTTAATGTTAAAAGTACGGTCACAAACAATTCATGTATCCTCACCAGATATTTTCACACCCACGTGAAAAATATTATTAACGTAATTTTGCGACACAATGTTCAAGCAATATTAACTTAGTCACACACGAAATTAATCCTATATAACCTACAATGTTTCGCATGCCATTAAATTCCAAACATTTATTTAAATCAGGCACATGTATGGTAAACTAACCTGTTGTAATAGACATTAATTTGAGTGAATAGCTACGCATAAATGACGCTGTTCTCTGCCATAATACTGGCTGGGCAAACATACGATATTTCAAATCAGATGAAAGAGCATGACGGAAAAATGTTTCTGTTGTTGATGGAAACTGGGTAAATATTTTAATCAAGATGGTATGACCTTTGGGGAAGTTAAAGTTTTCCCCTCGAAATGTGACTCTCCTTTCCTTCGCGCGTGCGGAGAGAGAGGATCCGACCACTCCCTTTGACCACCGTTCTTCTCCTTGCAGTGCTCTTCTCAGTGCGGCGCCGGGCGACAGACGAGGGACGTGATCTGCGTGTCCTTCCTGCACGGCCTGTTCCGGGTGACCACCGACTCGGACTGCCCGCACTCCCTCAAACCGGAGTCGGAGAAGCCGTGCGAGGGCAAGCCGTGCGGCCCTGAGTGGTACACGACGGAGTGGGGACAGGTGAGAGGTGCCACTAATCTCTTCCGGTGACCCCCGAACATCCCCTACCCTCCCCCAAAAATCCACCCTCGTAGCGGCTTGTGGGGTAAGATGTAGGCAGCCGTGTCCGGCCTGTCAATGAATGACGTCGAGCTAAGTTTTGGCTGTCCTCTCCACCCACAACTCCCAAGGCCAAATGCTTTCACGCTCGAGTGGGACCTCTCACATACGTGATGTCGCCCTGAGGGGAATCTCAAGCTTAGCGTGGAGATTGAGACACGATTCGTTCTAAATGAAGACGCTCGCGTTTCCGCAGCTGTCTGAAGACTCTTCGGACAGGTAGAGATCATCTGTATTTTCAAGGGACAAATTTGAATGAATAGATGGGGAAAGACGCATGGTTAATTTTTCTCTGTCACCGAGAATAACTTACAATATTAACATAATGGAACGGGTTATCGGCGGCGATTTCTAATCGTTCCTACTCCGTGAAGTCACGATTATCCAATTAAGACCCATCCCCTCGTCACGATGGTTCGTGTCCTCCCTCCTCCCCCCAAAGTGTGTTACAATACCTTGGGCCTTCTTCATAGGTCATCGATGTCTAGTGAAGTCATAACTATTCGTAAAACGTTTTGTAGGGTATGCAGATATAAAAGGTCACGTAAAAGTATCAAATCAAAGTAATCGACTCCATGGAGAGCAGAGCTTTCACCCATCGCTGGAATACGCTCATTCGCGGCAGTGGGGGCAGTTCCTTCCCCAGTATCGCCTTTCGGTCTCACACGAAGTTGTAGTAACCAGAAAATCATACCTCAAGGGAATTTACTATAGATTGTGTCTTAGTTGAAGGCATCAACCGTGATCTGAGCCCTGGTCCTCCCAAGCGAGCAGTCGAATGCTCTGCCTACTCGGCACACGAATACCGCCCTCGAAAATAATTTTTATTAAGGCGTAACTTATTTTTCGCGGTTGTATGAGGAACTCCTTCGCTCATTACGGCACGAGGCCCAGGAGCGTTCAGCTCTCACCCTCCTGCGTTACCAGACTTCGGGCTATATTATTCGCCCGCCAGCCGTCCACCAATGACCGGAGCGGTCCGGTGGCCACTCCCGTTTTTTGCCTGCGGGTGCCCTTAGACCCCTACCACATTTATTTTATTTTTCAGGATACTGAGTTCTTTTTTATAATACAGTGAATAACACAAGGAATTTCGGTAATTTTAAACACGTGATATCATCCGCCCATGGCTTTTGGGGTGTCCTAAACCGACCGAAATTCTGATGGATGCCCATGGTTTGGCTAGCAGCAAGCCATCATATTTTACCTCCTCGCCGTCTACGGTAAAAAAAAATTAAATATAAAAAATAATGAAGATATTGATATTTTTATAAACTCCTTCCTCAAGCTCTCGGTCAACACTTAGGTACGTACTTAGGTAGCCCCACGAATTACGCCATTTTTCTGAGAAAAGCCAATAGCTTGCTGGACAACGGGGAGATCACATTCGAAAGTTGAAAACATTCACGGCGCTCTTTTCTTCGTGGTTCTCTGAAGTTTCAGAAACATCTCTTCACCATTTGAATAATCGTTGTTTAAAAGCCTTACGCCGGGATCATTCAACGCCAGTAAACACTTACTTCTCCATTTCCCTCATGGTGGTAATAAATTCTCGTATGTCTTTACGAGTAAAGGAAAATGAGATTAGTATTAGATTGTCCAAAAATTAATTAAAAATTCTTTTGGAAATTTATGCGCATGGCCAAATAAACCAGTGATAGAAAATCAGTCTTTTTTTGAGCCTTGACGGATAAGTTTGTGTCATGAATTAGGAATTGTATAAAATCATTAACACGACGGCGCGAAAATCATTCCCTAGGCGGCAATCGAACTCAAGGCCCTCAGAATGAGTCGATGAGCGGGTTATTCAGCGTGAGCGGACGATGTCAGCGATAGTAGCTTTACCTCACTAATCAAGTTACAGCACTGTGCCCTCGTTTGAATATTTAGCCCTTTCACATTTTTATGGGAAGCTTTTATGCATTTCCCCGTCTGAGTTTATTTCAAGAGGTGTTTCAGTTCTGCCCATTGATGGGAATATTGCAAATGTTTTTCAATTTTCGCGAAATAATCCCAGTTCGGCCCAATGAAACCGTTTAGTCCCGGGACTCTAATTGTGTTAATATGGATTCCGACGGAAGCCTGACTGGGCACACGGCTGTGTACACTGTATGGAAATGTATGCAAAATTTAAAACGCGGAGTTCCCTTCGCCAAAGGGTAGTAGACTTTTTTTTCTGCCATTACGGACCCCGGGGGGAACAAAACAAAACCAGCGGAGCAAAACCATTAATCATCCCATCGGTCGACCGTGCTTTGACCGACTGACCCCGAAAAGCGTAATGGTGATGTTGACGACGCTAATGAATTATTCAGGGAGCGTTGGCTCCTCCTCCTTTATGCATACATGTATGGTATACATATATCCCTTAAAAACACCGTCAGAGGGATGCGCTCCTCACCCGGGTCGACATGACGGCGGCACCCTACTCTCTCCCCTCCGTCGTTAATCCGCGCCGGCTTCGTCCGCAGTCGCCTGGGCCGCCGCCGATAGGGGAGGAGGAAGACGAAGAGGCCCTCGTGTATCTTTATCGAAATGTCATGGGTAGGGAAGGCGTTGGTTTCCGAGGGGAGAAAGGGGTATCGCATGCCCGCGCGGAGACAGAAAATTTGAAAGTCCCGGGAGCCGTGCACCGTTTGTCTTAAATGCCGTACTTTGCGGCAATGGGCGGAGATGTTTCGGGGAAGAGTCGCAGGACGTTTTCACTACGGGCTCGCTTGCCGAGATAACATCGTGCGGGGTTTTTTTTTTACTTTCACGCGCAAACCCCATCTAAACCCACAATTCGGCCCATTTTTTCCTCGCTGACCTCGACCCAAAAGGAATTACCCAATTCCCCCAGTTACCAGTCTTCCATTAGCCACCAAGAGTGCTGGATTACTCGTCGTTACGTGTTCCTTTATGTGTGGTCATGCTTATTTGCGTCTAACGAGGATGAAAGGCAAAGGCAAATTGTCAAATATTTGGGAAATACTTCTCATTTGGGCTGGATTGTTCACATTGTTTCTTAATTAAATAAGCCTTCTTCGTTTCAACTTCACGTTTGATACCTCTCGGCAAATCTTATGTTTAAATTACCATTTGTATTGTTTTCCCATCAAGTGGCAATCTGAGATGATCATCAAGCATGATTTTTCAAAAATATTTAATACATTATTGGAGATTGGAAAAATGAATTTTTCATTATTGTCCGATGAAATTGTCCGAGCTCTCGACAAAAACTGGGATTGAGATAAAACCTCCCCTCAGTCCAAAGTAACCTCTTTTGTAAAACCTCCTCCTTCTAAAAATATCGTGAAGTTGTATAATCGTCAGATTTTATTGATAGGAAAGAATAAAAATGTGCGCATTCATGGGTGTTTTCGCAAACTTTTTGGGGAATGAGCAAGGATAAGTCAGCATCATGGTATGTTAACGTTTTTCAATTGGAAATAAGGCTGGTTATTGATGTTGAACGGTGTAACTGGACAAAAGAAAGCAGTCGAAGATATAGATTCTCAAAAATTATGCTGGAAAAGGATTACGCCGAAGATATGAAGTAAACGGAAAATACTTTCCCCACTTGGTGTACAAGGTAGGATTACCATCGGTGAGAAACCCGAGAAAGACACTGAGCGCAAACAAACAACCAAAAGTCATGTGAAAAGGAGTAGCTACGACAGCTGCAGCTCATATCCTGTGTAAGAGAGTTTTTGATACCAGGCTATGCAAAATATTCACAAAATAACCAGAAATGTACTCTTATGCGTGTGAGAGACGTGGATTCCCTGCCAATCACATGGAAAAAAATAGAAGAGTGAAGGTTGGACGCACGAATACTTTAAGAATTTGATGAATTAAGTTGTTAATGAATGAAGTATTTGATGAATATAATTGCGAAGAGCGAGATAAGTAAATCATTAAGGAATAATTGGTAGGAAATCATCGAGGATGCATCGTAGTTTGAGGCATAAGACCTTGAAGGGGTAAATGGTAGTTATACTCAGACTGTTCTCATTAAGATAGGAGAAAAGCGTCCGAAGGAAGTTAATAACTGAGGTAATAGGGACATGAACAAGAAGAACACATAATGTACATTTAAGGAGAATAAGAAAGTCGACCGGAGTATTTTCTTTTATCATTTTCAGATAATAATGCTAATATTGAGGGTGATGGGCCATGTGTCTTTTGCTCCTGGAACGGAGTTGTTAAATTTTCCCGTTGCCAACTTTTTTAATAAAAGGTCTTTCTTATCATCAGTGGGTAGTAACCATTTATGGAATTGGCACGAACAAACTTTCTTCCACTAGGTTCTATCAACTAGCATCTTCCGCCCTTTTTTTCGTAATATTTTGGCATTCGCGTCTTCTATTATCTGCCTGTTTCCTCTATCCCGTTACTTTCTCGATTGTTTTTCCCCTTCTTTCACTCGACAACTGTCTTCAACGAGCTGCTCTGCCTTGAAATTTGTTCTATAAGCCAAATTTTTCTTCTCAACGCGAGCCACTGCCATCTAACCATCATTTCTACCTATGAATTCTACCTCCCCCTGTTCTGTGCAGTGTTTCCACTTAAGCGTTTCGATTCTTCCATTTAATCTTTTGAGATGTATCAGCCTCCCTCAGGACTGCACTTCAAATGATTCTGAATGTTCACATATGTGCTGCTAGGTAATAGGTAATACCTATGCGTAGGGATATTTACTGGACTATTTTACGCATGAAGTGCACCCTAATATCTCGTGTGTTTTTGGCCGTCACTCCGCTCTTCCTGAGGAAATCTTCTTTGAGTGGCAGTCATGGGTGCCCTTCCTTCGTTTTTCACCTACATGCCGCTCCCAAACTGAGAGAGGCCTTCCACCAGTTTATCATTTAAATTCTATTCTTTTCTTCTAGAGCATGTCGTCATTTTCATGTTTATTGTTTATCGTGGGATTCAACTACTAAAAAAGAGATTTTGAGAAATATTTATCATTCGCGCGATCTCGATGGCTGCACCCATGCCCATTAGCGGCTAAATTTTGACTCTCCTCTAACCTATTCATTTTTCAAAATTCTGTGTTTTAAAAATATGCCAAAATTTATTGCATGTTGAGCAACACGTGATTTTCATCGCAACGGGATGGGAAGTTGTTTATTGGAGAGGGAAAAAATTGGTTTTCGTCTGTTAAACAAGAAGAGATGCGTGGTGCGTGGCATCATATCCTGTGAAAAGCGAGAGAGCCTTCAGACAGCATTTGTTCATTAATATGCTGGAGCTCCGAACTAGACATAAGAAAGATAGAGCGAAACAAAACCCGTCGTTCACATCATTACTAGCAAACATTTTATGGACCGCAGCTGAGGGATTGCAGTTTAATGTCCTGTACGATGGAAGGTGTACTGTACTTGAGTGCTTTCTATAGGACTCCTAGTTGGGGTCTGGTAAGTCGTCTGGAAACAGCCCTCTCGCCCTATGATCGGTTCCAGCCCTTAGAGAGGGAAGACTAACCTATACAACTAGCTCAACTTTAATGATCCCAGTATCGTAATTTAAAGCAAATAAATCGTCGTGCAATTTATTGTTTTTTTTTTAGTTTTTGCAAAGCCATCATAAAAGACAGATTTTATTAGATTGGTGAGATTTTGTGAATTTCATTACCCGGTTATTGATAATTGGAAACAGGACGTTATCAGGGTGAAATTTTTCTCTTCTAATTAGAAAGTCTATTATGTTGGTGTCATGATATTAACTGCTTGTGTGTTCATAAACAGCGATCATCATTTGCAGCTTCACACTAATTGAGAAATTCGTGAGAATTATCCAAATTTAATTCGTAAATTCTCATTTGCCTCATATCCATGAATTTTAATGAGTTCTATGAAAAAAATTAATGAAGACCACTTTAATGAAACTAAAAATAGATTTTCACTTTTATTTCAATCCTAATTGCTTTATTTGCACGCTCAATGGTAATTCAGGGCTTCTGTCTGCCGAACCTTTAATTACTTTTGAGTTGAAAAACGGGGTGAAAAAAGTCTGCATCAGTTAAATGGAATCTGTTCCGCCTGGAATTCGGATTAGAAAGGCTTCAAATGCATACATTTCCACATGAAAAGTTCCAGGATGCCGATCTTGCGTTGACCTGCTCAATGTAACATACTCATAGGTGCGTATGTGTTAACGCCCTGGGCCAAGCAAATATTATTTTTTGCGGCATACACCGAACCATAACTGCGGTATCATCGATCTAGAGAGCAAGCGGAAAATGGACAACTTTGGAAAAAGTCGAATAAGAATATCATTATGTGTTGCAAATCATTACTTCGTAATGTTTCCTCTACTCGAAGCTTATTTTTACATTTATATTCTTCCTGTGGTGGGGCTTCGGTAGTCTTCAAATCTATCTCTCTTTAAACATGTTTGAAAACAGTCTTGCCTTTTATAATAGGTGTTAATTAATGTGATATGATCTTAATCCAAGTTACAGCTTCCATTGTTTTAGTAACATCGATTTTGGTTACACTCGCATTATTATTAGAACGCTAAGTAAATAACTAACTTGCATCGCGGGGTGAAGCCATAATATTTTTATAAGGCTCTGCCATCGTGATTTATTTGCATCTACTTTCCAGCATGGAATTTCTCTGCGGTAAGGGAGTGAAGATATAGTTTCTTAGAGCATAGTTAGCGAATATGAACTAAGCATAGTCTTT
The DNA here is from genome assembly GCA_037158775.1 of Hetaerina titia. NCBI lineage: Eukaryota > Metazoa > Arthropoda > Insecta > Odonata > Calopterygidae > Hetaerina > Hetaerina titia. Next base: position 101,061,522 of record CM073768.1, read on the forward strand.
GAAATTGCACGCGGTCTTCCACGAGTCAGTTTAAAGGATGATGCCGTTGATTTTAGGGAGTGTGAAGATCAGATAGACTTTCCTCAATACTCACTTTAAGCGACTAAAATTATATTGTTAACGCCTTTTCGCTTCTTTCCTTTAAGTATAAACATTTAAACATCCTCGCGTTTGTCCCTAACCTAGAGAAAAACGAAACACACAAGCTACCCGTGAACCTACGAAGACCGGGTAGTATTTTATCTCGGAAGAACTCTCTCGAACTACTGGGGTCTGGAGTAAAAGGAATGGAAGGTCCAAGGAATACTTTTACCTCCCTGGGTCGTTCCCGAAGGGACGATTGCATTTATAACCCTCCGGTCCTGGCTGCCCTTGCACACGCTACCTTTCCAGCGTTTTGAACAAAACGACTGTAAGTTCTACTCGTTTCGCTTCATAATGGAAGAACCTCTTTCGGAAGAGCTAATAAGTAATACTTCTTTATGTCTTATTGGCGGAGAAACTTTCCAAAGGAACAGACCTTCCACCTAGTTTAAAGCCACACTCCATCACTCTACCAAGAAGTTTTGTTGCATGCTTTCCGAATAAATATGCACAACAAAGTTTAATGCAAACGAATTATATCATGCTTTTTGCGTAAAGTTTCAGACTCAAGTTATTTTTTTTGGGCCAATTTACTTTAGTTGTATTCGAGTTTCATCATTGTAATCCTTCTAGGTCAAAATTTCATTATAATCACGAGGATTTTTTTAATGATCAAGGCAACAGTCTTTCATTTGGTCGTTCAAAAATGTGTTGTCCTGTATCCAAGGTTTCTGTGCGTTTTAATATACAAACACTATCCTAAATGCTTGAAGGTCTTCATGAAACGGCTAAGAAATTGTTTAGATATGCGATAATTTTTTTTCTAAGTGCGGTGAAAAATGAACCTTCTTTTAACTGGAATTGGAAAGGAAAACAAGGAATGATAGCCGATCTGGAATTAGCAACTGACGCCACATTCAAGTCTCCTGTCCCAAGAATGAACTTTTTTACGCTCGTCTTGGGGACACTAGAATACGACGCAGGGCGCAATGGAGATTCGCCGGGAATAATGCAGTCAAAGCTGCACAATGGAGCACGATGACACCAAATATGAGGCGAAAAGTAAATAATGCCTATCCGCTCTGAATTATCTCGCCGCAAGTCGTCGGATGATGAATAATCAGCGGACGTCTTCCCTCTTGAGCGACCACGCGAGTTAACCTTCGGCCGAAAGAGTTTGACTCTGCGCGGCTAGGAAGGGACGGGGATGGAGGACGGGCGAAAATAAACGCGCGCGCTCCATCGGAAAGGCGTGTGCATTCTGCACGATTCATTTTTTAGGGGGAATTCTTCGCGCCGTACGACGCGGGTGAAAATAAAAGCACTCAAGTTCGTGCATTTGGCGCTCGAAAAAAGGGAACGTGAATATTTTATCCCCACTGAATAATGGACCGCCGTCTCCTCCTCCGTTCGATGTTAACCCCACGCCGCGGCGCCCCCCCCTCCACCCACCGTCCGGTCCCCTTTCACCTTCTCGTCCGTGCTCGGAGTAGGCGCTGGAGGCGGCAATCGAGGGGAGGAGGGAGGGGGAGCGCGCTATGGCAAAAACGGTATCACCTCCTCCTGCCTCCTTTGAATTTCCTCGACGCATTAATAATGGCCAAGCATCGGTTGGCATTATCATGTTTACTTATTTACTCTTCGGAAACCCGAGTGTGTGAGTTGGACACTGTCCTCCCCCCCGTCGCGTCACGTCGTCTGCTCTATCCCGACTCCGGTGATACCATAAGTTTCTCATTACGTGCATTTTATTCCTAACTCTGAGGAAGTAGAAGATCTTGCCGTAAGATGCTGTACGCCTATCGTTTTGGTACATAATTTAAACAGCTTAGCCTTCTGAATGGGTTTCAGCATTCAAAGTCTTTGAGCGTCCGTTTAATGACATAAATAACATGGTTGCATAATATAATGGAACTAATTACTGGAACCAATCCACGATTTGATATCATTATATATGTCGCGGTCTAATCTTACGAACTCCCATCATCTGTTGTGTGTGTGCCTTTAGTGACTAAAAACCATAAATATGTGAATAGCTTAATCACGGTCCCTCTTATTATTGCATTCCGTATTTAGTTATAGTTGACACAAATGCTGTCTCCAAATTAGGTGAGGGAATTGAAAATTAAAAACAAACAATACAATTTCGTATTACTGATGTCCATTTCCGAGAACAAATTTCAGATTTGACTGGTTCTGAGTGGATTTCATAGACTAGATTTCAATTAGTAAACTAGAAGTTGGCGTATTTAGTCATAATATCGCGAGGATATGGAAAGTTGACAAAGGAATGGTGAAATTGGTGCGCTCTACGTGAGGGTCGAAAAGATATATTAAGATATGAGAAGGAAAAATCTACTGACATGGCACTACTACCTGCATGCAAACTATCAAGGATAAATAAGGAAAATTATTAATTAGATCAAAAAAGATTGAAAATAAATGCGAAGAATTCAGAGAGTATTCATCTACATAGTAATAGCATTAGGACAGAAAGCTTAGAAAGAAAGTGAATATGACACAGGTGAGATTAAGAAGCACTTGAATTTGAGGAGGAAAGAGCATTAAAGGAATTGAACCCAAATATGGCGGCGGGGATATATAACATTCCCCTGGAACCACTTAACGGTTTACGAAGACGTGGAAGGAAGGATTTTTTAAAAGTAATTTGTATTTTTGAGGGAGGAATTTGGTCAGAATATTTCGATAGCTTAATTGCAGCTCCCATCCAAAAAATTAAAATGGAGTCGCATGTGAGGACTAGAAAACTAAAGATATGATTTCGCGCACAGATAGAGTAGTGTTTACAATCGTTAATATGAGGATGGAGAGAAGACCGAATGATTTCTTAGGGAGTGACCAGTTTGGGTTCACAAAGGGGAGAGGCACCTGTGATTCCTCTCACTCTCAAAATCACTAATGGGAAGGAACAAAGAATAAAATCAGAGGGCTGCTAAAGAAATTGGTTGGTAATTAATGTCTTGTTTATTTCCAATTTTAAAGAAATGTTTAAACTTGCTGCGTGTATTTTACAGTCCAGGGGATCTGCATTCTCCAAAATCGATTGGTTAAATATATATTCTAAGAAGAACTCAATTTCGGGTGCCAGCCTTCTGTTTACTATATATAGTACTATTGTGGGAAGACCCTCTGGTGCGGGAGATTTGTTTTTTTTTATTTTTTTGAGAAATTGTTGCGTTATCTCGTGGCGGGTACATACAAAGTCACCCATCTTTCTAAAGGGTCTGAAAGCTATCACTGGTAATACTCGTATTTCTGTCGTGAGTATAGACGCTTTGAAATAAATTATTCAAAACATTCTCTTTTTGCTTCCTCATTTTAAATATATTACCACTAAGATTCATTTTCATGTGATCACTTTATACATTTATTCACTTTTCCGAAACTGTCCTTCTCGATGAATTCCTCAGTAAAGATGCTAGGGAGTGCTAATTTCATTCGCTAGAACATTGTGATAGCACTGTATCATTCACTTTTAGTTTTCATTAGTATTTTTTCACCTCTCAAATTGTTATATAACCCTGGTGCCTTTTAGAATAAACATGTAGGACTCAAAACAGTCTGATCGTTTTTTCATGTAAAGAATTAATTGTAGGTGAAAATTATTAATTTTATAATTACTCTGATCCTAATCTCAGCTCGTCAGTGTGTTTTCCGAATTACTTGATGAGCCACTTCGCCAAAATGGATTTAAAATCGAGGTTGAAAAGATGTAAAGAAGAATCCTTTTGTTGTCATCATAACATTCGTGTGTTAAATTTGATACGTCAAGGTAGAATATCATTTATAGTCACTAATGAACTATTCCTACTACCTCATTAATGTTATTTAAAATACTAGTCCATACACTTAGTGATATTCATATTTATCCTCTATTTTGTAAAGATTTCAGGCCCTTGCATCCAGTTATTTTTTCGTAGAATGAGAAATATTATGAGGGGTTATTTTAAGCCCTAAAGTTTCAGAAAATGATCCATATTCCAGATCGTAGTTCTATTAGCATTAAATATCACTTATTTTATATGCCGGACCACTATTATATGAGACTCAAATTTTGCAATGAGATAAAAATGAACAAACATTTCTGAAGTGTTTTTAAGGCGAAATTTTGATATCTATTCTTGGAAAATAAATATTTCTTAGCATAAATTTTATGTTATATCTATTTATCATCTGAAAACATGTTACATTACAATTTAATTTTGAATTGAAACCTTTTCTCTTATGAAGGAGCATTAATTTAGTGACAATCTCGCCTTAATCTGAGTGATTACGTGTATGAAGTATTACTTGTAGTATGAATTTGAAATCCATGCGGAACAACGAAATTAATGGAGGAAAAGGTGCTGAATGGTTCTCATCTCAATGGGATCGTTGCTCTCTCATTCTCACTCTCTTCTTTTCCTCCCTTCCATCTCTCCCACAGTGCACCAAACCCTGTGGCACAGGCGTGCAGAGACGGGAGGTAAAGTGCGTGGACGAGCACCAGAGGTCGTCACTGAGGTGCCCGGAGGAGGCTCGGCCCGTCCAGCGCCGGGCATGCAACACCCACGACTGCTCGTCGGACCCATCGGCATCGGGGGGTGAGTGGTTGACCCTTGCTGCCCATGAAATATGCACGATGCATGGGCGAAAGTGGGGATGGTCCCCTGAAGCCATTAGGGCAAGGAGGGAAGCATCGCCCCCGGGGGGAGTGGGAGAAGTGAGTGTGGGGGGGAGGGATAAGACATGCGTCTTGCTCTCTCGCCCGGGTTCCGGGGAAATATTTTTCTGGTGGAGAAGTGAGATATGGTTAGGAGATTCAAAAATTCCAAAATAAATCATCCTAAATTTCTATTCATGTCATTCATAAATTAGTATTATAAATAGAAAACCCATTCATACTCGCACACGTAGTATGTTATTTAAGATTGAGCTGAAACCATATGACTCTAGAAACGCGAAGTTAAGTAATTAATGACTGTTACTCCAAAACAGAGTTACCTATTTTGAATTAACTGCGTATAGATTTTACCCAAATCCTTGAATGGATTTTGACATACTATAACACCACATTTCAATTACATGCATTTTATTTCCGTCCATTCCTTCACATGTTCATATAAAAAACTTTATCGATGCAAAATCTGTCTTTGATAATAGCATCAATCGCGTGAAAACCTGTTCCATGAATAACTACAGATAAACATGATTGGGAAAAACGGTAAATTTGTTTTTTCGATCTGGTTTTATATTTTTCGAGTATCAGTATTTACTTTGTTGGAAAATGATTTGCCTCTATTTTTATAAAATGCAAAAACCTTGCCATGCAGTCAATTATTAACGGAAAGCAATCGTCATTACTCTTCCATGTGTAAAAATGGAAACATAAAATAACTAAAACAAATAATTTTTAAATTGAGTCTAAATCTTATGAATATTATGAATTACCTTTGTATCAGATCTGACAAAATATCCATTTTCAAATGTGATCGCTTCCTTGCTTTGTGGTATGTACAAATGAGTCCCTGGAGTGAACTATCGTTAGTTCCTTGAGACCAGACGTACTTCACGCAAACAGGCTTTCGACTCCACTGAAGGATTCACATGACCCTGAGCACATTCTAATATTCTCCCCTCCCTCACCCTCCTCCCGATCATTCCAGGACCCGCCCCGACGTACGGTGACGCCAAGTCGCCGCCCTCCGGCCCGCACCGCGGCGGAGGCTCCTCCCACTACCGCCCGGGACCGCAGGTGGTGTCCCCGTCGGACGTGGGGGTGCGATTGAGGACGAAGGTCTCCCCTGATCAGGAGACGGCGGCCAACGGGGACGGTGGCCAGCAGCAGGGAGAGGCGCCCGAGGCCAGCGCCCAGTCCGACGACGAGTCGGTCCTCGGGAAAGGTAAGGTCGAAGGGGTCTAGGATGATTTCTTCCGGAACGAAAGGATCTAAAATTTTATGGGCTTCTTTGTGTGCGAAATGACGCGTGAGAGTGGCAAATATTCCCCACTCAGGAGAACCCCGGTTCGACTACGGGTGTAAAAAAATTTTTCTCAGTTGAATTGTGACGGCGTCTAGGTACTTACGTGAGCGTCAAAGCGGGCATTGCGCATGATGTGATTGGATGGGATGCAATGGTATGGGCCGAATGGTGCCTTTCATTAAACAAGAGAAAGTCAGTGACTATAGAAAGCATTCTCATGCTCCTAGTTTCCTTCTTTCCCTAATTTTTACGTAACAATGTGCTTCTACGAATTCATTTGTAATATTAACACGTCGCACGGTGTGGATTAGCGAAGACGGGATTTTAAGTTACTATTCGGGTCCGTGTTTGTGTATGGTAGTCCCTGGGGATGTGAAGATTACTTAATTTTAGTTTTTGTCACAAATTTTCGTGAACTTCTTGAGAATTAAAATTAAAGAAAAATAATTACAAAAATTTAAATATTGATTCAAATGAAATGAACAGCTTTGGACGTAACATTTTCAAGGAACTGCGGGAGATGCCTCGAGAGTAAATTGAACTGCAATAAAGGCAAACAAGCTGTAGCATGCAAACTTTTTAACTGTAACATACAAACCTGTGTGTTTTACGTTTCGTCATTTTTGCGTGTTACGAATCGTAATGGAGTAATTCGTTGTCTCACACGTAACTATATGGAATTTACTCACATATTGGGTAGAGTGTACTGTGTGCATAGTGTGTGTGGAATTACAAGTTACTTCCTTCATTTCAATATGTAAGGCGTAACATTAATGAGAACATTGAATACCATTGACCTTTGGGTTCTTCTAGCAGAACCAAACTATTAATACAAAACAATAAATATTATATAACATATATATACAATAATATATAACAATACCTACAAAAAATATTGACACCTAGGTATTAACCTAGGTGTCAGTATTAGGATTATAAATAAATAATTTTATGCATGGGAAGACTTAAAAATTTATATGTATAAGTGGTGATGACATCTAGGCCTTGAAAACCGCGATGTGTTTGCAATGATATGTTAGTGAAACTACCAATATATTTTTCAGTAATACTTTCCCAATTTTCCTCCTCCCCATGTTCTTTGCCTTCTTCTCTCTTCACAAAAATCTAACACAACCTTTCTTTTTCTCCGCTTGCCGCACAGTTTCCCTCGTATCACACACTGAAGCGTCTCACAGTTTCTGGATATCTCTTTCATTAATGCCAATGTAAAATAGCAGTTTATCCCTCCAACTGCTACTCTTACATTGCCGCATGTAACCTTTTTTGAATGGCTTTCTTTTTGTTAGCCCTGTGATTACTCCCATATCCTCCAAACCCACATCTCAAGGAACTCAAACCTACGCTCAATCCCTTCCCTCAAAGATCACGTTTCGGATCTACACTGTAGGTCTAGGTGTGTCATAAAATTGTTTGCTAATATTTTCTTTGCGTCTTTGCGTTTAATGCTATAATATACCATCGAATCCTTCCCATGAGTAATCGTCTTCGAATCCTACAAAGAGAAATTCTATGGTATGATAATTGGTAAAACCTTGTCCTCTCTCTAAACTGCTGTTGTCTTTTACAGATGAGTGCAAAGACCAGTTCCGCAACTGTAACCTGGTAGTGCAGGCGAGGTTGTGCCGCTACAAGTACTATCGCAACGCCTGCTGCACGTCTTGCCACAACAAGGGCTCGTCCTAATGCGGAGATCGCAAAGGAAGGAAGGACGGGAGGAGCGGAGGAGGTGGCGAGTCACGCGGAACGGAGCGAGGGAGAGGAGGAGTGGACAGAGAAGTGCCGGCCCGTCGTAGGAGAAATGGCGGGAAAGTGGATCTGAAGAGAGAAGAAGGAGAGTCTATGAGAGAACCCTACGATTCGACGCCACGTGCTGGGAGGGTAGAACCGGGGAGAGATTCCCCAAGTGACGTGGGACGATTTGGAAGGCGGGGAACGAGTGGCACTTCTTGTTATGAATAACCACAGAAAAAAGGATTGTCTCTATTCTTCACTTCTGACGAGAGAGAAAAAGAAACGTGGAGGGAGTCTTACCGAAGAAGAGGTTAGTAAGGGGTTCTCCCGCGCGAAGTGTGCAGGATCACATGGGTACGGGGGCGGGGAGGGGGGGGAGGAGAGAGATTTCCCTTCCCCTCCCACCCACCCCCCCGTATACAATCCTTCCCTCACTCTGTCACGAATTCTTTTTCTCTCTTTCTCTTCGACTATTCCGGCCATTCGCTCCCAAAAATGCAAATGACTAAGGAAAGGGAATACAATCTTCGAAGTGGTCGTTGTACCGACGCAGATGTTTCATTCTCGCCCGTTGTGTTTTTTTTAATTCTCTTCCCTTTCATTCCCTTCTTTTTCGCGATCGGGAAGACGGAAATTCGATTCCTTCCCCATGGATTCCGTTCGCGATGACTTCTCTCCATTGGTCGCGATGACTTTGTGTCGGGGATGGAGGACCGTCAAATGCGGTCACGACCAAGCGGCGGGATTGGCATGTTTGTGGTCGAAGGAGGAAGGAGAGCATTCAGAGGTCCCAATTATTTTTTGCGTGTTTCTCAAAGGCTTTTTTCTGCGAGGGGGGGACACGAGTGTTGCGTTGGGCGCGAAGGTGAGGTTGCGAGAAAGAGAGAGGGGGGGGGGGAGAGTATTATTGGGGAAATCTAACCTCGCCGCCGTGCGCGATGGGAAATTTCCACGACTTTATTTAAGGGTCCATGTAATCATATGTGCGAATCGAATCGTTGGCGTCAATCTCCCGCTCCTCGTACGCCCCCTCCTCAAATCCTTTGGGCACTGGACGATCCACTCGAAAATTCTCTCGGTGTTATTTTTTTTTCCACTTCCGTAATTATTTATTTCTGCACCACTTCGTCTGCGACTATTCCGGACGCATTTTCCCCATTGGTGAAGGGCTTCCGCTTAAAAAATAAAAAATTGAAAAACGAGGCCGCGGCTAGGATTATAAAGAGTCATGTGAAGCGGAAATTCGTTTGAGTTCGCCGGCCACGCGAGAAATATTAAACTGATGTTTATTTCCACTATTCATTTATCTCTCGGGGGTAAAAAGATTCCTTTGTGATAACCCACGCATTCACTTCATTCGTTTCTAGACCTCACGCTGATTGTGGAATCACTTCTAATTTTTTTTTTGAGTCAAAGGTAACACTCGAAGTTTTGCCTGGCGTGTCAGCGTCGTTCAAAGTTGTAATAACGCAGTCGCTTTCAATGCAGCAGGGGTGCTTCCAGCTATTCACTATTCCCTCGGTCACCTTCGTGAACAATCTCGAAAGTTTATATTGATTGCACTTCGCTTCTCTTGTAGTCACGTACGCATTCAATTCCTCGGTCGGGCCTCATACCATAAAATTTCATCGTGGTTTCCATTGCGAGCGATTCGTTAAAGCAAATGGAGTGTAATGATGAACGATTTGTCAATACTCTATTTACAGTTTTTGGGTAATTTTGATTTGTATTTCTTTGTTATCTCAAGTTCTTCTGGTGATCAGTATTTCCCTTGGAATCCGAATATCCTACCTGTAGATTTCCACGTTTCCTCTGGGTTGACCCCAGAGAATACTAATGATAATGAAGCTCTTGCGTAAGGTGTGCAACTCATAACTATTAATCATAGGCTCAGGAGACCGGGCCCGTTGCTCTAGCCTCGGCTGGCATTGCTTTAAAAACGAGATAAAACTAAAATGTGAAAGTTATGAGGTTGATACCGCCCCATCATAAGCGAGACGAATAGAGCGTTTTGGAGAGGAGAAAACTGAGTGCGTTTTTCTCCTGGGGTTATATTATAAGTCCATTTTGTAAGCGCAATATCATGTTGTTGCAGAGCTTTATGGCCGAAATTCTACTTCCAATACTTATCCTTCACTAATATTCTTTATCATTTGTGGAAATATTGCAAATGTATTGCAAAAAATTTTTAAAACATATCCGTCAAGAAGGAAGCAACCTTTTCGTGCGGGGATCCAACTGAAAATAATTTAGCCATAACGGTGAGTCTGCTTTTGGGGAAAATGCGGCCGATTAGTCCTTGATAAAAACATGGAGTTGTGGAAATGTTTCCCGTGATCCTTTATGTTTGTTTCTTGCCAGTCGCGTCGGGCGGTTGAAAGGGTGGAATTGTGTGACGGCTACCGACCTCTCGTTTTGAACGGAAATTGAACTTCTCCGAGAGACAGTAAGGAAAAAAAATATATGAGCAGTCAATGAGGTGGATGTGGATAGGAGGGTGGAGTTTTTAAGTGTACATAATGAAAAAGTGAAAGAGGACACAATTTAGTAAACGTAAATCAGCATGCGTGGATCTTTTTTGAGTGAGTGCGTAAGTGAGCCCATTGTTTCGGTGTTTATAAAAGATACACATTAATTATACGCATAAAAATATAAGCATATACAGTTATACTCACATAAGAGTAAATACATATATTGATTGATATGATAGGTATTCAAATAGAGGACAGAAGTCAGCATGTCCTCAGCTGTGTGATAATTAATTTTCGGCATCAATATAATGTATTGGAATATGACAAAATTATTCATCTCGCAAAAACTTGGCGAGGAAGGTTGTATAAAACGTTGGGAAGGGAACCAATTGTCTCTGTCACAATAGATGTCACTGGTTTAGCTATTTGTCGAATTTATTATCAGCAATGATGATTAAATTTCGTATTCAGAGAGCAATGTATTATGACGAGTAATTACGAGGAGGAATTGTTTGATTTCCTGGGATGTTTTTACACATTTTTTGTACCCCTTATCTTTCATACATTTTTACAACTATAACTTTTGTTGAGGAGATAATCATTTTTATTCTCAAGTAGTATAATTCACATAGACCTGGAGCGATGAAATTATCATATTTATTTATCGTTTTTTCAATATTCTGCTTCATGAAAAAAATGTATGTCACATCACAGAAGCGATACATTGTATTTCTCGTGTGTATGTGTATATATATATATATATATATATATATATGTATTTATATATATACATTTATATATATGTATACACATACCTACACATTGACCATAAAGAGCAATTGGTTCATCCCAACTCTCGGTTTAAAGCATTAATAAATATATTTATTTATAAAATATACAATAATAAGTGCATTAAATTGAGTCGATAACCAATCTTCAACTTGTTCTAGCATTGGTATTTATCCACGCACCAGAAGACATCATTTTTTTCACTCTAAAATAGGTCTCCAAGGCTTCAGTCTCTTCGAATTTAGTTCTCTGCATTCTTCTGGTGTCTTAAAAAAGTAATTGAGCGAACTAAGAATGACACCAGAAGGTGGGAACAGAATAGAGAAAAATTTAATTTTGAGGGGAAAATATTAATTGATAAAACTAAGATCACGCATTTTCACGCATCTTTACAAAATGATCAAGATCTCTGCCGCGATGAAAATCATTAAAATATTTTATCTTAAGTTATCGCAATGGAAAACTGGGTGAAACCAAAAAAATATATAGAGAGAGCAGTTCTCATTTTTTTTTAATGTGAAACTGTGAATTCTGTATTGCACGCGATAGAGACCTAACTCGAGTGAAAAAAATATAACCGAGGCATAATTTACTTTTTTACATAAATATATGAAACTTGATAAACGAGGTGTATTCCTTAATGAAGCATGAAAGCGAATAGTTTTGACTATAAAAACGGATCAAAAATTATCTTTTTCGAAAAAAATTGCATGGAACAGTGTGTGCATGTGTGTCTAGTTAGGCAAAAAAAAAAAGAAAGACCCCAAACTTAGTCAGATTAACGTAGATCTGTGTCTATAAATTCATAGTTCCATTCTTAATGTGTACGTGTGAGACTTCGACGTATTACTCGAGGGAAGGAATTGTAGCAAGAAGAAAAACATTTGTGGAGGTGACGAGTCGCATCAAAGGGTTCTATCGTGTGGGTGGTCAGGGAAGCAGGTCGGCGGTGAGAGACGCGGCGCGCCGTGCAGCGGCTGCGCCGCGAAGTTCTAGGAGACCCGCGAGGATGGGAGAGAAAGGGTGCTCGTTGATTGGTAGGTCTTCACAGTTGTTTTTCCGAAGCCTGGTCGGTACGGACACGAGTTTCCGAGCAGGAACACTAGGGGGCCCATGGGAAGGAGCTGTGCATTTTCATTAGACGATGAAAGAGAAGACCTTAGGATGTAAGATTATTTATTCTGCCTCACCCACGATTTCTTTTCAAGTGGTAACAAGTTTAAAAAAAAAAATTCCTGCGAAAATTTTTCTCCAGGTTTCCGCGGCGGACTAAGCATACCATATATACACGAGTTGTAGGTGTGCCGAGGGCAGTGATTATTATGTCCATCGAAAGGAAGCACTAAATGACCACAAATCTTTTTGCATTCTTACAGTTATCTCTTCGAAATACTCGGATCACAATTATGGCAGAGGTGAATTCCATCCTGAGAGTTCTGTCATTGGAATCATCCTTTGTACGGTTACGCATGTTTCCTAGATCAGTACGAATTTATTTCTTTTTTGGGGTAATTTCCTGAGAAAGAGTCAACCTTAGCTGAAAATTTCCCGCCGTTAAACTTTGGGTTATATTTGAATTTCTCTCGGCTGAGTGACTATGCGGATGAGTCTTCAGGAAATTTTGTGGAGTAAACCCCCATTCTTAGGTGAAAAGGAATCCTTTTTTTTATGTTCTGATATTTTAGTCGATAGCATGTGATATTGCATTATTGGGATGCTTGTAAATTTCCAAATGATTTTGTGTAAAAAGGACCTAGAGTAACATCCCAAGGGTGTGAAATGTTTTAAGTGTTTTATGGCGTAAGGATGGAAAAAATGGTAATTTTAAAAAAAATCATGTCGAGACGCCGCGGAAACTGATGATGGATGTTTCCTCTTTGTGTAAGATAAGCGATTTCATTCGTTTCTAACTGTGGATGTTTTAGTGTAATGCAGTTGTTCAAAGATTGTTCGTTCCGTGGTTTCGTTAATGGGAGAGCATGGGGGTGGGCTAGGAGGGGTGAACTTTCCCACCCTCTCCCACGTCACTTCCCGTGACACGGTGGGACGCGAGTCATCCAAAGAACATTTTCGCGTCTCGAAACGCTTGTCCTCGGGAGGTCAAGACGGTACGAAATCGATGATAGTGTTTATTGGAACAAGAGTTAATAATAATTAGATGTCTTTCGATTTTTTTTATGTTACAGTGCCTCCCTCATATCATAATAATATGAGAGAGAAACAATTTAAAAAGAAAACTTTTTAATGCAAGCCGCGGTCCCGAGAAATGCCGATTTCTCCGACCCGGCAAAAAATATACCCTTATGAATAAAACAAATACACCTTTTATGACAAGCACACAATTCGTCATTAATGCAAAAGAAAGAAGTGTACGTTTTTAATTTACCTTATCTTCAAACTTGACTAATGTCGCTTGATGGAGGTGGATCACTGCAGACTTGTAATGTTGTGTAATTCATTGTAAAAAAAATAATAAACACATTTGAAAGTCCAATGTCGGAGGGCGCTTTTGGCTGTCTCCTCTTTTACCCCATCTGGAGCGGACTTCGGAGGACTTGACCACTCGCGTGGCGACGAGACGACTGACAACGATGAAGTTCCCTTCATTTCCCTTTTCCTGCGATTCATATTGTAATATTTAGCTTCGGTAAACTCATCCCCTCACGAAATTTTCATTCTAGTTCCATCCGTTTGCGTCCCGAACGGAGAGCCAGGATCGGGTAAGTAACTGATTGAAGCCGATTCCTATGCATGGTTGAACCTTATCATTTTATCAATTACCATTCTGTTCCATTTATTTTGCAGTTCATTCCAATCCCAAGTTATCGAGAGATGTGCCCATCAGTTATTTTCAAGAATCCAAGGAGATGAAGTGGTCATTGTCTGTGAAATTCTGCATGTCTGAGCTCGGTATTTGATCCGGTGGAATCGGTTGCCGATGAGCGAGAACTGAGGAAGAGACAGGAATAGTTCTTCAGGTCAATGTTGGAATCCGATGAACAAGAACGAGGAGGATTTCGTTCAAGTTAGAACATTGCGGTATTTCTTGAAATTTCTCTTCCATATTTAGGCTAACTTTGGAATAAATATTGTAGGTACTAACATATTTTTTTCTGTTTTGGTTACGCATCATTTTTCGAGGAAGCGGTTGTTCCTCCAGTATTTTTTTTTATTTTCTCGTAGAACGGCGGCTACAGCCTTAATAGTAGAGTAGATACCTCCTCATTTAACGTCTTCATGTTCTCTTTATCTCACGTAGTCACATGATGTGTTCTTAGTATTATCTTATCGAATTTGACTTGAAGGCTTGTACGTACAATCATGGTTCTAAAATATGACTAAATGTGAACACATTTGTAGGAAATAGCAAACTAAGTTGAAGGGTTTCCATTATTTTTTTTTTCAAAAATATTGTTCATAAGAATATTGTTTTAATCTAGAACATAAATCTTTATTAATATTTTCTCATTTATATTTTCTTCTACATATCATTTGCACTGATACAGATAGAAAGTTGTAATTTCGCTAAATAGGTAGTGTTAAAATATTCTTCGATTCGGGTCTTGGCTCGACAGTTTGATATTTATTGAGACTTGGAAGTGAGACGAATACGAATTTAGTGTCGGAGTAGACTCTATTTTGCCATTATTACCGAAAAGAATGCTATTGTTGATTTTATGGCAAAGGTAGGTAATTTATTTTCAGTAATAATGCATAGGGATGTTACTTTTCTACGACTACTCATTTTAAATATCTGGAAGGACAAATTCTATCAATAATTCGTCAAATGCAAGTCATGCACGATGTTTTAGGCATATTAGACGTGTTTTCATCAAACGAAAAGTTTCTAATTACCTTATTCAGACTACTTGGGAAAAACTTGAATAAATAAAAATATTTTTTGTATAGTGTGTTTTCACAGACACATTATAAATATAAATATATAAAATATATATATTTATATATCAGGTAATATTAAGGTAATCTACCGGTTAAGGTAAGTTTTTGGATGGACGTAACTACCAAATAAATATTTTGTGACTCCTAAGGTGCCCAGGGTGCCTTCCCCAGGATATACTCGTGTGTGTGTATATACTATATATATATATATATATATAGATGATTTCTTCGAAGTAACACGGAAGTGTTGAATAAAAAACTTAGACAGTAACACACAGCACGAGAACACATAAAAAGAACACTCACAATAATATCTTGATAATTTCGACGGACTTGAGCTCCGTCTTCTTCGGAAGATAAGATATGACTATATAGTCTAGACTATGGTAGTATATAGTATAGACTAGTATATAGTATAGACTATGTAGTCATATCTTATCTTCCGAAGAAGACGGAGCTCAAGTCCGTCGAAATTATCAAGATATTATTGTGAGTGTTCTTTTTATGTGTTCTCGTGCTGTGTGTTACTGTCTAAGTTTTATATATATATATATATATATATATATATATATATATATATATATATATATATATATATATATATATATATATATATATATATATATGAAATTTTACTATCAAAAAACGGTTTTCGTGAGTAACTTACGTACACTAAATCTCCTACGTTGTGCGAATTCATGTGGCCCAAAATGTTAATCTTGACTTAATTAATAATCCAACAATACGATGTTGTTGAGTTCCGCATTGTGCGGAATGCCTAATTGAAATGTATCGAGAGGTAAAAGGCTCCTACTCTTTTAGATCTTTCTCCAATTGATCGGTTTTTATTTAAAATATAGTACTCGAGGCTGAGAAATGAGCGATAGAAAGCCTATATGTTGGTAATCGGCGGTGAAAAATATGTTAAATAAATAAAACGATACCACTTGTACGAAGACTTGTATTGACCGATTCGAGGAGATTGGGAGCATGTTCAATCAGTCACACAGAAGTGAATCGTAAGGCCATCCAAGCACGGAATGCTAAACCTGCCTTCCTCTGAGCGTTTTCATTTTCTCCTGTTGAGTGAGCATTTGCACGTCGTAGCGATTTCTCACTGAACCGGAAAAGGAAAACAAAAAAAAGGAAAATAAGGAAAACAAGAAAGTATTTGAAATTTTATGAATGTGTACATTGTTCCTTTATTTTTGTTCGCTGTTTGACTAGTCTCGCGAAAGTGAGTGTTCTTTTCAACGGGCATACATGTGTTCGATCGAGGATGACAAAATATGAGGACGAATTCCATTCCGTGTTTCAGAGGTGGAACGTTTCACGCTAATTGTGCTCGGGCGAGTTCCATTGCTGCCTCCTCGAATTCTTTTACGCCTTCCCGTGGAGGGGAAAAGAGATGGCGAGAGAGATAGGGGTGCATTAGGGAAGGCGCCATTCATTGGGCGGGAGCCCTCGAACAAAACATGATGGAGCAAGAGTCAGGCATTGATGGTTCGGAAATGGAAAGAAAAAGAGGTGGAAAATCGAAAAGACGCTCTTTGGACGCCTGCCCACTTCAATTACTCCTCGACGAGGAATCTCTCTCTCCTTTCCTTCCTTCCTTCCTCCCTCCTCTCTTCTCCTATCCCATCCTCCTCTCCTCCTTCCATTTTTCACCCACACTCTCTCCCTTTGCAGCTTTTTCTCTTACCCCGCCGGCGAACCCCTTTCTCCTCCCCCTTGTAAACTCCTCCCCCCAACCGTCCCTTAAGGTGCGACCATCTATCACGGACCAATTTCAAAACCGGCCGACCGTTACATCATCAACAACCTCCTCCGCCTCGTCCCACACGAAATTTTTCCCGCCCATCCACTTCGCCCAACTTCCAAGAGCGCCCGCAGCTCCGCCGAGTGGCGCCACCTCCCTTTCCCTTCTCCCCCCCCCCACCTCCCACTCTTCGAATGCCTTCTTCACTTGTGGCCTCATCCGGGCGCACAATGGGGCGCATCCAAGGAGGGAGGGAGAGAGAGAAGGGTTCGTGAAACGGAAAGCGGTGAAGTGTCACGGAAGAGTAATTTATGTGAAGGAGCCAGCTATTTTTACCTTTTTCCCGAGCCGCGTGCGCGCGGAAGATGCTTTCGGTCTCATTCGGGTAGGGATTAATTAAAGAATTGGTTTGTTTTCGGAGAAGAGCTGATATTATCATTACTTTTCAATAATACCCTTCTTCAACTTACTCCTTCCCCTCTTCTCTTAGTCAGTTGTTTGCACAGGGTTTTTGTTAGTTACTCAGTTGAATTTCCCAAATTTCTTTTTCTAAATTTCCCTCTCGTCATTCCTCCCATTCGTTTACCATTAGCATCAGTTTTAATTGCCTGCTCATTCTGCTTCATTGGGGAAGATGTAAGTGTTGGGTATTATAATTGCGAGGAAGTTTTTAATTATTTCCAGATTAATGGGACTGATTGGATTATTTCGGCTCTGCACGAATTAAGAATGTCTCGGGAACGAGTTAATCTTAACCCCATGCAATTCATTTGCACAAATAATTCCGAAAACACTCGATCACCAACGTTTATTTCTTCAAGACGCATACTTTGAAAATATCTCTGATATATATTTGTATATTTCTTAGACTAAATGCTCAAACCATTGACCTTTAATAAATAAGCGATTTTATATCCTTTGTATTTCATAATATACTCATGTGGCAGCCTCTTATTTCGCGAGTTTGTAGTTAAAATGTATGCTTACAACATACTTTCCATTAAAACAGTGTAAATAATGCCCTTGGGTAATGCATGCCACCCAAATGTTGATAGAAATCTTGCGGTTAGATTGTTGAGAATCGCCTAAACATGAAAACCGGTATCCTAAAATTTTTTACGACTGACTTAGCTGTTTATTCAGAGTTGATTTAGGCATGCGATACAGGTTTCATATAACGGTAAAAGATCCAATGTTTCACGGAACGAACTCAACTGTCCTTTCACTAGTCAGTCCTGCAGCTTACGTGCTGCCCTCGCTCCTCTTGGCGGAAAGCGGTGTGCGATGTGGGCATATTGGGACTGTTATCAGGATGACAACACGGGAATGCAAGGGGAAGGAATTCCAAGGAATCATAAGGTGCCATATGGCATGAAGAGAGAGAGAGAGAGAGAGAAACAGGGTAGGGGAGTTTCCATTAAGACACTCGCTTCCTCCTGGGAGAGAGGTCACCGTCTTCACGATTTATTATCATATCATCCCCGGATGAGGTTAATAAAGAGGGTGTCTTATCGGGTGTCCCTTCCTCCCCTACCATGCCTCTACCCACACATTCCTTCCCATTGCCCAAGACGCCGCCGAATGCGCCACGTCGTCCCCCGACTCATTTCTTCCTTGTTCGGCCCCTTCCCTCGGCCGAAACTTCTCCTCAGCCCGCGTTTGCGCCTCCTTATTGTCATGTGCAGAAGATCGCTCTCCTTTCGGTTTTTTCTCATGTTTCGCCAAGTTTATGCAAATCGCCCTTGCTTTCCTCATGGCGATGAAATCGAGTTTCGTGCTCAATGACCACTGACCTCTCTCTCTCTCTCTCTCCTGCAATACCGTATCGGTTACTCGCTTTGGTTAAGTAAGCCGCTCCCTCTGAAATGAATGAAGCCAATTTCATGCCCACTGGGTCCATAACACTGCCGTATTACTCGATATTACCACGAGATTTATCTTACATTGAGGTTAAATTAATAAATGAAATTTATTGATTTATGGAGGAAACTCCTATGTTCAAGTCAACCGATTGACCTAACCCGTGAGTTAGGATATTAGTGATAAAAGACATATTAATTTAAGCTCAGCACAATTTGATGGTCCGATTTGAAAGGTTAAACTCTAAAATTGGAGGAATATATCCATATATTAGGTTACTCTGTGGTTTTCTGTCGATATGACCAACTTTGTAAGGATTTCCAATGATGACGAGAATTTCATATGAAGCAAGGAGCAATATAAGCATTTCCCTCCGATATCATTCAATGGAAATGTTATTTTTGCCGCGCGATTCACTAATACCGTGGTTCAAAATAGTATGCGAAGGTAGATAATTGCAAGGGGTTTATTTGTAACCTAGATGCTTAAATGTTTGTGAAGGACGGAGAGTAAGAATGGGCAATGTTGGGAATAGGGGTAAAACAAGGGTTTCCATCAAACCTGTGCTTATCAACGTGTACGAGGAGGAAAAGATTAAAAAATATTTATGAGAAGAGCTGATGATGAGAATGAAAGTCGGGGGGGGACATTTGTGAAATCAGTTAGGTTTTAGGTTGATCAAGCTTTAGTTTAGCCAGCGGGTCAAGGAATTAACAAACATTGCTGGGTGCATTAGAAAATTCAAGTGATGAGCATGGGAATGAGATCCAAAAAAGCAAAACAAAGGTGATGAATTTTTGAGAAAGAGGGAAGCTAAGGTAAACTAAAGTTTAAAGTACTGGTTTATTAGTAAAAAAAAGTAGTTCCTGAGCTAGAGCAGGTGGAGCAGTTTACTTATTTCGGAAGTGATTTGGACAAAATGGTCTATGTGTAGTAGGTACATCAAAAAAAAAAGAATTGCGATAAGCCATAAAGCTTTTATGATGAGAATTGAGTTATTAACAAGGGTGTTGAGTGAGGATATCAAGAAATGTCAGTGTGATCTATGATATTTAGCATGTTATGAGAAGAATCAACCCCCAGCCGTACTCTTACAGCTGGGGTTGATTCTTCCCATAATATTAATACGGCCATAGTTACCGTTGTCATCAGCAATATTTACCATGGTTTCGTATGGCGCGGAAATATGGTCGTTGAAGCAAAATGATAGGCCTGGATTGGAGGATTTTGATATGAGTCTGGAGAGTGATGGCAAAGGTAAAATAGATGGAAGGAAATAAATAAGTACTATGCATGGTAAGAAAAATAGAGAATTGTTGGGAAAAGTCCAAGGGAGGCAGGAAAAGTTGATGTTGATTTTGGCGATGTACTCGTAATGTCGAAGACTGTGTTAGAAAACTTTACTTTGCGAAGGAAGGGACAAATTTTATCAGTGGGTCTCCTCCGGAGAAACGACTTTTTTTGATTAAATGAAAATTTGAAAAAAATACTTATCATATACATAAAATACTGACCATTATATTGAAGTTTTTAGTGAAAGAATAGGCGAGGGAAATTGGCTAAGGAAAATGATGGGCATGCTGTACGGAATGAATGAAGATACAAGTGTGTACCGTACTCAATTAGGATAAATTTTAGTATGTTGTATCAGGTTTTCCTTCTTAGGAGAGGCTAAGAAATGCTGTGGATTTAGACTTATCCCATTCCAAGTCTATAATTCCTCCTTTCAACCTGGTACAACAATTTGTCCAGATGGGTTTACATGGTCAGTATTTTTAAGTATTTTATTCTTTCATATTTCATCCATTATCTGACTCTGTTACTTCTTCAATTACTGCGTGCTCCCTTCCTCTGCCTTGTCGATAAACTACACGTATATTACTAATAATGGGTGTAGTCGCTGAAGATTGCTGAATTAAGGGTTCTCCTCGTCAACAAATCTCGTTCAAGCTTACAGCAATTGCGAGTAAAGGATGATTTAGGTTATTAGTCTTTTCCATCGTTCTTTTCCTTCTGATTCTTAAGTTTAACTCCTTTCTTCCACTAATGCTAGATTCTTCCGTCGACGAAACCCCTCTTTAATGTTGGAAGGGAGTATTTCTTTTAGTAAATTGGTGCCCGGCAGATTTCTAAGATGAGTTAACCTAACGTCCACCCAGTCCAAATGAAATTTGGGCCCAGGACGTGCGAACCACGGCTTTCCGCAACACCTTCCGCGAAGATGTTATTTATTTGCCCTTTTTGCGCGGCGACCATGGTAAGTATAGGCTGGGTCGAGGGGTTTCGGGAGCTCATTTGCCGCGACCTCGCTAATAAAGCCATTTTTCTCCCTTTATCTCCCCACCTGCCTTATTGCCCACCTCTTCCCCCTCGCTCTCTCTCCGAGTGGAAGAGGGCGAGAGCTCTCTCTCTCCCCCCCCCTTTCAGCCGGCCTCGTTTTCGATCCATTTCCCCATTCATCGTACGCCTCTTCCTCGTCCGAGGGGTCCGAAACGAAACTGCCGAAAAGCAGGAAAAATAACAAGCCTCCCCACAACCTTTCGTCCTTTCCCTCTCTTCCCACTTTTGAAGCTCTGAACCACGTCATTATCGAGGTATTAAATAGGCCATTATAGGCGGAGGAGGGGAGCAGGATAGGAGAAGGATGGAACATCTCAATTAACCCAGCGGCGGATCTTTTCCCTCACTTACGGAGAAATTAAAAACGCGACCACTTGTGGGCTCGTTGCCCATCGGTGTTCCGACGTCCTCTGCTCGTCCTCGCGCGTTTATGTCTTGAGTTTGTTCGCGCGTGCGAGAGAGAGAGAGAGAGCGTGCGAAAGCACCTCTCAAACATGCCCTGATCAATTTACACGCCCTTTCCGGTACGTGACCCGATCTATGGGTCGGAGAGAATTTCTTTTTTTTTTGCTTAATTTCCGTCATTTAATTCAGAGTTGGTTTGGCTCTCTCCTGATGGTGTGCCCTTCCCACCTCACCCTCCCTCTCCTCCCTCCCCTCCCTTCTCGGTCCCCGGAAGGGAAAGAATCAAATCTTCCATTTTTTTTCCTATCACGCTGTCTAATTTTCTTCGCGCATTAAAATCCGGTTGGTGTGTTTTACCCTTTTGAAATCATTTCCCGACGTTTCCTCTTCTTGTGAAGATATCCGCGTTTCGCGCGAAGCAAATTCACGTTGGAAATTTTTTACTGTTAGCTGGGGTCGTGTGGAGATTCTACGGGAATTTTTATGGGACTCGCTATTAACTCTGCTTGTCTTCCCCACCTGTGTAAGGTTGCTTTAAAAGCGATTACTACTGAGGTAGCTGACACGGTAGCGTAATGTCTTGCGATACGATCCCTCAAAGGCTGTTTCCACTTGCATTTTTTTTCGTCCTGCATGTACTGATTTTATAGTCAAACTCCATTGTGAAAGTTAATTTATTTGTTCAGCAAAAATGACTCATAAAAAAACCTTCACAACCTAACTGAAATAGTATGGAACTAAATATGGCTTCGTGATTTGAATAATATACAGGGTTCGTCCGGAAAATAAGTGTACTGATTTTTTCCCGCCGCTCCAGGCGCGCCCAGCACCGCTCTGACGGACTGCGATTGGAGGGGGGTATGTTGGCAAGCGACGCTGAAAAAGGCAGTCGGCTCTGAGCTGTGGTGTAGTGAGGAGCTCTGTTAACGCGAACCTCCACGCTCGACCCACCTCACGGAACGCGATGCCGAAGTTTTTGGAGCAGCGTTATTCCATCAAATTTGCGGTAAAGCTTGGGAAATCGTCTACCAAAACTGTCGGTATGATTAACCAGGCTTACGGGGAGTCAGCCATGTCCAGAAACATGATCTTTCGGTGGCACAAGATGTTCGTGGAGAACAGAGAAGAGGTCGACGACGAACCACGGCCTGGACGCCCATCAACGACACTCACCGACGAAAATGTGCGAAAAGTTCGCGATGCACTGAACTCTGATCGTCGTCTTAGTGTTTGGATGATAGCAGAGCAGTGTAATATGCCAAAAACAATAGTGCACTAGATTATTAGGGACCAATTACAGATGCGAAAAATTTGTGCAAAGTTGGTGCCGAAAGTGCTCAGTGATGATCAAAGACTCAATCGTTTGGAAATCGCGACACAACTTGCGGATCACTGCAAAAATGATCCACATTTTTTAGAGAACGTTGTTTCAGGTGACGAGACGTGGGTCTTTGAGTACGACCCGGAGTCGAAGAGACAAAGTGCGGAGTGGCACACCCCATCATCACCCCGTCAAAAGAAAGCTCGCATGAGCAAATCTCGGATCAAGGCGATGCTCATTCTCTTTTTCGACAAAAGGGGAGTCGTCCACTACGAATTTGTACCTGAACGGCAAACTGTAAATGCTGCATTTTACGTCCAAGTGCTCGACAGGCTTCGAAAACAACATCTGGCGGCTGCATCACGCCAATGCGCCGTCTCACACCGCGCTTGTCGTGTCGGACTTCTTGGCCAAGCACGGCGTCCCAACGCTGCCGTACCCGCCCTACAGCCCGAACTTGGCACAACCGGACTTCTTTCTGTTCCCGAAGATAAAGAGGAGTTTGAAAGGAACGCGATACGGGACTTTGGACGCCGTCAAAGAGGCCGTGACGACGTGTCTTCGAGAGGTTCCCGATGATGCCTTCGCGGGAGCGTTCCAGGAATGGGAACGCCGCTGGAACAAGTGTATCGACTCACAAGGGTCCTATTTTGAGGAATATTAGCTTAAGATATGTAAAAGTGTAATAATTTTTTTTCCTGAGCTCAGTACACTTATTTTCCGGACGAACCCTGTAAGTGAGCATTAGTTGGGCTATAGATACAGTACGTGTTACCATTATGCTCAGCGATAATTCAATGGATCCACTACACTGGATGCAAAATATTTTACGAGAAAACGCCAACCCATAGACAAAAAGGACGTATTTTACTGGTGATATAAGTTGCAAATTAATTGGAAATTTGCAGCATGTTTTATCTTAAAATATTCTGAATTCGAATTTAAGATGAATTCTTAACTTCCTGAGCTGAATAATCCTCAATTGGAGTTTTCATAAATACTATGAGTGGTTCGGACCAATTACAGCACTAACTTACGATGTCAATTGTCACTGTATTCATCTATATTTGAGCATGCCTGATAAAGTTCTTTTTGGCATTAGTGTAGATTTCGCTTAATGATCTTAAATTTTTAAACAGTGTGTATGCGAGTGAAGTAGTTTTCAGGGAATAAATATTACATTTTTGTCAATATATGGATGCTGCTTATTTGTGAAGGCTAGAAGTTTTGGGGTACTAATCGCCCAGATGCTGTTCAAGGAAGGAAATCACATTGTTGGGAGAAAATATCCATGGGTTAAGGAGTTAAATGCAGAAGGTGTACACCGGAATGTTGGTGTGGGAAGACCAAATTTCAGGATCCATGTTGAGATATATCTGAATTTTGGGTGAGAATGAATGAGAAATTTAAAGAAAAATATGGCCACCATTATTTGAAATGATTTTCATCCCTAAATTAAATGCGCTTGTCTATAATGCTGGGTCTACGGGCGATGGCAAATCAAAAAACCAAATAAAATAATTTTACGGTGAATTCCTGAGATGATTAGTCATGAGGAATCAGAGTGGGAAGCAATGCAATTATATGACCAAATTAATTTCGTTCAAATAAGTTTCCTAATGTTATTTGGCAGGCACATTTGTTGTGAGGTTAATCCTCAGTAAACTTGCATGAAAATTAAACATTAGGAGCTCGTGAATCTCATAATACGAGGGTCATCCGGAAAGTAGTACCCGTTCGTGCCGCATGAAGTGCTGACGACGCGAGTAGCCGCTGGACGAGGTCAGATAGCTTCAGTGGCTTGTCTGCCTTCTCTGAGCCAAGTTGCGTGACGCTAGCATTGCCTGTGTTGTTTCTGTGATTGTTTACAATGTTTAAAAAATTGAGAACGCCGCCAGTTGTGAAGTGAGGGCAGTGATTAAATTCCTCAATGCAAGAAACGTTCGCCCATGTGATATTCATCGCCAATTAAAGGAGGTGTATGGAGACAATGTAATGGACGAGTCGTCTGTTCGGCGGTGGTGTCGCAACTTCAACATGGGGAGGGGGAACACACACGACGATGAGCGTTCGGGGAGACCGTCTGTCATTACAGACCAACTGGTGAGCTCAGTTGACGAATTCGTGAGGAACGATCGGCGAGTCACAATTGATGACATCTGTGAGCATTTTCCCAATGTTTCTCGAACAATTGTTCATGGAATTGTTAAACACCATCTGCATTATGCAAAAATTTGTGCAAGATGGGTCCCTCGCATGCTTACATATGAGCACAAAACCAAGCGTATGGCTGCAGCACTGACGTTTTTGGGACGTTATTCTGATGAAGGAGACTCTTTCTTGACTCGCATAATTACTGGTGACGAAACATGGGTTTGTTATGCATCACCTGAGAGTAAACGACAGTCAATGGAGTGGCATCATGCTCATTCGCCAAACAAACCAAAAAAATTCAAGACAGTTCTGTCCACCAGGAAACTCATGGCAACCATTTTCTGGGATCGACGAGGTGTATTGCTTATTGATTTTATGGCCCGTGGAGACACTATTAATGCCAATGCGTATTGTGAAACATTAAAGAAATTACGGCGAGCAATAAAAAATCGGCGGCGTGGTCTATTGTCTACTGGTGTCATTCTCGTTCATGACAATGCCAGGCCTCATGCAGCTGGGATAACACAAAAACTTTTGCAGCAATTCAAATGGGAAACTTTCGACCATCCACCGTATAGCCCGGACTTGGCCCCTTCAGATTTTCATCTCTTTACAAAACTTAAAGACTTTTTGGCAGGAAAAAGATTTGACAGCGATGAAGAACTTAAAGAAGGAGTGACCCTGTATCTCAATGAGCTGGCGGCGAAGGACTATGCAGCAGGAATACAGAAACTTGTCACACGTTATGACAAATGCCTTAATTTGCTTGGAGATTATGTTGAGAAGTAGTTTAAAGTATCCTCTTTCAAATAAAATTTTTTATGTTTGTTAATATTTACTTTTGTGTCTTTATTTCACGAACGGGTACTACTTTCCGGATGACCCTCGTATTATCGTTTTAAAGTTAGTTTAAATAGAGAATTTTAAAATATATGTACATATGATTAAAGGTAAAAATATTTTATTTTTTTTTACGAGAGAGCACCAAGATGCGGCACTCAATACCTCTTTTGGTGCATGCAGCTAAATGAGTACGTCCAAAATTATCACGGTGCATTGATTTCATGAATGTTTTAAATACCGGGTGTTCTTCATTCCTTTCTAAAATAACAACCTGCTACATGATACACAGTTCTCTTTGTTTTATGTTTAAAAAGGCTAAGTACATTTAAAATTTACAGCGTTGACAGAGATCTATGCAAGTTATTTTACCGATGCCAAATGAAGCTCGACTTATATCACCGTCAAGTCAGTGTGCGCGTCACTATGTCATTTGATGGATAACCTTGTGCGGAACATCAGCGCATTAGGTCACAGTAAGTGATTAACGATCTCTGCCTCTATAGTAAAAGCTTTTTATTTCCTAACTGATGACACAAAAGCAGACGATGATAAGCTCAGACAGCTAATGGACACTTATCAGTCAAACCCTGGTGCATTGAGAGCTAAAGAGTCGTAAACCTGTTTACTATACTATATGCTATCAAACTGGTTGCTGTGGTTAATGAACAAGTGCCAAGGAGCGGTATTCCTCGAACTTTTACTGGAAGTGGTGCCATGAAGTGATTCATATAGTCTGCTTCTTCTCTTCACCGAGCGGAGCCATATTCTTGAAACCGGAATTGCAACGCACAATTTGACCATGGAATATGTTTATACGAACAGCTTATTTAACAAATGAGAAATATTTTAGTCTCTTTAAATTTCGTGTTTTTGCTTTCAAACTGCCTCTTTCACTCTTTATGAATATTCCTTACCAAGCAACATTTTGAGCACCTGTGAAATAACCCATAAAACGAATTAGTACGAAGCGTAGAATTCGTAGCAACTCTTTAGTTGCTACAATATTTATGTGCTTCGTAAGGGGAGTAGAAATCTTTGTTTTCCTTTCCCATATTCCCACGAATGACTGTGAATGAGAAAGCACGGTTGAAGTGAATTATAACAAGAGCTCTTTGCATGCCTATGCTATAAGTAACTTCACTTTGATCAACGCCATCTGTCACTATAAAATGCAACCAATTTAAGAGCCTTCCGTTAGACAACCCCTATGTGCTCATGTATCTTTATCGTCATTTGGCATTTTAAAAGAAGTTGGCTGGATTTTTTCATGGCTCTTCCCACAACATATTCTACTAATATCGTCATCACCTAAGTGTCACGCCGGAGACTGGTTGACTGCAAGCCTCAACTCTTTCCTTTGTAGTAATTCTAATGCCCTTGTACTCCATTAGTAGGTCTTCTTTCTAACATCCCCTTCGACTGGACTGGAAGTTTGTCCCGTTGGCCTTTCGCGTAGCGTATTCCCTTTTATTTTTCATTACGTTCCTAATTAGCCCATTATGCTTCAGTGAAAGCCAGGACCATATGGTTACCGTATTCCTTAATATGCTCCGTATTGTCATTTCCTCCTCTACACTCTACGTCAAAGTACAGATTAAGTTGATGTAATCGTTCGATGCCAACTTGCGTTCCTTTTGGATAGGCTAATATTCCGACAAAATATTCTTCCATCAATTTTTAAATTTTTTTCAAATTTAAGAAAAGACAGTGTTTTCATTCGGTATCGTGACATTAAGAAAGAGTGACGAATCATTAAATATACCGTTGTAATGGACAACAAGAATATAACGCTGTAGTAAAATCTGACATTTGAGCATATTAGAATATGTATTCATCGTGAGCTACTATTAGTAGCTTGCTTTTCAAATTGAGAAATATTTGTGGCCCTGCTTATTAATTAGATTAAAAGCTCTGAATTACATTTCCTTTGATAAAAGCAGTGGTGTAACTTGGTAAGCCATCCTCATATTGAATTTTCATTCAAACAATACCATTCGGGTAGGATAGGCAATTTCCAGTTATAACGTAGTTCTAGTTTCATGGCGGTAAAATTATTGCAAAAAAATATAAGCCATAAATTTAATATACACATATTGTTATATTGTACGTTTCCTATTCTTGTTATTAGTGAAATTAAGAAATAAATATATTAAAATTAATGTATATTTAGAAAACCGTAAATACCAATTAGGAAATCACTTCGTTTCAAATGGTGAAATCAAAACGAAAACTCGTAGATTCTGGAAAATTTAAGAGTAAAAAAAAACGGTTGAGGATGCATTCTTAACGTGGGTCTTTGGACGGGAGAAATAGCTTCCCCAGGTAGTTAGAGTGCGCAGTTGGTAGAGAATAGGCGGACGTTCCTCGCCCACCATCGCCCGAAATTATTTTCCCTCTACGCCACTGGTTCAGGATGTTATCTCGACGAACAGAAGTCGATAATTTTGCGTTTGGTGGGAAGAAATGATACTTAAATCTGCAGCATGCCATTTATGTTGAGTGAGTGTCAGGCTGAAGGCCGCAGGATCGGCGATAATGCAGACGCCCGATTCCCAAGACCCAGAGAGATTCTTTAGCGCGCCACTTACTCCCCCCACCCACAGGGAAGAAGGGGATCTGTCCAGAGGGTGACGCACCGCCTCCGTCCCTCCCTTCCTCGCTCGCCAACCCCTCCTACACTCTCTCTCTCTCTCTCGGTACCCCAGAACAACGCTCCGCCAGTGTACAGATGAGTGTCTCGTTTCCGCCCCATGACTCGGCCCCCTTCGCGAATGTGGTCTTACTAATCAGCCCTCCCCCGGACCTCAACCGCCACCCACTCTCCCCCCCCCTGGCTTCTCTTACAAGAAACAAACGTACCGGAAGCGACAGGCAAGACGTTTTGCGCCCTCCCCCCCAGGCCAATCCCACCCCCCTTCTCGCGAGATGGGCGTGTGGAACGCGCCGAAACGGCATCTCCGCGGGGGGAGCAGGGGGATACTGGGTGGGTGGGAAGATTTTAACGGCCTCGCCTTCTTCCCAGAAACGCTCTTATTTATAGACTCGCGGGAGGGGATGAGGAGGAAGTGGCAGGAGAAGAGAAGGAAGGGCGAGCGGCAATGTGTGCGCCAGGAGATGCTGCGGGGGCGGGACCGGCGACACTTGACCGGGGCGCACATACTTTTACGCGAGGGAGGAGGGAAAATATAGAGAGTGAGTGCATTTCTCGTTTTCCGTCGAGCGACAATTCTCTTTATTTTTTATTTCGTCTCCCCACCCACTCCGAACACTCCCTTCATGACGCGCGGCGGCCCTGCTAACCAGTCGGGCAATAATGCGCACTGAGCCACCCCCATACTCTTCCCCCCGCCTCCTGCCCCCGGGAGCAGAATGGTTCTGGAGCACTTGCCCTGGTCACCCAAGGGCAAAAATAATCCATCGACTCCTCCTCCCTCCGCCCACACTTCATTCCCCACCCCCTGCGACCCCCTTTCCGCGTCCTTGGTTCCCTTTGAGCGACCGCGGTACCCGTGGGGGGAGAAGGCGTACGCCGCAGAAGTGATGAGGGTGGTGCTCGGGTGGAGGCGTCCCCCACGGGGGCGCGGGTGGGGATGTTACGCACGGACATCAGGGCATGCCGGAGTACTCGCACGCTTTCGGGACTGTTGTGGGAGATTACTCGGCTGCTATTCCCGTTGAGCGAGAGTGCACCGTTACGGAGGTACAGGATGTACATGTACTGGAGAGAAGGGAATGACGCGGGTGGGTTGATCGTCGTGTTCACGAAGTTCCCGACGTGTTGCGGTGCAACAGGAACACGAAGACTGTCCAATTATTACATTTTTCCAGTATTTAAACTTAATCGACCGCGACGTAGGTGTCTATGTTTTTGTAGTACATCGATGGTAATGCCCTGCACTTCGCACATGTATTTTCTCAAGACGGTTGAGCGAGAAGGCTACTCTGCCCGTGGAGATGAAACTTAAGTCACATGAAATTAAGTTCATGAGTGGAAAATTATGATTAATGTTCATTCATCATTGTTTTCCCGGAATTGTTGAATGAATTGGTGTATCGGTTAAAACTCAATTATAACTTCATGTCAGTTAACTCCAGAATTCATCCAATGCAGCCGGTTTTTTAAGATACGAGTGGTTTTACAATGTCGTACAATGGTTTTATGCTTCAGATAAAGATGATATCGGACGAGTAGAAATTTCTTCCCGGAGATGGTGGCAGTATCAGGCATCATAATGTCGTTTTTGAATTGGTAAATCCGATTGGAGACCCGAAATCTCTTCATTCGTACAATTTTCCGGGTGTATCTCATAATGACGGGCTAATTACATCAAATATTTATTTTTAAGTGAAATAAGATAAACTCAATTTTACGATTATCTCTAACTCGACGTTAATGCCGAAAAATTAGCGAAGTCATACGGCAAAAATAGTTTTTTCATGTAGAAAATATTGTATTCATTTAAAACAAAAACAATTAGGTTCTCTGATGAAAACGGTTTCTACCAACATATCTCATAATAATATGTTGGTGGTGATGACAACTATAGTTAAATTGCTATAAATTATTTTGTTCCTGCGAAAATTTCGTTAAAATCTAATGTCATTCCATTGTTGGCAAACCAATAAAGTACCAGTCATTACACGATATCATTATTGAGAATCGCTTGGAGTGCATTTGATTAGGTTTAACAGTAAATGTATCATCTGACTGACGATTTGCTAATATTGCCAATAACTTTTCCCTCCGATGGGGGAGGGAGGAGAAAGAGGATGGAAGGTAATTAGTTGATTGGTATCAGTCATCGCTTGGTTTTATAATGACTCTTACGCATTATCCCAAAACATAATATGGAGAACAGATTGGCAGGAGTAATTATTGATGTAGATTTAATCTATCCTGTTTGAACACGGTGGATCTCCGTGCCATTTTAGGCAAACTTTTAAGAAATTGATGTTTAGTACTGTGTGTGTGCATTATTTCCACTATAAAAGGGCTTACTATGGTACGAACTTTTGCCGTAGCCTAATTCGGCTCTACTAGTCTACCCTCGGCATACAAGCTCCATGTCTGAAGAGTTTGAAGGAGTTAGAGTTACCCTACCCTTTGTCGGGATTTGGGATGGAGAAAGTAGTTGTCGATGACAGTCTTTGTAGAACTCTTTTCTTCTATCCATCGATCCAGTTCTAAAAAAAAACATTTGAAAATAGATATGGATGCTCAAATACCAGATGTAAGATTCATATTTTGCAAAGGTCAGCCATAATACTAATGAATAAGTTAATTTAACTTGCAGGTATGTAACTTCTTAATGATTGATTTCCACTCTTTTTACGTTTTTCCCTCTGGTATCAAAACTCACCTCATTTCCATTTCTCATTTTTCTTCCCCTTCCGAAAGAGATCTCGCCTTTGATTAACAATGCGTTATATTAAACCGACATGCAACTACAAAGTCGAGTTGATAAATGGCCGTAGGAATACGAAGTCAAATTCCTTCCCCACTTCAAAGACGGTCGACGAATCCTTTCGACGTCTGGCGTCTTGTCCAATCAAATTATTCTCTCTCATTTCCCATTAATGCGCGGCAGTCTCATGTGAGTTCTTTCCGCATGTATTTTTTTCGATATAGTGGTCTGCGATGAAGTGCTAGGGTCAGTTCATTACGAGGGTAATACAGAAAGTAACCGCCGTTTTGAAATAAAAATTAAACCAGCGAAGATAGAAAAATTGTATGCATCTTAAAACTAAAACTTTATTTTTCCACACAGTCGCCAAATCGGTTCAAGCACATATCGTATGTTTTAACAGTCTTTGAAATCCCCTCTTCATAAAAATCTGCCGCCTGTGAATGTAGCCAACCTTTGACGGCGCCTAGTTTTTCTATCTCTATCTCTTGTACGAGGCTTCGAGAAACTTCAGGAAAGTGGTCAGGAGGATCAGAGATCATGAATCGAAGATTCTCACGAACCTTTTTGTTCACTTTGTTCAGTAGGTCTTCACTGACAAGAGAAGGCCTACCACTCCTTCCCTCGTCATGATTGTTTGTTCTTTCATATTTAAAAAACCGTACCCACTCGTGGACTACACCTTCACTCATAATGTTTGGCCCATAAACCGCACATAATTCAAGATGCATTTAGACTGCTGTGTGATTTTTTACCCAAAGAAATCGCATTATACCATGCACTTCACACTTGGCGGGAGTTTCTATTATGGCACTCATCTTTTAGGCTATAATTGGACAACGCGTGAACGTACGGTTCTCCGCCTAGCACAGTTAGAAGCGTACTGATCTACTGCACACGCCGATGTTAATATGGTGGCGCTACCCCCACTATTTCTCGTGCTACACACAAACGGCGGTTACTTTCTGGATTACGCTCGTATTTAAGATTCATCTCTTGCAAGCGCTACACGAACGATTGTGTCTTCTAATAATGCTGCTAAATAATAGTACTTGGAACATTCCCGTTAAGAGTAGGTTTTGGAAAAACTGAACAACGGTTCATTTATTAGCCTTGCCTAATAAGACACAGTCTGACATCGCATGCTACATTAAATTCTTCTTCGTTTCCGCATATTCCCTTCGATTCTTCCGACATGCCCATCGTCGTCCCCCTCCCGTATCTGGCTTGCCTTGCGTCCTCCCGTCAAACACAGCAGCTAAATATGATTATGTTAAAACAGTTGCGAATACAAGCTTATTTTTTTAGGATATCAGAGAAAAATGAGCACATTTTAACGACCATGGACTTTGACGTGCATTTGATATACTTGCGAATATCCAATCGTGTTTCAAATATCGTTCATTAATATCTAAGCGTTTCAAGTTTCAACATTTATTTATCCCACCTGGATCGACTTCATTTTCAAATATACAGAATGGGAGAATCCTGTGTCAGAGCAATCCCGTTTTATCAAAGGCATATAGAGCTTAATGGAATATAATAAAATGTCCATAAAATCCTACACATGGAATATATTTTCATGTTAATTTGGAGAAGGCTCAAAGCGTGACAGCGTGATGGGAAAATTCACGGTCAAAATTTTAGAATGCTGCATGGCAGAAAAATATTTACAATATTAAATGGGCATATCGAGAGTGTAACAAACAGGGTCGGATTGGTCTACAGACCCGATTTTTTAAGCTTAACATAAAATGTAAGGCAAACCATTGGTTCATGGAACGTGGCATCGTGAATTCGTGACTCGACCCTCGAACAGGGGTCCGTTCTAGCAGCAATACGCACACAATAACAGCTTACAGAAAACTGACGAAGGTCGCGTTCCTTTCCATGACCTCACATCACTTTTTTCGCCACAAACCACCCCCACCCCACTTGTTCCCTTTGGCGGTAAAAAAACATTCGACTTATTGTTTAGACAGCCCCCGAATGTGTTCCCCGTATGGCGGAAAAAAAGTAAGAGCGAGATCTATTGAATATTGTAGCTATAGAAGGATTCATTCGGATATGACAATTAGGATAATATATAAGGAATAAAAGCCTACCGAAAATCGTTACACAAGATATAATGCGTAAGAATAGGTAAAATGAGAATAAGGGATGAGAGATGTTAATAAGTTATCGAGAGACAATGGATTAAACGATCAACAACATGGAATGGAATTGTGAATGGCATGCTAGAATGGATGACCGCTTAAAAAAATTCTAATGATGTAAACTCAAGGTGATTCCCGCAGTCATAAAAAGATGTTTGTTGACACACGCATAGAAAAACAACCAGCTTATTCAGACTCCTCCATCAATCGATGATAGCCCTAGGACAGAAGTCATGTGCCGGATACATTCGTCTTTCTTTCCAATTTTCCGCATCAAGTCTTTTTGAGGATGCCCGCAATCAAGGGGGCCAACATTTCCAAACGATTTGGCGCTCTGCGGAATCACCGTCCATTCCCTCCGGCGAAAGTTTTCGCGAGTCACCCAACACCCATGAGTGGTTTGACAAAGATGACAAGCGCGAGAGACGGGAACCCGCCGCCCGACGGCCCCGCACGGACCGTTACACCTGCGCGCCGATAATCATCTCATCTTTCGATCGAATCAAAAATTGAGACGTTACGAGACGTGGCGAGTCGTCGTGTTCTTCTTTTCCTTAGGGGGGAGGGGGATAGAAGGTAGAGTGGAGGGAACGGGGGCCCAAAAGGTGTGGCACGGGAGGAAGGATAGGCGAGCGGGGAGCGAGGCCGGAGGACGCGGACCGGAATGGCACCCTCCTTACCATATTATTTTTCGAGCGATTTTTTATGCAAAAGACGCCATCGCAACAGCATAACTTATAAGCGAAGGAGGGCGCAGTTAATAGTGCATGGGGTGCCCTGCCGATGTGAGCCCTCACGCCACCCAAGGTTCGAGAGTGAGCGAGGAGCACAAAAAAAAGGTCGATGAGGAATGTAGTGCTTACTAAAATATAAAAATAAATGTGATACAGAATTAATGTATTCTATCCTGCACGACAGATACTCATGACGCGAGTAATCACAACAAAATCAGGCGTAACACTACTAATGAGTGTGTGTATATGTGTATATATATAAAAATATATATATACATTATTATTATTTTTATTATTAGGTAATCTACCGGATCCGCCCGGTAAGTGGAGAGATCCGGTGTTCAAGTCCCGGTCGAGGAAAATATTTTTACACTTGTGATCTGCTCACATCCGCCATCCCCACCTCTCTTGTGTTCGCCCTTTTATGTGTGTTCCTTTCCCATTTCCTTATCTCTATTTCTATGTGAATGAATATCTATTCGCCGTATGGCGGGATTTCGTGTTTGAATGTGTATACTATATATACCTGTAAGAAAAGGAGGTGGTTGCACCACCGAAAATTCGAGAACCAGTGAGTCCCTCTTTTATATGTTTTAGTTTCTGTGTTTGTGTCGACTAGTTAGTGAATTTACTATATATATATATATATATATATATATATGTGTGTGTGTGTGTGTGTGTGTATGAATATATATGTATATGAATATATATATATATATATATATATATATATATATATATATATATATATATTCATATAGTATATATATAATGTAAATTCACTAACTAGTCGGCACAAACACAGAAACTAAAACATATAAAAGAGGGACTCACTGGTTCTCGAATTTTTGGTGGTGCAACCACCTTTCTCAAGAGGAATTAGGAAGAGTTCTGTTCCTAATTCTTCTTGAGAAAGGTGGTTGCACCACCGAAAATTTGAGAACCAGTGAGTCCCTCTTTTATATGATTTAGCTTCTGTGTTTTTGTCAACTAGTTAGTGAATTTACATTATTGTGCACGTTCGTGGGTTTTTCAAGAAAGTGACTTTACATATATATATATATATATATATATATATATATATATATATATATATATATGTAAAGGACGAAGGCAGGAGAGATGGGAAAGGCGGAATCGAACAGACCAAAAGCGCGAAATTATTTCCTTGACCGGGACTTGAACACCAGATCTATCGACTTGCCGGGCGGATGCTCTAACCACTTGAGCTATCGAGGAAACATAATTTACAACGAGATTGGCGGGTCTTTTTGCAACCATGTTCCTTATTCTATTGCCAAGAGATGGCGTTAGGGAGCTGTTTCACCCACCAAAGGAGAAACACACGGCACACAAGAGGAAAGGACAGTAGGTTAGCAATTATAGTAAATCGTTAATGACCGGTTAGGGTGGGTTTTCGCTCACCGGGACGGTGTATGTGTGCCCGTATGGGCCGACAATGAACGCTTGGAGGATAGGAACAGTGTGTTTCGTGGCACTTGTAGCCAGTAGAAAGAGACGAGCCACATTGGCCAAATACACATTTAAAAACGAAATCCCGACATATAGCGAAGCAATATTCATTCCCATGGAAATAGATAAAAGGAAAAAGGATAGGAGCATACATGATGAACTAACACAGTGGAGGTGGTTTCCTTCTAAAACTTTCCATGTGAATGAATATATATATATATATATATATATATATATATATATATATATATGTAGTTATATATACATATATATAACACATACATAAAATAAGATATATGTATTTATATATTTTCTATATAATTGGCTGGCACAATTGAATGATGGATTACATAGCAATGCTAACGCTCCATTTGAAATAAATAACTAAAAACCTTTTCTCACGTTACGTTTGTGTTGAAATTGGTCTGCAATAACATTCCATTACGTAGAGTCGACGAACTGTAATACTCCAAACGAGTATTTTATTCTGTTTCACTCGGGATAGCAGGTGTTTCAAAGGTTCTCTGCGTTCCTCATATACTTTCTACACTTTTCGGAAGGCCGACGAAAAATTATGTGAACCATCGTAATTGAAGCTGGGACTCGGTGCTTGAAATATAGCTACTACTTGTACTCTTACCGTAGCAATATCCCGGTCCTCCTCGGGAATGACTTTCCTTCGAAATAAAATACGCTCGCCGGCACGAGAAGGCAAGATTTCATTTCACCTTGCATTCGAACCTTGCGAACTGGATGGGAGATGAATCTGCAGCGCGATTTTCCCTCATAAAAGATTAAATGTATCCTGGGAGGTAAGTGATTTCCCTCCGCCCGAAAAAATAAAACTTTTTTTCGTGTTCTTGAAAAGCACCGCTTTAATGACATTTTTACCTGTGCGACTGGAGGGAAATTCCTCTCCTCTGGAATACATCTCTGTTTCCTTCACACCTCAGCGAAGTTCAATTTATTGGAAGGTTCGTTGATCCGTCTAAATTGCAAAATGTTGCTGAAAAATTATCGGAGTTCTGGTGCGTCTTTGAAGATCTCCTTGCAAAGATTTGCCGTCCGCCGAACCTACTCTAAAATGCTGCAAATAAACTAACACTCGATGCGGTGTTCCGCCGGCTTTGGTGGTGGAGGGATCCGCACGGAGTGGTTCGACCGTGGCTCCTCCAGCTACGTGGATTCAAATATCAGCGTAGAGGCTTAAGCAAAGGCCGCTACAACTACACTCTCATCGTTTGGAAATGCATCGCCCCCGTCTCCGCCGCATGGTATTTTGCCCAGTAAATTTGTGTATGTCAAATCAATACGACGGTTTGCGTACAGTTGTAGTTCCCCATCTCACAAGCCTTGAGATTGCGGGAAAATATTATTTCAGCTCTCTGGGGTACCGCGTCGAAACAACTGCTCCGTCTAACACTTCGGCGTTGCGGCTGCGAATTTGAACTCTGCCATCCTCGTGACCCCGTTATCGTGAAAGCCAATATTATGATATATCTAATGTGCCATCGTAATATCCACTTAGGAGGTGGTACTTCTCGAGATTTCCCAATGGAAACGAGGAAAGGTTAGCAAAAGTAAAGTCAGCAGCTAATTCTCTTTTCATTAGCACCTTGCCCACGCGTGTCACGCTAGCAATCATGTGTAATCACAAGTATGAAATCATCACGAGTAAATGAAATTGTTTCTAAGCACGTTAAATATAAAAGGATCATTCATAAATTACTCCTAATCATACATTCTTACCCATAATTGATATATTCTGAACAGTGCGTTTCATGTTCAATGATATCTATGACATTTTACATTAATTGGGAACGTATTGTCAAAATCTGTTCCACGGTATCTCCGCGATCTCTAGATTTCAAATTCCACTTGTTTATAATGCAACTTCATCGAAGTCACGTTACATTAAGAAAACGCGTTTAAATACTGAATTATAGTGCAAAATAAATACCACTTCATATGTATCGGAACCGGTTTGTCATAAGTAAATTAGAAATAAGATATTAAAACGTGTTTTCTTCTCAAGAGTATTAACATTCCCGGCAACGCTTTTAATCAGTTCTCATTCTAAGGTCTACGAGTAATAAATTACATTTGTGGAATAAGTTCTTGGCTGCAACACTTAATTCCTTTCTAGATAACTTCCTTGATTGCCATAGCTCCGTATTAATAGAAAAATTTACAGGAAAACTATGCATCTTCAATCTTCAGCACCCAGTCTTGACAATGATTTTTATCTCGCGTTCTCCTGACGAACAAAATGTATCCGTATTATTCTCTTCCGGCAGTCTAGAAAACAAGGATGTTAGGTATGTAGTTAGATAGAAAACAAGACTCCAAATATTTTCAAGGCATGAAGGAAGTAAATATTATGTCTGGAAGCCATCAAAATATACTAATGAGTGATGAAAGGATTTTCTTTCGATATTACAGTTCAATTGCACAGTAAAAATGATTTCTCAATTCTACGCCGTACCATTATTGAAGTAACCTACCAAAAGTGTTGACTGTGCCACAAGCCGCGGGAGTTATGACACCACGGAAGAGAGCAAGAGCTTCTTTCTCCAAGGCCGGTAATTTTCTCGCACTAAGCTCATTATTCCTTTCTTTCACAGACTTAAAGCTAGATATGCAAGCCTGTTATTGCTTCATAGGCCGTCTGCGATATAAGAATCACTGATCAATCCGTCCGCGGCATCAAAGGGTTCGGTAGCCATTGCTTTAGGGCCAGGGGGTCACATAAACAGTTACAAAAGCCTTTCCGTGTCGGATGAAAAAACAGGAATCACATCCTTGAATCTAAGTGCCATTTTAGGAGCTTATGTAAGTCTTGATAACCACTCGTTAACTTTATTCCGTCCGTTCTTATTTCCGTATTTTTTTGTATCGCAAGTCATCTATTTATTGAAGGTCACCAAGGAGAGATACTTATTCATAAAAGAGTGTGTATCTAAATAAATCACCGTAGATGCCGATTCAGACTTAACAACCGAGCGATATCATTGCGTTATCAATCGTTTGAATATATCTTAATTATAAATGTCAAGTTTTTTCATTTTACGATCAGGTTACTATTATCCCGGTGAGAATTTTATGCGTACATTTACTTTTACGTAACGTGAGACTAATCCAATCTAAACTCATACACTGTACATTGTAAAATAAATGTTCAAATAGGCTCTCTTTCCAGGGTTACTATGTCGCTTTCGAGGGGAAACCAAAATTAAGCGAAGAATATTAAATTAATATCGAGAAACTAATGTGACGCTCCCGCGGTCCCACAATACATAACCAATATTTTCGCTATTAAAAAAACTTTCTCGAACGCTCTCCGGGATCTAGCGAGTCAATATTTCGATCAAACTGAAATGAAGCGTGCTCCACACAACAGTCCAGATTCAAAATAAATGTGACCTACATTTTATTTCTCTTTAATAAATTAAAGGATTAAATATCTTTTTCGTGCATTTTCATTGCGCCTCAAACGATGTTTTTGATATTGTCACAAATCAAGCATTCTAGCCGTTTTAATTTATACTTTATGATTGATCATGGCATTAATACCGGTTTGTATGAAATGAAGATCCAATGAACTACAATTTTGAACGATATCTTACTTAGGGAAAGTGATGAGTTTTTTTGTTGTACGAGGGTATCATACAATCGAAGTCTTACAGAATTGATACATATGACCATTTCTAGGAATGATAATTTAAGTTAATACTCATATATTTCCTCGTCACAGCAAAAATTTGGGTAACTTTTGGTATCGGATAGCACGATTTTTTGGTTGAAATTTCTTCATGCATACGTAAAAGCTTAAAAGCCATTAGGGATTTTTGAAAAAGCGTAAACTGCTTGAGTTATAACATAAACCATACCAGCACTTTAATATTAATCGAAATATATTCCCGGCTCCACTAAACTGCCTAAATGACGAGGGTTAAAAAAAAGAAACTTGGCACATCTACTCTCATCATGAATGAATTCCACAAAGTTAAACCTTAAACTGTTATGTTTAAACGTCTAAATCTGAAAAACCTCGAAAGATTCTCTTGTAAGTGAATCGAGTCGAAGATTCGATGTAAGTGAATCGTTTTTATATATTTCGCCCAGCAGATTTGACACCATCACTCAAAAATATAATAGAAAGTTTGAATCAATTTTACGCTTTGCGTTAATCTCATTATTTCAGAGATATCGATGATATTCTTTTCATTTTCTTTTATTTTACCTGCAAATCCGACTTGGAGATTTAGTAAACAGGAAAAATGAAGGAAACGGCCAAACACAACAATTTACTGTACTATATCAGAATATTAAAGTGCGACTTTGGAACATCATTGTAATAATTCTAAATACTATCCTGCAATCCCTCACAGAGATGCAGCCGGGAGTACTAAGTTACTAATTTATTTCGATCAAATTTTTTTGTAAGCAGTATTTTATATTAAACAATTTACAATTACAGCAGAGTCCCTCAAAGACGGTTTAGAAATCAAAACAATATACATCATTTTCATTTCCAATTTTATTTCATGATTTAAAATGTATAGTGTATGCATAAATTGAAAAAACCTATTTTCTAAAAATGTGTACATTTGTTATCCTTTCGCTTTATAATATCTCGGAATCCATTCGTGAAAATAGGATGCTATTAGTTTTGCACATCGACAACTAATTTTCGTATAGCCGAAGAAGTTTGACACAATTTTAACATTTGTATCTCAAATATAACAAAAGTTAATCTCTTATTGAAATTCATTCCATGGGAAGTCGAAGACTGATGGAATCTGTTGGTTTCAAAGGGGTTCCTTGCAGGAATTTCTGTCGTCAGACACTTTCCTCTTGCTTTTCTGGAATATTTCGGTTCAGACATTTCTAAAACTTGTTCTTTTCGCGTTGAATATGCGTCGTGATGACGTAATCGTTACCTCACCCCCTTTAGCGTACCAATTTTATTCGAGTTCTATATCACCACTAAACTTGAAGCTTTACTTCGGAAAGTGGAATTTTTCCGGCGATCGGCTCCCTAGTGCACCGCAATATTCGACGGTAGGGTCGAGTGAAATTATCGACAGAATGGCTCGCTCCGAACGATGTTCGACCGAAGCCACACCTTTCGTAGCTACGGCCCTGTCCCACGTGTGAGTACATTTTGTGTATCGCTCCCTCACTCGCTGTAAATGCCCGTTATTTACAACGTATCTTCCCAGCGGGGTTACATCAAGGCTCCTTTATTCTGACTTAAATGTACCATTTCTTGACAGAGAAATATCTATAAAAGTAAATTCACGTGGCCGATGAACCTCAAAAAATCAGTTTCTTTGCGATAGGAAACGGCTTTTTGGGGTGTAGGGAGGGGGGAAGTTTTTATTTCAACCAAAGTCTTCACATCCAAGTACCTCCTTTCAACTTTTCGTGACAGAATTGCAAGGTTACATGAACTGAAAACTGTATTTTCGTCTGATTTATCGACGTTGCCTCCTCGAAAGGATGATTAGAAAATATACCGACCGCGAATAAGGATGAAATAAAAAGGGGTGGTATTTAAATAATACAGGTATTATTATTTCTTTTTCATTTCAATCATGAATTACGTATCCGCTTATCTCTGTATCTCTTTTACGACAAACATTACGTATTTTTCCTCTAATGTCTGACCTTCCGGTGAATTGTTTCCCTGCCGAACTCGGACTATACGAGGGTAGGCTGAAAACTAATGCACACATTTTTGGAGACCGCAAACAAAATGATCCTCAGAAGCACTCCTGGTGGCATGTGGAAGTAACATTCCCCTTAACACGCATGCGCAGGTTCGAGGTCGTTTTATTTATCCAGTGTATTTTGAGGAGTAGAAGTATGGAAACGAGTTCCAGTGCTATGCCAACACGAGTTAAACAGCGTACTGTTATCGAATTTTTACCTGCTGAAAAAGTAACTCCCACCGATAATCATCGTCGTTTAAAGGTTGTTTATGGTTACTATGCTGTTGATAGGTAAATCGATAGGTAGTAAAATTTCGTGGTTGCGAGTCTGGGAAAGCCATAATTGTTGGTGAAACACGCAGTGGACTTCCAATCACTGCCACAGACGGTAAACATTGCAAACTCGTCGAAGATTTGATTCCAAATGACCGGCAAACCACTCAAAATCGTATCAAGAACCGATTGGTCAAGTTTGTCATGTTAAAGGCAGCTTGGCGCCAATAATCTTGCATCATAACAACTCTCGTCCTCGTTGGAAGTGATTTCATCAATATTATATACAAACGATATAATGGTGAGAGAGAGTATGAGAATAATATGGTAAATTCCCCTCGGATTTATTATTACAAAGCAACCGTGGTTTCAGTTCATCAATGTCATTATCAAGGTGAGAAACATGCAATAGTGAGCAATTTTCCATTTTTCCCTTCTCTCCTGTTACGTCTTCATTTTCGCGCGAATTCAATCTCACGCTTTGCAGTAATTAGGTATGTGCGGGATTCTTTATTTTCTCTCGTGGTAGTTATTTGCGAATCGGATGCTGTCTCCATATTTTGCTCAATCTGCGAGAGACGCCACTATCGCACGTATATACGTATGTTTGTAGAATAATTCAATTCCTTACGCGCTGTTTAAAAACTGGTAGAATTGAACTTTTGCCAAATGATGGAAAGTCACTGGCCGCTCTGGACGACGAAGGCTTCCTTCCACCTCGTGGCGAAAGCGAGTTATTTTATGGGACTGCACTTGATTGCTGTAAGTACTGAAGCTAAAGGGCAGCATGCCATGTGTCATTCTGGAAACAGAGCAGCGCTGTCTTTGTGTTTAATAGCCGGCTCATTGCATCTCTGTATCACTCTGCTCTAGACACTAAATTCGACACAAAAATAGACTTGCAATCTTCCAATCGAGCATCTGAAAAAAATTATTCTGAATCA
Organism: Hetaerina titia; assembly: GCA_037158775.1. Lineage (NCBI taxonomy): Eukaryota > Metazoa > Arthropoda > Insecta > Odonata > Calopterygidae > Hetaerina > Hetaerina titia. Next base: position 101,103,886 of record CM073768.1, read on the forward strand.
CAGTACTTCGTTCTGACGAATCCACCGTAAAAATGAAGTTATTCCAGACCTTTATCATAAGTTTCATTTTAACCGCGAGTAAAACCTAGATTCCACTACACAGAGAGAGTCATTGTGTCTTCATTTCAGAGTCGAAAATCCCCACTGCAAGAGTATGGCGTCACGCTTTGACTTATGGCCAAAAAGTGAAATCGTCAGTACCTACTCTACCCTACCTGAAATTCATTTAAGTTTTCAGTGATGCACTGCTTTATGATTTAATTGGGGATCGACCATTAGAAAAAAGCAGACATTTTAGGTTAGCTGCCAACAAAACATTATTTAAAAAAATGTAATATTCTAAGTCAGTAATTTCGTGGTACTTTAGGGTTTTAAGAGAAGAACAGGAAGATCAGAATCATTGTTTACATTGACGTGGCACAAGAGCTTCCTTAGCTTCCATTCCGCCGCTTAGAGGAATCGTCCATCGAAACTTGGAGATGGAAATAAAAGGCATTATCGAAATTGCGACGACTAAACAGGCCTAATACTAGCAATTATATTTCTGAGTAAAAAATTAGAACTTGGTGAGTTGGATTTAGTGAGTACTACGACAAGAAAACTAATTTATGTCACACCCAAGTCTTGTTTTCAATAACGCATACGCGATGACGGAGATGTTTCGCATGAAAATGTTACTCGCTCGATTCTGTCTCTATGATGATAGTCATAAAATTGAGTTGCATATAAACTTTTTAATTGTTTTGCGGAGGAAGAAGATTCATCAATAATAAAATTCAAATGATCAAACCCAAGAGATTGAATAATTGCTTTCTCAGTATTCTTTGTGTTAGTAGGGCTATACTATGGAACTTTTGTATTATCAAATCCCTTGGGTCTCTAGGGTCTCTCAAAATAACATTTGATTTGCAATCAAAAAGGACTGAATGATCAATCTGTCTCAAAAGTCCATGCTAAAACCTTACACTCAGTTCCGACTTGGCCCATGGCAGAACTATACCTACATTTAATGCATTTAAAGCCGAAAAGAGACATGTCACTGTTTTTGGCAATAATGTCCAATTAAATGGGAAAGTAAAAACGATAGAAAGCTGCTGACTTATCTATTTCAACGTCGATCTCGAGAAGTATCGGGGAAGCAAGAGCAAAGAGTGATGCTACCCTTAATTTGCCCAGCAAGTGCCCAAGACCTTCCCCACCTCCGCGGCCCCTGCAGGGCTTGCTAAAGCGAATCAACGGATGCATGCGGAGCCACGCGAGTGAGCGCCGTCCACGCGAATCGCTTCATCATCCAATATTACTCACGGTCGGCTGGCAGGGTGATGCGAGCAGGGGTCCACGGCGCGAAACTTCATGGGACAATGGACGTTAAAACATCACTCTAATAAGTCGGAAATGGGGTACAGTTAACCCAATTCCTCCCCCCCTACAACTTCCTGCACAATCAAAACGTTATTTATTGAAGGAACATTCTCTAGCATTTCCTTTCCTATTAAAGTATACATTAAGTGATTGTGTTAGGTATTTTTCTAGTTTTTACTGCAATTCTTAAGTAAACAAAAGTTTTATATTTAATAAAATGACTGGTTTATAACTCCATGGTGATACGAAATATCCTTAGATCTCATACTAATATACATACTTCATTATATTGCTCTGCATAGTTTATATTCCTTAATTACGTCCAAAAAACTTATTATTTTCCTCCCTCTGCCTGGCTTTCGCAGCATTCTCTCCTCTGTTACCGTCCATTGCATCTCATTACCCCTCAATATTTCCTGAATGCACTAGTCCGCCGTGCTTCGAATATTTCACAACAGCCGTCTTTCTTTCCCTACTATTCCTAAAACTTCATTGTTTGTTTCCTATTGCCCATTAATTTATTTTCCATCCTTCTCTAGACGCACATCGCAAAGGCCTCCAATCTACCCTTACCCTTCTGCCTTTATCCCTTGTTTCAGACCCGTATAAAAATACGCTACATATTCAGGTTTTCGCTTGTCTATTCTTTCTAACTTTATTTAAGTTTCCTGCAATCGACCCCCGCATCTTTTTAAACGCTTCTTTACTTAACGCAAATCTATTTTCAATGTCCCTATTACTCTGCCCACCCTCCGAAACATTTTACAAGTATGTGAACAGTTTTAACGGTTCTAGTTTGTGTCCCCAAAATTTTATGTTTATCTCCCATTTCTTGGCAATCTCATTATCTTCGTTAATCATAGGATTAATTCACATCTCTATCATACTGATTCTTCAATGTAATTATTTGTAACACTTTGGCTGATTGGCTAACTAAAGCTTGTTCTTACACTTATATAAGCGCTTTAAAGAGTTCCCCACCTACTTTCATTCCAACCACCAGCCCTTCCCATGACGTTCAACGTCGAAAACTGGGTCGTGTTTTCTAAATAAATTGTGTGGAATTACAAAGTAAAGTATTTCATTTCAATATGTCATGAAAATTCCATAAAGTTACGCCTGAGACAACAAAATTTGTTAAAAGTCCTTCCAATGCCTGTTTTTTCCATTTCATCTGCACACATACTGAAAAAATTGGCGAAAATGAACATTTTTGCCTTATTTCTTACTGTCCATCTCGACTCTCCATTCCCTAATCTCACCTGCGCCGTCTGAGGCGTATAAATATTCCGTAAAAGTGGCTTGACCCTCAATCTCTTGTCATCTTTTGATAGAGGTTCATTAATGGTGCCTTACTTCCAGAACTCTCCATGTACCCAGACTGCGTCCGCCACGACCCTTCTTTCGCCGTATTAGTGTCTCACCTCATCTTCTTGTGCTTTCGTACTATCTAATGCGATGTGTACATTATTCCGTTTCCTTCTATCATCTACGTTCTTAATCATCTCGTTAGTAATCCATGGTGTTCTTGTGTTTTTTTAGAAACTGTTCCTATAGTTTTGTCTACGGCTGTTGATGTCCGTTTCTTGATATGTTCCAATTTTCTTCTACTGTCCCTGCCTCCCTATCCTGATTCATAATTTTGTATTTCCTCCTGGCACTCCTATCCGTTTGCCCCGATTAACGTTCACATGTTCCATTTCCTTGTTGTTTTTTGATTTTTTCATCCTCTTGAATCTGATGATGACTTCATTTGTTCTAAATTATGATCTGAATCTGCATCCGCTTCTGGTAAACTGTGCGAATTGATTACGTTGTTCCTAAATCTCAAAACAATATAGTCTAATTCTGAATCCTTGGACATTTTTCATATATGTCTATGTCTACTGTGGTTTTTAAACCAGGTGTTCGTTTTTATTAAAGCTGTCTCCTGCAGAAGTCTTTTGCTGTCTCCCCATGGTCAGTCCTTGTTCGTAAACCATAAATCATAGCTCCCTGACTCACTCCCATTTCTTCCTTTGCTTACAACCGCACTCCAATTTACCACAACTATTGAAAATTTCCTTCCAGGGACACCTTCAATTATTTCTTTTAATTGATCGTATTCCATTTCTATTTTTTCCTCCTCTTGATTTTTCGTTTGCAACTCTTTACCAGTACTATCCCACTAATAATAATTGATTTACATTCAAAATCTCAACCCTACTCATTCTTTCCAGTTTCAAATGAGCTTTTCTTTAAATCCAGAGTAATGGGTGGCTATACACCCGCATTCAACCTCTCAGGCGAGAATAGGATAAAATCTCTTTACATGCGATCGGCTCCGACCATAATTCGATCTGCTATCTCTAAGTAAGAGAATAACATTTTAGGGCTAGAGGGCACTCATTATCGGCGATCTTGCTAGTCAACCCTTTCAGTGGAAAAGGGAGAAATAAATGAGTATGTGAACACGAGACTGTAATCGTTCTATAAGAGAGTAAAAATTAACTGAATTTATGGAAACAAGTCTTATTCCTTCCCAAATGACTGAAATCAAATTGAATTATTGGAGAGAATACTAAGATTCCTTGTACGCGCAAATACCTGTATCGTAAATTTAGAGGAAATCACAAGTTTATTTTCATTTCTCTCCAAAAAGAAAATTTTCCACTAAGTTAAGCCTGAAAAAATATGGTTCAAATAGAGATAAAGATTTTATGCTAATTGAAATTGATCATATACTCTAATCTGATTATGATGTGGTAGCATAAGTTTGCCATCAAAATTCCCTTTTTACGTAATTTTTTGCACATGATTTTCACTTTTAAATTTCGAACTAGAAAGCTAATTTAGCGCCGATCGGTATGTTATTCGATATTTTGATAACGGTATGTAATAGCAATAAAAATTCTGAATCCTATTATCTGAGCTAATATTAATCACGAAAAGTAAAGAGTTTTCCAGATAGCAAGCATGATGAAACCTTACCGTATTCAGAACACTTCGATTATTGTAATATTTTTGGAAGTTCTTATTTCTGCATTGTTCACCCGGAATCCTTCTCGATTTGTACACGTCACTTTAGAAGAATTTTGAAAAAAAAAATATATATATATATATATATATACTTCCCTGAGTAAACTCCTCAGTATTTTTAGTGCATTTCCTAATAGTGTGCTTCGAAGTGTTTACTTTAGGCGAAAAGTCTTGCATTAGAAGAAGCAATCTTGAGGTCAAATCACAACCACGGAATCTCTAACATACAAAATTTTGGGGTAAATAACACCGTTCCTGGATGCTGATAATTTTTTAATTTATCACAAAAGCTTGCAGATTCGAAGTTCTCATTTGCTTTCTACAATTTAGATTGCTACAAGCATGTCAGAGTCAGAGATTGATACCATATCGTTCCGTTTATTTGGACAAATACTTAATCATCTGAACTTTTGCACGGATAGTATTCAATAAGAAAGGATAAAGTGAGAATGAGCCAGAGAGCACGTAAAATATCGGAAAAGAAGAACATGAGAGCTTGAGAATATGAGAATTTTTCTATCTCTTCTGGGTCGGTGTGAGCTACTTTCTCTTCAAGGCACTGGTGCAAAATGTACGCTTGTTCGTAAATCTGTCATCAATCACCATGCAGTAGGAAAGAATGAGACTTACGTTACTTTAACCAGCTCATGAATGTAGCAGTGGATAGTTTTGTAGCACACAAGTTTAGTTCATCCCCAAAGGAATAAATAAAGAGTTTTCGTTTCTAAAACCCCCCATTAAATTCTAAACACTTTTAATACGCTTTCAATACTCCATATTGATATCAATTAAATCTTACCGAATTAAATATCCTATAAAACGTGGACCAACCCACTAGACCATCCAAGCCAAAGAGCGGGAGCATATTACTGCGCCAATAACTCGTAATATGTATTCTTGATCATATTCTCAAGATCTGCATTCCGACCTGTTTAATCTCCAGATGGTTCCGGCCGGCCACCCGGCCTCAAGGTCAGTTTGAAGCGCGGTTTCCAAGTCGATCGCTATTTTCAGCATCAAATCTCCTTTAAAAGAAGCTGAACAGCAATGGACTTATTGCGAGAAAAAGGATCTTTTTCTTAGGAGATGAATCTGTAAACATAAAACAGCCTCTGAATCACACCAAGAAATTTTTTCGCGGTATCGTAAGAGGCTTTCAATTCGCCAAAACAAAAAAAGAAATAAAGCCGGAAGAAGAACAAGGTCTTTTGCGCGTCAAAGTGGCCTCCGACTATTAACAAGACCTCAATAGTGCATTAAGTCTCAATTTGATGACTAGATGTTGATTAGCGACCATTTTTACCTTATAGAAACGGTCTTGCAGGTCGCCTGGCCTGTTATGTGTTTGCTTGTTTTCTCACGATGAATGGAGTTGTGAAAGCTACAAAGTGATTCCAGTGGAGCTGTTTTCTATTCATGAATCAATCGCCTTTCATCCCTTCAACCCTCCTTGTAATCATCTTTACAATTCTGTTAGCGCTTACCAGCAATTTCAATCCAAGCAATTTCAAAAGCGGTAATTATACTCACTCGAACGTAGAGTGTTCGAATGGGTAATCGTTAGGTACAAGGAAAGAAATACACAAGAGAAGTGAAGGAAAAAATAGGGAAAGCTGTCATTACCGTCATTTATAAATGGTATTTATATTTAACAAAAAATATGGTTTTAAATTATGGAATAGCGATCTGTCACGTCATTAAAATTGAAAAGAATATTATGGAATCATTGGCACCGTTTTCAGAGCTGGCACAAGAAGCTTTTAATTAAGACCAAATCGACAAATAGACACCTTTTAATATTCTGTTGACCTTAAAGAGTCATTGAGAATTGTTATTTTAAGTGCTAAGAGTATATGAAGTTCAATATTGGACTTCAAAGACGGTTATTTCATTGAAATTAGTCATGAAAATAATCATATTCTAGATTTAATGAGTTCTTTGTTGGTTCAACTTCTTCAAATAATACGGACATTGGTTTTATATTGTTTATTATGAAATAACAGAAATTGCATGAAATACACCACTTTTATTCATTGCAAATTTGAAATATCTCATAAAAAGAGAAAGCGCATGTAGGTCAGTACTCCTTAGCTATTCCTCAGTCAGTACTCCTAAGCATTACGTTTAGGTGACATACAATTTTTTCTTTAATATTATAGCATTGGAAGAAACACTCTGGGCAGAGTATAATAGAATTCTCATAAACAGAAGATCGTGTATGATTAAACACATGAATATGGTAGAGGTAAATGAAGTATGTAAGGAAACTGTAGTAGGGAAGAACTTAGTAATGGGAGTAAGTTTCCCGAAAAAGTCTGAAATCACATTTTTTTACTCTGATAATTCTGAAAGGGAACAATGTGGTGCAGATGGTCTACATGCAAGTATGACGTTGAAAATAATGCTAGGGTAAAAGGACGATCATTTATTTCCTTCTTCATCTAGGATTAATATTGCAGAAAAATGCCACCATCATTTGTACACATCCCTTACCCAAACTTTCCTTAACAGTTTGCGACGCCATTTTGCGAGTAACGTTTTCGTTTTTCCTTCTTTGTGTCCTAGAATCCAATTAAACTGCGTTTCGCTTGTCATCTGGTATCCCTGGGGGCAAAACATCTATGCTTAGATTCATCCATTCTCGAATCAAAACTCCACGCTTTGGATTAATACGCCACCTTGGTATGTATGTGACTAACCAGAGAAAATTCAGAAATTATGGCATACTTCATCGCTATTTTTTTTAGCTTTATTTTGTAGCCTGCGAGCCACCATTAGAATGTGTGGCAGGGGGTGATTACAACCCAGACTACCCTTAACCCAAAACACCTTTCCCTCCCAGCTCGGTAGGACAAACGTAATTTTATTCTGATCCCTCAACATTCGTGAGAAAAAAGACATCTTAAATCTCTCTGTTCTGCAGTTAATATCTCGAATTTTATTGACATGATCTCTCCTACCGTACAACGATGGGGCTAATAACCCATTTTCAACATCATTACTAAAGGTACATCCTTCCAATAAATTCAAGATATTTAATCTGTACTGAATACAATATCAGAGTGAGGACCTTCGCTATCATTTTATTATTAATTATAAATTAATATAACACCGGAGAAGTCATAACTGCCACGCACGATTAGCATTGGAATGGTGGAGAGGAGGATGGAGGGCGGCGATGGTAGATAAAAAAATAAGTAGGCTGGATGGAAACTATTGGTGAACTCCTTGAGAGACTGGCAATAACAATAAGTGTTTCCATCGAGGACATTGTGTTTGGCCATTCCCTAGAATGCATTAAAAGTCAAGTAACTAAATTCTTTACTGCAAACGAGGATTTGATTACTTCCTTGCGCAGAAATGCGCTCGTAGTCGAAATTCCCCAGGACTTAGTTCATTACAATAAGTATTAACGTACAGGTTAGGGACTTCGCGAGGATTTGTATACATGTGTGTATGTATGTATGTATATGTATGTGTGTATATATACATATATATATATATATGTATATATATATTTTTTTTCCTACAGGTTCCCCCCACCTTTCCTCACCTAACTCCCAACCCCCTCAACCCTTACCCTTCCCTCATGGTGCTACACCCCCTGCCACACACCTTTTTGGTGGCTCGCAGGGTACTTATGTAGATGTAGAAATGTTCAAGTTTTAAGAAGAACAACAAGGACTACAATTACATTATACATATTAACCATTATTACAATACTATAATTACTATGTATTGAAATTATTAAATTATTTATAATATATTATTATTTTATTACCATATTATTACTATATTAATATATTATAATTACAATAACATTATAATGGTTACAAATACTACAATAATATCAAGTCATTTTGAAAGAGCAGTAAGTATTTCGAAAGTAATAGTGAAATTTTCGGAATAGTTTTAAGAAGTTTTAGAAGAAATCAACCATTCTCTAAAGCATGGAAAAATCGTAATCGTATTTCTCAGATACGTCTAATTTTATGATAACTTTTTTCCACCAATAAATTTGCTTAAGAAATAGTTCCGCACGCGTTGTCATGTAGTCTAAAATATCTGTACTGGCGGAGTCTTTGCTGATTATATAGTTCGCGTAAATCAAACAGCCGAATGAAATGCAAAGAGGCGACATTCGACTCTGTTGCTTCTTCCTCGTGCTATCGTAAGGGATATCCAAAGTTTGTATTCCTGGAAGGATAAAAGGGGTACTTATAGAATGAGATTAGATTTGTTGATGCACGAGAATGTCTGAGCATTGAAAAATCAGCATTAAATACGTCACTCGCCTTGAGAGTGTTTAATCGATAGCATTCGATTCAAGTGAATTGCATTCTCTCACTTCTAAAAGCATAACGAAAAGTGTAATAAAATGTTGAAGGGCTTCTGGGATAAAAGGTAGCAGTTAAGTTATATTATCTCTTGCTCCTGCCATCCCTCATACTGAAAACTTATTTTAGCTTCCTTGACTTTTATCCAGGTCTGATAGTAACTACCCACGTGTTTTGCCATAGATTTTTTACGAGTAATTTCATTTTTACGATAGATATGTGTGCAGTAAACTAGAGAAAACTTCATTATTCATTCGTAATTAACTCATCATGGAATTTTATGAAGGGCGAGGTGATGGGCAAAATTATTCGTGCATTAATGGGTGAAGCTCGGGTTCAAATCGAGGTGATTACTTTCATACCCGTAAGTAAGTCAAATTGTATGATCCCCTTGGTGCCTAAATATTCTAGAAACGTAGGCAGAATTAAGAAAGTGGAAATTATAAACAGCTTCATAAATACTACTGATTATCTAAGCCATATATCTACTATAACTATATCCAATCCATTTTATTCAGTGGAGGAGGGAATTTTACATTTAAAAACAAAGCAGAGACACCCGAAAATGTATTTTATATTAAATGTATTGATAAGAAATCAAATATCAATCGATCACGGATTACGTAAAAACACGAAAAGGAATAAGGCTTTCCATACGCTGAATGCGTGAATATCACGCGTCGCTGGGCTCTGTACGAGGCGATCTCGCGAGGTTCAACTGCAGTTTTTTTTCATGTATGAAGCCGGCTCCAGCCCCTGGAAGTTGGAATGAATAGTAAACTCCCGCTAGCACACCCAGCCTCCCGTCCGTTAGGATGATGATCCGGTAATAGCTGGAGCAATCCGAATAATTATCGGGAGGACGGGGGCATTCATGATGTGTGCACACATTCGGAGGGCTTTGGATTGCTGATTTGTGTACTGGCCTTCCATGCCAAGGGATGGGTTGAAAAGGCGACGGTGGAAGAGTTTTCAACGGTCTTCTATTCCCTGTTTGGGACGGGTGTTATTGAGAGCGCATCGAGTGGAGTACTGCTTCGATCGGGTGGGACGTGGAGCTGCGAACCCATCTTGTTATTACGCTAAGAGTGGACTGATACCGATACTGGATTTTAAACGTCCGCCTTCCCGTCGACACCTTAAAGCGGCACCTTCCAATAAACCGTTCCTCCATCAATTCCCGATTGCAAACATTACCTCGCTGTCGGATTCACCACTAAACTAATGATTACCATTATGCCGTGTATATGATCTCAGCTGAGAAAGTTGTCTTTCGTTTTTATGGGAACATCATGTCATTATGTGTTTATTTTGATTGAAAAGGGTTGGAGGAGAATCTGGATAGGGAATGTGGCTTCAAACAACTCTCTACGATTCCGATATTATATATTTACGTGTATATATTTATATATTATAATTACATAAGTATAGATGTATATTAATTCACATGGATATAAATACAAGGAAAAGGGATAGGAACACATCTAAAAGGCAAGCACAGGTGAGGTGGGGAAGTCGGAATCGAGCATATCACAGGTGCAAAAATATTTCTTTGGCCGGGACTTGAACCACGGACCTTTTGACTCGAGAGCGTCGGTCCAGCAAGTCGAAAGATCCGTCGTCCGAGTCCCAGTCAAGGAAATATTTTTGCACTTGTGATCTTCTCCATTCCTTCCCCATCTCTCCTGTGTTTGTATTTTATGTGTCCCTATTCCTTTTCCTTATATCTACATTCCCAGACGATAGAATATTTGTTTGCCGTATGGCGGGTTTTCGTATTTGAACGTTCGTTTTCGTATTTTATATATTTATTTATTTATAATTGGACATTACATTTGGAAACGCTGGAGTAATTTCAGTGCATTATCATTCTCAACGTACAGCAATGTTATGGTATTACATGATCTTGTTATTAGGATCATGAGAAACTATTGTTAGAACCATGAGCAAGACAAACTGCGTATTCCCGTCCCTCACATCATCGCTGTCCCCCGCTGTTTGAGCGAAATGCTCTCAAACCATCGGACGACTCATGGAGATCCCGAATCGCCCCATCCATGTCTCCTTAGATACGGCCTCCACCAACCAATTGAACTCCAGGGTTCATTCGTTCCAGTCCAGAGAGAAGAAATCTCCACAGATCCGCAACCCGCAAAGGTGATAAGGCAAAAAGGAGGAAGAAACATAAATAATCCCGGGGGATTTTGGCAAAGAAAATGATAAACAAGACACGAGTGAGAGAGAGACAACTCGAAGCGTTCTGATGAATGTCCCATTTTCGCCTCCCCGACTTCTTTAAGACTGTATTAAAACTTGTACCGAGCAAATAATCTGCTAGACGGTATAAACAAAAAAAAAGAATTCCGGGTCACCCAAGTCACAATCGCTCTTCCTTTGAAAATCGGATCCATTTCTTACTCTTATTTTCTCTTCCACCATCCGCAAATCCCCTTTATAATAATAATCTTCCCGAAGTCCATGACGAAGTCACCTTCTACCCCTTTCGCCAACCGCCTCTTCGCGCCGTGCGGTCTCTTTCGGCAATTCAATCGGTCTTCGGCTTAATCCGGAATTGACACGCCGTTCGCCACGAAGGCGGGAGAAGGGAAAGGCGACCTTTCTTTCCCTCCAGCCAACGCTGCACTGCCACCTTCCCGATGACACTCCGGACAATGAGTCGAGCAAACGGAGCTAAGGATTAAAGTGGAGGGCGGAGAGAACGGTTAGGTGGCAAGGGATAAGGCGGACGGGGGAATGCATGTAGACACGTCCAGGATAGAACGAGGGTCGGGACAAAGAGGCGATTTCAACGGCAGAAAGACGTCCCGATGGCGGTCTTCACGCCGGCGTGGCATGTTTCGCAAAATCCTGATTAAGCGAAATGCCACGCTGTCGTCGTCCTATCGACTCACCGTTGACAGATGTTGGGATGCTTTGCGCGCCGGTGGTCCCGGTAGGGAACTAAGGGAACTATTATCGTTGAGGGTAACTTTTTTAATGCCATCACACGATACAGAGAGGTGGAATGGACAAAATTTTGCAGAGTGTTTCTTAATTTTAATTATAGATGTTCCTAAGTCCTATTCAGTTGACATTTAATCCAGTTTTTCACTCCAACTGCCAGTGATATTTCCTTAATGAATAAGAAAGGTAAGGAGGGTGTCATGATCGAGAATTAAATAAAATACTCGAGTATACAAAAATAATAGCTACTTCGTTTCAAAAAAATGTACCGTATTACTTACACTACTTCTTTAAAATGTGTAAAATGTACTCAGTTGCTGTTTGTTTTCTCCATTTTTAAATCTGTCTCCTTTTGTGTATATTACTCACTTCCTCTTTCCGTTTCTCACAACCTTCACAAAACCACCGGCTCAGATAGCTAAGTTTCTTTTGCTGAATACTTTAAGGCCATTGCCAATATTTTATGAATTTTTGTATTAATAAAGAACAGGGAGCACATTGTGTTCCTTGGTCTTTTTAAATTTAACATTTCACGAAAAGATGAAGAACTTGCAAACTGAAAGAGTGAATTGTATACTGTTATTCGTGAGATTGACGGTCCCTTCTTATAAAAGCCAATATTTTCACGATGATGGAGTGATTACTCATTAATTAATTTTTTTCTGTGTTTTACATTCACGCTGTTGTCATACTTAAATACAGAGCTGCGTGCATTTTTGTCGATTTTATACTCGTATATGTCGATTTATAATTTTTAAAAATGTATTATTTAATTTCAATTGAGTAAATTTTCAGGAGGAACGCGTAATTAGCACTTAGCGTTGCGTATTCCTCAAATTAACCAGAAATGGTAGTCAATGGGTGATTGAAGTCAGACGTATAGGGACTATGGGAAGCATATATTTTCTCACTTTAGCACTCATAACTTTATCGATTAGGCTAACCCTCGCTGTCAGTATTTTAACCCGAAGATTGGTTGCAGCCCTCAGTTATTTCCTCTCCAATGTTGCTCACACTCTGATAACTAGCCCTTTACCCGTGCATCCTTCTTGATTTGACCTCAATATTTGATCTTTTGCTTTCATTCTGGGACTCTCTAATTATTCTCTTGTATTGATTGCATGCATGGGAAATTCATTATGTCCCATGGTGTGCATCTGAATGCTCACCATTCAGATTCCTTCACATTTCCCGAGTAATATTTGGTTTTAAAGTCTTTGCATTTCAAGCTTGACCTCCAAGACAAACTGTTCATTGGCTTCCGATGGGCTCAAAATCATATTTTTATCTCTTTTTTTCCTTCCTCCTCCAGTCCAAAAGCGTCCGTGGAGCGTGGCTCGCTCGTTTTTCACTCCGTGATTACTTATGATGCTGCGCTATGCAGGATGAGACCCACTAAATAGGATCCATCTCGCCTCGTCTCATAAAAGGCATTAAAATCAATCAATAGATCAATGAATCTCGATTTTTTTTTAGTCCCGCAGCCACCGGTCGCTCCCAGATCCATCGCTCCCCCGCGCTATCTCCTCCCCCGGTCATCCTCCTCCTCGCCGCTAAGTGCCCATCGCATCGGATCCGGGGCTTCTCCTCGGACGCAAAGGTCGCGGGGCAGGAATGCCGCCGCTCTGGGCGACGATGGATAGAATCACGGAGTGCTGGCTAGATAGCGATAGAGACTCGGTAGTGAAATCCTCGCTCCGCATGAAAGCCGATAAAGTGACGGACGCATGTGCCTGTACCTCGTCCTCGCTTTATCTCCCTCCCCCATCTCTCCCTCTCTTTCTTGTCTCCTTCCCCTTGCGGATATTTCCTTTTCCCCCTTCAGCTCCACCCATTCCACGTCTTTTCTCCTTGGATGGCACAATTAAACCCCAACCCCGGTCGCATTATGCATTTCCTCCTTATCAGCACACATCTCCACTCGGTCCATTCAGCGAGGGTTGTGTCGTTATCCTCTCGCAATCCGGGCTAAATAGGTTGTTCGTGCAATGCTTGAAAGAGGTGCGGGGTGGCGTTGGTTCTCGGGATATTAGTGCTATATCTAATCTGGTCGCGGTGTGAGAATATATCATGGAAGTGTCCACTCACTATAATTGAATCCGAGCCCGCTTCTCTCAACTTGTAGTTGAGAGAAACATTAGTGCGTCTTATTTAGTGTTATCATTGTAAGAAAGGTAAGGGCGAGGATTTCAGATAAAATTTGAGAACGAATTTTTGTGCCTCATAGTGCATATATTTTGAAGTGATTCCCTTTTTCGTTCTATTTGCACCTGTATGGTCAAAAGATACTGCATATTAATGTAACGACTTACGTTTTCATTGTCAAAGTAAGATTTGATTAAGAAAACTACTAACAGATTTTGTTTCCACATAAAATGTTCTATAGTTTTTTGTGAAATTTCAGGGAGACCATCCCAGGGACTAGTTTTGTGTGGGTAACGTTGTCCCCACATATGTCACGCTCGTGCCTACGAGCAGGTAAGCTAACAAATATATATTTATATATCGGCGGGTCGCGGTGGTCTAGTGGGTAGAGCGTTGGACTACTGACCGGAGGGTCTCGGGTTCGATTCCCGGGCAAGGAACTTTGGGAATCTGCAGCTCCACCCAAGCTAGTTGATTTTTCGGGTACCAGATCTTCCTGGGAAACCATAACCGGCACAGGGAAAGGAACTGGCCCCCCTACCCTGACGTGTGAATATTCACATTCACATTTATTCACACGCCGCCGGGCTTGGTACATGGGTGAGCTCTACCATCACCTACTAAACCGACCTTCGGGTTGAATACTGTGTTTATGGTTTATATATCTATATATATATTATCAAAGCTAAAGTTTCCGTCCTTATGATGTATAGTATATCCTAAGAAATCCCTTGCATGCCTAGAGAAAAGGGTGGAGGGGAGAATATTGGAAAAAATGAATATATTATTATTATGCATTTCCACTAGAAATTCCGTTGTGCGACACGATTTCAGCACAGTAGTGCCATAGTCAGGTGACACCTGAGGATATAATTCAGTGATGAAAATGTCTTGTACATTATAGAATTTCCAATTGAAATGAGTAATAAATTATTTTAAGTAATATTCGCCATTTCCATCATCCAAATCCATCGGCCAAATTTTTCGATCGTATGAAGAAGAGTGGGAGTGTTTGACAGTGGTGGAGGTGACGAAGGTTTCGCGCATTCGATAGCTAATATACCAATGCCACTCAGTCAGAGGCAAAATGGTTTAACCGTGGTTTTTGTGTGATATAATCCGTAGAAAATTGCTGTAAATTGAAAATTGTTTAACTGTTCAATGTACCGAAATGGTTTTGAATGTAAGAAGAATATACGATGTATCAAATATCAGGTCCTTAGATTCAGCGGTTCCCTAAAGGCAATCAAATCCAGACCACATCTCCATATCAAACTCTATTTTATTTCAATATTAAATTACTTTCATTTAACTATATTTGCATTGATCAGCAATGTTTTCACAGTGATGATTCAAGATTTTCCACACCTATGCAGTTCAACGCGCATTTCTATAGCATAACCATTCCCAGTTCGAATGTTAATTCACATATCAATAATCCAAAATATACTTTCCCTCTACCATATAAGTTCTTTTGCTTTTGTTCCTTCCAAAAATCACTTTTATCAGGGGTATGTCCTTTTCTCAGAAATTATTTCACGGTTTGCATTTAACTTTCATTTTCCCTTACTTGGTCAGACTAGTTTTATCCAAACAAATGCTTTTTGAAGTATTTTTACGACGGGATAAAACTAAGTAACTAAAAATTATTTTGCTAATTGACACATTTATGACATATTACGGTTATTCCCTATGAAAAGCGGAGTAATTACTTAAGAGTAGATAAATTAATGAAATACATCTATTGGCCTTATGTCAAACCTACTTGAAAGTGCTCGGAGACGGAAGTCTATTCTATTTACTCTTTATTTAAATAGAAAAATGTATTTAATTAAAGGGTTTTGTTATACTACCATATAATTTTAATCACTGACTCAACTTGCAAATGTATTATATTTCCTAATCTAAATAAATTAATTTGACGAAATGAAAGAATAACAAAGGATTCAAAGATATATTAGTACAGGTATATACCCTGTATACCCGTCAGCTCTCACCTTAACATAAACACTTTCATTGTTCTGATAGGATATTTGATGAATTCGCTCCAAATGCAACTATTCGTTGTTGGGACGGGAATCCGTGGAAAATAATGATTTGATCAGGTTCTTTTCTGTAGATGTTTAAATCACCTTTGCACAAAGGTAAAAAAAAACCATAATGCGAAACGGAGATGTAACTTTGAGTAGCGTATTCAAATGTGATGGCACTTACATTTCATGACTTGAGAATATTCATAAGCTGATATTTTTTCTCAAAATTAAAATAACGTAATAGGGTCCTCCATTCCTTTAGGTATCCTTATCCCCATTCTTGTCCTGCTCCTACCTCACCTACCTAACATTCTCCCCTCGGTTGCTGTCTTCGACATTCCATCGCCAATTAAATTGCTATACATCTACGCGAGTAGTTCCTGTCTCCCAACCAAACACGCTTTGCCTTTACCGTACTTAAAACCTCGTCGGTTGTTCCTTTTCTTCCATATTTCTTTTTCCATTCTTCGTGCCCACAAATTAAAATCTTCCCGTCTACACGTATCATCTTCCTTCACAAATATAACAGTTTCTGGCGTAACTTAATTTTCATATGTCAATCTTCCGTCACGCCTAAGTTTCCGCGCAGTAGAAACTAGTCTCCATATCAAGGTTTTCACTGATCTTTTCTTTATATCCCTACGCAAAGCTATTGTCATTAATTCCTTCCTCTTTATACGAGCTTCTTTACCTAACGCAATCCTTTATGACCCTACCAGTTGGTCCACTTTCGTCCAAAGCACTTCTAAGATTAACTTGCTCTACCGGCTCCATCTTATGTCCCTTAACTTTTATACTTATCTTAGCCTTCCTCGTATATCTGGAGAGCTTCATTACCTTCGTTTTTCTCTCATTTGTATCTAAATGCGATACAAAGACCTTTTTACGGCAAGTGCTTACTTATTAAGTGTTCACTAGAGGATAAAAACGAATTTAATCGACCTTTTGTAATTACAACCATTACGTTCGATGCACAGATTCATTTAATGGCCCCAACGTAGGTAAGCGCGAAGATTTTCTCTAAGGAGATCCGCCTCTCACGCAAGTGAAGATGCCCAACGGCGTTTTTTGAAACACGGTGTCTGAAAACCGATAAAAGTGCACTATAGCGTGGCGCGATTTGCTGCTGAAGAGATGCACAGTGATCATTATCTATCTAAAATAATTTTCGAGGAAATTTTTCTATAATTGCATTTTGAAACATCATCATATCTCATCCCCCTGACGCGCTCCCATGTTTTTGCTGAGTGCTGCCGACCATAGTAATTTCCCTTTCTCACTCATATCTCAATGTTGTAAGCACGTCAGGATCTTGAGTGAATTACTATCCAATCACAGCAAAAAAGTCTCAAATTTTTTAATATCGTATATTTCTTCAATTTAAAGCGTGGCAGACGTTCCCTCAGGGAAACTTCTGCCGTCCTTTGGCTAAGTCACAAATTTCCTTGAAACATCTCTCTGGTTAACTTGAAAAATTATCTATTAGATGAGCACCTTATATTCAAAACAGGAATTTATAATCAAAACACCATTATGGATTCTTAACGACGGAGATATATGATGGAATAAATCTTAATGTCATGCAAAAAATTACTCATTTCCCTGCAAAGGCCACCTCAATGGTGTTGTGTAGTGTCGTCAATCACAATAGTGATCGAGGAATGGCTAGTTATCAAGAATGACTAAACGAGGAAGACAGAGTCACTTTAAATTGTTCAGACACGAGTTACTTAACTATTCAATTTCCTATATTAAACGACGTTCCTCTAAAGTTGAAGACGCAGTTTTGTAATGATAAATTACAGCATGTTTGTTTGTGTTCTTCGAACTCATGTTTAATCCCATGCCTTTGCTATATATAATATAACATACGCTATTAATTTCTTATTATTGGCCATAACTAAATTTTTCATTGAAAATAATAGTACGGGAAAATCTGTGTTTAATCACAATACTGATTGCCTTGTAGATCTTTAAAAAACTGCAGAACTTATTACCTTCGTGTGCTATTTAGGCTTTTAGAAAATGAATCCCCACGGAAAGAAGTAATCATTGGAAATGGAATATATCTTCTGTGGTGGCAAGAGTGAGTAATTTTTAAGCGCCGAAAATCTGCGCTTGGTTCAATTTCAAACCCAGGGTGTTCCTTCAGGAATACCGCTTGGATATTCATGTTTTTCTGGTTATTAGAACTTCATGGGGAACAGATTAGTGGTCCAGTTAATGGAAAATTTCTATTCTACCCAGGTTTTGCCGATACGCACTCCGAAAGGCTTAGTTTGCTATTGAAACTGACCGGATTAAGTGGTCAGATTGAGAACATAGGACACTTAATCGTCAAAGACGTGACAGTCTCACAAAAATGTACTTGGGTGGCTGTCATAACTCGAGCATTTCAGCAGGGTCTATTGTGAAAACAGGTTCCGATTGTGAATAGATATATTTGGAAATTCGATGCGGTATCTGACCATTCTCTATGAGACCCGAATATTCTCGGAATGCCGTTCAAAACCTCTCCTGTGTACCGAAACCTATCTCCTCGGCGCATCCAAAATAATTGTCCTCAACCGCGTCGAAATAATTGGGCACCATCCCACCCTCCTGAAGCTCCTTCCTCGCTTCTCACCCCACCCATCCTCTCCTAACACCTTCGACGTCGAAGATGTGTGGCCGGCACCGCCCGAATCCGTGTTCGTACGTCGCGCTGCGAGGTTGTATCGAGGGAGGGAAGGCGGGCGGGACGGAGGGGATGTGTGGAGGGGGAAGGGAAGTGGGAGAGAGAGTGAGGGGGAGGAAAGAAGTCGATCCACACCGACACGAAGTTTGTCAGTTCCCGCTTGCATCGCTATCGTTGCGGAACACAACGGTAGAACGGAGGCACCTGTTGCTCGCTCACTCTACTCTCCCACACTCCCGCCCCGCCCCCCCCTCCTCCGCCGTCGCCCCTCTCCCGCACGCCGGGCCGCCCCTGCCCCATTCCATCTCCCTCTCATCTGTTTCCCTCCCGAGTTCGACCCCCTTCCCGTACACGCCCTCCCCTCCCTCTTCCGTGCCCCACCCCAATTCAACCGTCCCTCTCTCGTGTCCCTCCGTTCCCTCATCCCCCCTCACGGTGTACCTCCACCCCCTGCACCACTTGTCGTCCTCCGCCGCATCGTCCTGGCGCATTCGTCCCCCGGACGCCGGGAGATCGAGAACGGACCGAGGGAGAGAAAGAGGAAGATTCGAGGCCGACTGCCGATACCGACCGCGGCCAACGCCGGCGACGTGCCCGCGAGAGTTTTCGCCGGACTCTTACCTATCAACCCCCGTATTGCGCCCCCTGCCTGTTCTCCTGCTCTCGCCGAAGGGTTAGGAGGCTCGCCCTTTTGATCGTCGGGACCGCTGCACTGAAGGGAAGACCGACTTGCGCGGGAGCGAGTTCGACTCCCTTTTCAGTCCATTCCGAGGTGGTGCCAGGGGGACCGTGCAGGATGACGTCGCGGACGGTGGCATTGGTGCTGGTGCTCACGGGGGTGGTTATGGAGGTAAGTGTGTGATGCCCCCTGATCAAATGGGGTCCGTCGCTGGAAAGTCGGAATCATTTTTGGTTCACTGACAAGCGTTTGATATGATGTATGATCGAATTGGTGCTCATTCTGCTCCCGTGAAGTGGACACAAAGTATCGTCGGAGAGTAAGTGAGATAAGAGCAGTTCGCGTCATGCTTGGAGTATGATTCTAAAGAAAATAATTTCGTTAATAATTAGCTGTATTCCCATTTGTCTCCCGTGTGACTATTTTGACATTGCTATCGTTTCGAGTATTTTTATGAATCGTGATAATTAATGAAAAAATAATATTTTCAAACTAATACTTTCCTTTTCGAATAGCCACAGAACGGCTTCTGCCGTGAGAGGTTTAGAATTTTATTGCTACACCATTTTCGTTCAAAAGCCACAAACCTCTATATGCTTCAATTTCGTGGACGCCTCTATTTTTTACTCTCTAGATTCAAGAAAGAGATGTAGGCGATAAGATTAGTTTCCTGGGATGATTTCTTCCTTTAGAACGTACATTGCAATGTTTGCGTCGTAAAATACTCTCGATAACAAAAATGCATTTATTTTAAATGTTTCATGCCCAGAAAAAGTTGTGCAGGTCCCTCAGGCCCTTACGTCGATACGTTATGTCCAGAGGTTAATGTCGCCGTGATATTTGTTTCTGGAGCAAAACTCGAGAACGAAGGATTGGGGGATTGCTTTGCTGCGGTGTGTGCGTGTGCGAGAGGAGGAGAGATTTATGATTTGAGTCCGTGTGTAAGTGCTCCGCTCCTTTTGTTTGTATGCAAGTTCGTTTGTTTGCTTCAGCGGGGATTCTCTTATCTCCCATTGTTTCCGAAAATAGTTGGGAAGGCCTTTTGTGGGCGCACGCACGCGTGGTGTGGAGGGAGGCTGGGGCGGCACTCGCATCAGTGAGAGCGAGGTGCGCTGGCCACCACGCACCCTCCCTAATGCCCGCCTTTTCAATTTTCACCGGGTATTCCATTCGATCCCATCGCTCCGAGTGGCACCACATTGCGATGCCGTCTGCCGTGAGGAGGACACAATGGCAGCAGTGGAGGGAAAACAAATCGAACTGGAGGTTATTCAATATTTTTTCGAATAACTTCTCCGTAGTCACTAAACGACTTAACGTAATTCTGAAAAGGAAATAGTGGTGAAAGTTTTAATTATTCCACGCGGTAAGAAGCCAAAAGTTGGTCAATGATAGCTCAAAATCGTACGACGCCCGGTATGCCCTCAAAATATTATCATTTTTACTTGGTGATGAAGTTTCCAGGAAGGAGAAAAAAGAAATTTGTCAAAAGTGGAATCTACCATCTATACGCAGGCGTATTGATTGCTGGACGCCTCTTACAATATAATACCCCGGCGAAACACAATCGATTTTCAAACAGCCAACAGGATATTTTTCGTTTTTTTTACCATTAGCTAACACATATCTCTACAGTTATCTAATATTTATAGAGTTATTAATCGTGAAAATTATTTTGTCTAACTCTTTAATTAAGGAATTAGAATTGATGCGTGGACCAGTCGATCTTTTTATGCCTTAAACAACTCTCTGATCTTACTTCATGGGTTTTAAAACGCTCGGTATTTCCGGAAATAAAAATATTTATCATGCCCCAGCTTTTAATATAGAACAGTAACGAGCAGAAAAACACATAAAAGAGGTTATTTCCGGATTCTTAAATCGTTCTTGAAAGGAAAAACTTAATGGCAGAGAATTAATTTTTATTAATGAAGTCCTCCTGTTATGCCACACATTCTATTTAAGCTCTCGCGAGGAAATGAAAAATATTTTTTGCCTGAGAGAGATGTATTTATTCATCAATTAAGAGAGGAGAGATTCTAAACGTTGTACTCCACTCTGCCAATTTTTGGAAAGTTTTGTCCATTCTTTTTCGTCATTTATTTTGGCCGAGCAACAAAAAGATGCCGTAAAATTTTTAAACCACGCCAAGAGACGGCCCACACGGTTTCACACCCACACGCATGCCAATTCGACCACGGGTGTCGCGGTTAAATCATTTATCTCTATCCGAGTCGTTCGAGCTTCCTCCGCTCACTGTAGGTATAATAAGTCTTCGAAGTCGCGGGACTCGTCAATGCTTTTGCGGACCGATGTTTCTTCTGGACGATTTGAAGAATTCGGGGCCGTGTCATTAACATATTTTTAGCATACGTTCCGGTATTTTATGGTTTATGGTTCCCGCCCGACTACCGGTACACGTCCACTCCTATCGCCCCCCGGGGTCGGCCCCGGCAGGGTGATCCCATCGCAAGCAAAGGTATGGATGTAAGTCTCCATTTGGCTCCCGGTTTTCCCTCTCGTCGGCTATTCCGATTCTTTCTCTCCAGATTCTCTCGTGCGGTCACACCTCCTCGCTCGCATTTGATTGAGTGGCTCCCTTGTTCGTGTCAGGCCACCGTTAAGTTGCCACGGGAGCTCAGAGATTCATTATCGGAACATTGATGTTCCTAACAGCTCTCCTTCAATTCCGTATTTGTAGAAAATATCGAGTGCGTAGATTATAGATCTTTGCAGTGTTCTTTCTTCCGCTATCGGAACGCTTTCACTTCGACAGTATAGTTTCAGGGAAAAAGTATGCCCCGAGAACATGTTTCTAAGTTGAGGGGCCATTTTAACTTATTTATGCGTAACAACTTATTTTTGGCGATGTTTCCGAAGGTTTTCCTTCACCATTCAAAAATTAAACAATGGTTTGGATGTAATGCGTGGAGGCAATCACTTCATTGTTATATTTGTACCATGACTATCCCAAACATTGTTATTTTTTGGTAAAAAAAACGGTTCAATAATGTTTTACGTCATGTTATGGTTGTGATACTATCTGGGTATGGTTATAATATTAATAATCTTCGATAATTTTTAATTTTCTACTCATCGAGAATGCCAGAGGAAATGTTATTATGGGTTGAACATTTGGTATTGTGTGAGCTGCAGAATGATCCCGAAAATAGATTATTGCAACATATTTCTCAGATCCCCTTGAAGAAATTTGTCATGTGGATAAACAATCAAACTATAATTATTTCGTTGGTGAATTGGTATATTACACGCCTTCGTGGAAACACGAAGATGTTTTTCTTCAGAACCAGGAATAGGGGGGAACTGAACATGTTTCAACTAACAACGGCTACCGCTGAATGCAATGTTGAAGTCAGGTCAATGAAACTCGTAACATATTTCAAAGTACATAACACATTAACGTGACAATGTAACTAAAAATTAAAGCTTTCCACAGTTAAAGATGTGAATAAAAATTTAATGGTCACACCTTTTAAAATATCTCTCGTGAGGCTTTGTTTTATGGGGGTCATTTTTCAATTCTCCCCTTGGGAGTTCTTCATTAACCAAGCAGTAGCATTACCCATAGCTGTGGAGCGTCTTGAGAAAAGCGAAATAGACCAGGTCGTCTAAGTCGCGGCGTAAAGTGCACGGAGCGCCAATGGGTTTCCTTTGCAAAGTTGCCCCAGGCTACGCCAGGAGGCGCTCAATAAACTATCTACTCGTTCGTCTTCGGTCAGTAGTGGAAACTTTTCATAGAATTTCGGACTGAATTACTTCGACTGAAAAAAATGTAATGCAGGTGTGGTTTACAAAGTGTTTTTCAACGTTTTTTGCGACACGGACTTCTGCCCAACAGTCACTAAACCATAATTGGCGTCAGTGGAGCCTAGAGGAAATGGATTTTCACTCATAATTACATGTTTGCACACCCTAGTTCATCCAAGGGACTCTATGGGCTTACGGATTTACTTCACCTCGAACCGCCTCACTTAAAGAACCCATCTCGAAACTCTGTTCACACACGTACTCTGGAGAGGCAATCTATACCAGCCCCCGGACGGCGCGGGGCGTGATGCACTCCTCCCCCGCATTTGTGCCCGTTCACATCCATCCCTCTCCTCGCACCGCCCCCACGACACCACCCTGCTTTCCCCCTCCCCACCCTCGCACACACTGCGGGTGTTGCTCGCGGGTCGAATTGTCCGCGCAGAAGATAGCTCTGGAGGCGATAAAGGGTCGGGCGGATACCCGCTGATTATCGAATTCGATTCGGCGGTCTTCGTGAGAGATGACACCCCTCCCCGCCAATCTTTCTTCCCTCTCTCCCTCCCGACCGAAATTCATCGGCGCGGGAATCGTGGGACTTTTGACGCAATAGAGTGTGTTGAGTGCGAATGCCAAAAAATTATGTGAATAATATTCATTCCCCCCTTGCAGTCGCCTCGGTGTGCCTGTGTATGTATGAGCATGTGCGGTAGGCGAAACGAAAAGGGTCGAGGGCTCAAAAGGGTGAGGAGGGGATCCCATGAATTATGAAAGGGAAGCGAGGAGAGGTAGCGAATTCCATCCCCTCCCTACCACTCCCCACTCCTTCCTCCGCTTCTTCCTCCCCACTCGTCCGAGTAGACTGCCCGTGGGCCGCATGCTAAGGCAGCGTTTTGACGGATTTCCACGCTAGTGAAACAACAGCCGGACGTTTTACTGCAAAAGACTTAGAATTATTATTCGCGACGATTTGCACGCTGAGGCAATGGAACTCGAACTTTGTGAGAAACACCGTACGGATAATATCGCATATGGACAAGCTAACGAAAAATTAGGATCTATTAGAGAGTACTGGGTAAATGTGATAAAAGCGTCAAAGAAAGATGTTATCTGTCGATGGTTAGGTCTCATTTAGAATATGCTGCAAGTGTATGGAGTCCTCACGAAGGTGGATTAATTGCCTGATTAGATCATGTGAAGCGTAGAGGATCCAGATTGGGAATCACTCACGGAGCGAAGGTTAAATTGCAGATTGAACCTTACATAAATTGGAAGGAGGTCTATTTAGTAGTGGCGTTGAAAATGTATTTTTATCATGTTTATAGAATTAGAAAGATTAACTTAAGAATATGTACATCTACATCTACATAATACCCCACAAGCCGCCGCAAGGGCGTGTGGCGGGGGGTGTTAGGTCACCACCCATAAAAAGGAATAAAGAAAAATCGCATTCCAATCTAACACATACATGCAAACCCAAATCCACAGTAGTGCATACATTCATAGAAACATCATATCATTTTAAAAGCATGCAAATACACATCTACCTCCCTTCACTCCACAAGCATGCAAGTACATATCCTTAATTGTAACAAACAATTGTGTCTTAGGATGGAGCAAGAAATTTATCCAAGAACGTGCAATTTAGATTTTACTAAGTAGCAAGGCGAATTTCCAAGGCGTAGCAAGGTAGATTTAAGGTGACATTTTTCCGTGAACGATTAGGGATCAGAATAAGATTGTTCGACCGCGGTAGGGTCATATTCGGGTAAAATTATTCTGGTGTGTATTCACCCCCCTGCCACACACCCTAGCGACGGCTTGCAGTGTACATAGTTAAATAAATATATATTGCTTTGTGAGACGTAGAATAGGCTTGCATTATTTAACGCATTTCTGTTAATCTAAAAAAAATAACTATAACAGCTAAATCATGAATGATGAAAGGAATATGATAAGTAAATATGAGTAAAAAATATATCCGAAAGAGAAAAAAAATATTTCTTTTAAGAGTACACATTGTTATCTCCAGTGTGGGACGTCAACCAGAGAATTCGCTCGATGTTCTCGGTGAATATTGTTTTCAGTCCCTCCGACGGAATTTAAACAAGTTGTGATACTCGTAGAAGTAGACCTTTCGCACTTACTTTCCAAGAGGACCAAATCTCATGTAAGCCGGCCCTGTGGTGGAGAAGAGCAGACGTAATTTTCGATGTTAGTTTTGCGCAGGTGAGAACCACTTTCAGAATTCAAGTCGACTTTTTTTCCCCCCGTGGCTCGTGGACCTTATCTGGTCGATCATGCCTGAGGAAATTTCGGTCCGCGACTCCCTCGGGCGGCCTGTTATTGTATTCTCATTATCTTGCTCTTGTTCACCTTGCGGGAAGGCAACAGTTTCCGAGAAAAACACATGGAAAATTGCCTTTCATTGGGGAACACTGATGTAAGAGGCCTCTGTTTCATTCACCGGACAAAAGTTACTCTCTGCATATAAATACCATATTTCCTGTCGACCAACCAACCGTTTTCTGATTCATTTGTATACTTTCGTTTTGGAGAGGAATTTGATAGGTTAGATAATGCGATGTAATTTCAATAGAGGATATTTAAAAAAAAAATCCTCCAAAGTTATTTGTCGTATAACACATTGCGTCACAGGTTTTTACCTTTTATTGTTATCGTATGGGCTATCCTCAAGTAAGGACTTTGGAGAGTAGGGAGAGTGTGGAATTTCAATGCGTTTGGTGGTTCCGGAAGAATTTTGCTTGTTATTATTATTAATTTTTATGTTATTCTTTCAGACACTGTTAATGAAGGAAGTTTTTAATTGTCCCCGGTCTCCAAAGAACACGTAATGTAAACATATACGATGGAAAATGCCGTCCCAGATTTAATAATAAAGTTTTCAACCTTGAAAGAGTTTCGAAATGTTTTTTCACAGTCTGTTTACAAATTCCGCTGAAATAATAAGACAAGATATTTCAGGAATATTGAATGAAAGCACTCAAATAAACCGATCCCTATTAGTTGCGAAAAACTAAAACTTTCTTAAGAGGAGAGTTTCTTTGTTTCTAAAGATGCATGTAGGATATTAGTGATTAAGAAATTAATAACTTTATATGCGAGAAGACTCAAAATTCTCAACCATAAAAACTCTACTGTGCCAGTTGCAGGATTTCTTTCTTTTTTAACATAACTCATCAGGTCATAAATATTCCTTAAAATTACACTCCAAAAACTGGTTAATATTCAATTATAATAATAACTCTTTTTGGAAAACATAAAATCTTATATTAAGGCACACCAAATACGACGACATAATTTTCCTATTGCGGTATTCCACCCTTCATCGTTCATAAAACAAAAATATGAAATAATTGTCTCATTTTATCATCCTCATTTTTTTTTCGATGGAAACAGATCGAGCTCGTTCATACCGCTAATGTAAAATACACATTGTGTAATATTAGTTATTAAATATTAAATTTGCATAATAAATACTCGTAATTTTTGTTTTTTTTTATATAAAAAAATGAAATAATGTAAACGGCTAAATGCACGCTCGACTGCTTCCTTTGAAAAACTCTTACTTTCTTTGATGGCATGGATCCCACAGAATTACAGGAAATAACCAATGACAAACCACAGACATTATCATTGTCATTAAAGCAGGGGAATGCTCGCTTCTTTAATCTTTTAGGTAATTAAAGAATGGGAAGCATATTTTTATAAACCATGAATCTATTTTATTGCATTCAAGCATCTGCGTTCTCCTACATTTTCATCCGACATATAGAATCAGAATGTTGTTCAATTCGACCAATGAATTTGCAGAGATTAGTAGCAGCATTTCTTGGAGATTATTTACGTCTCCATCGGCAACTTCTCTTCCGAGAGACATCGGCTCTTACAGCCAGCACCAAACAGCAGTACGTGAATTGGGCTGCCTCCCTCGTTCCAGGAGCTGGATGGAGCGCGTAGTCTGTAGCCCCCCGATCGGTGCGGGACGTCAACCCCCCCTCCCCCTCCACTCCCCTTAACACATCCGAGCACGAACATAACACTCCTCCCTCCCACTCCGCAGGTAGCCTCCATGCGGGAGGGAGATGCTATCTGTCTCCTCACCCCCTCCCTTTGGAACATCTCCGCCCGGGATTCCAGCACAATGGACCTGTAGAGAGAGAGAGAGAGAGAGGGGCGGGGAGGGATGGAATGGAGAGGGCGAAAGGGAGAATGTTGTTTTGGATGGGTGTGTTGAGGGAGGGAGGGGTCTTCCTCTCCCGTAAGCATGACCGGCATCGCGCGCGGGCGGATGTATGCACCACGGGCACGAGGCGCGAACCCCGGAGGAGAGGGGGTGGCGGGGGCTTGGACGGGATGATTGGAGTGCTAGAGGGGGCGATGCTTGTGCGGTGCAGAGGGTGGCAGGGGATTGGAGAGGGAGCGGAGCCGCCCTTGCGCCCTGGAAGGTGTGAGGGTGGAATGCTCAACGGACTGCCTCGCTAAGGTGTTAGAGTTTGCTTGCTTCGCTCTCCCATGCTCCCCTCCCCTCGGAATTTTTGTTTCAGAACTGGTCTTTAATAAAGAATGCGCAATTAAAATATTCATTTTCCTCTTAAACAAGACGGTAAACAAGACGTGTCTAAAGTTCAGCTCAAGAAAAACGGTATAAAATTACGATATTAACTGAAAAAAACTGCTAAGATTTTGCGTACGGGTTCAAAGAGCCGGGACAGCAGGACTCTGTTGTTGCAAGTGCTGTTGGCATGTTTATTTTTCCATGTTAAGATATCTTACATACGTTGGTACGATATTTGAATTCAAAGATAGTGATGAGCATAAAATGGTAAAAATTAGTGTATGAACTCCAAGACAGAAATTAAAAAACACAATGCATCTTTTCAACAATTTCCAAATAACCACACACCAAATTTCTCACCAAATTGGAAAGATGCCATGTGTTTTTTACTTCATTGATAATGGATTTCCATAAAGTTAAGCCTGAAAACATCGAATATAATATGAAGTTAGTCCCTCCTACAACTTTCACATCGGAATACTACCCAAGCGCTCGTTTGGTGAAACTTTCCTCCGTAGATATGCCAAATTTTTAGACCGCCATCCTGCTACTTCCTTAAAATGCCGTCCAAGGATTTAGAAAAATTGGATCTTATATATTTCCGTGAAACCATGGGTAACAGATGAGATGATTGCAAAGATGGATGAGAGAAGAAGATGGAAAAATGTAAACACAGAGTTAGGCAAAATGAAGTACAAAGAGATAGACGTAGATTGGAGGCTTTTGAAATGTGGGTATGGAGAAGAATGGAGAAGGTGAAATGGACCGAAAGGAAAACAAATGAGGAAGTACTGGAGATGGTGGGTGAGGAGAGGGGTTTGTTGAGAGAAATCCTATGGAGGCAGGAAAAATGGATGAAAGGCGTATTGAGCGGTAGTGGAATGTTGAAGAAGGTAATAGAGGGGAGAATGTTGGGCAAGAGAGGAAAGGGTAGGAACAGGATGGGGATGTTGGATGGGATGAAGGGAGGAAAGAAGTACACAGAGATGAAGAGGGACCTGATGTAGTTTAGGTTGCTGGATTGGGTTTTGTTTGGAGTTACAAAATATTCATTTGATCGTTGTATCCATCCAAAAACCTACCTTAACCGGCAGATTACCTAATAAATAAATAAATATTTCCGTGGTTTCATTATTTAGTTTTACCAAGATAGCGGTGTTTCTTAGGTTGAATTCAAAATAAGGTCGCACAGACATTCTCTCCTACCTCCCACCTCCCTAAAAATGAAGTTAATGAGTTATCTATCCATCCGTCAGGTCCGCCTAAGGGAATATCCCCATGGGTCGTGGGGTTGAATAAGTTTTACGAGGCGGGCGTGATCGGGGTTGGGGGAGGAGTATGATGCATTTGAGTGTTCTTTTCTCTCTCTCTCTTTTCCTCCCTCCTCCTCTCCCCATGTCGACGTGAGGTCACGCTCCAATGGCACGAGCGTGCGGAGGCATCTCCCTCGCGATATGGGGCGAGGCGGTGGTGATAGAGGCCTGGAGTGAGTGAGGGTGGGAAACGGTGTTCGGGGCCGCCGCTCGGTCGATCGCATTAGTGCTAACGGCCGATACGACCGACTCGGGCCGTTTGCCCCATGCAAATTCCACCAATATCCACGGGGGGAGGATGGATGGATGCATGGGCGCAAAATAAAAAGAAAGAGGGCGTGTCTCCACCTCAACCTCCTCCCGTAATCTTGTTTCCGCGTCCCGCCTTGAGTTTTCTTTGCGTTCCCGGCGCTTCGTAATTTTCGTCTTCGTGCTCGAGAGAGGGTGCTGCTCCCCGATCTCTTTTTATTTTGCGGGGTGGATAAAGAAATCGAATTCTCTTTTTTCATGCCGGGGGGGGGGAAGGGTGGTGGAAGGGATGGGGATGAAGGGGACGAGAGGGGCTCATCGGCACTTTATGAAAATTATAGGCGCACGCGACCGGTTTCGACTCCGCGAGCGCCTTCGAAGTTGGGAGGGGATGCTTTCGCCGCAGTACCGTATTTGTGGAGGGAAAGGAACTCGTGTTTATCGCGGCCACACGGTGTGGAGTGCCACGTAAGTCCCCCCGTCTAAGGGAAGGAATGGTGAACAGATGTAGCAAATTCTTGTTTACATCCCCATGAGAAAGTATTTGCTGTGGAAGGTATTTCTAATTGTCAATCGTTCATTTTAAAAGGATACTGTATGGAACAAAAACTGGACCCGAGGAGATTTGTTACTTAATTTCACAATTAACAACATTTTGCTACACCGAAACGAGTTTGGCCAGTAAGTACCCACGTAGTCCTTCCGCTTAAACTGCTTTTTTTTCAATTTTATGTAAACCGCTCGATGTTTTTTTCGCATTGGCAAATGCAAAACATATATTCCCCTCACTATGACGGAGTAAACACTTAAGTGACTGTTAATTTATTGATGATCGGTCTTTCGTCATGAGTCGAAAGTTTCAAAGGTACGATATAATCACCCTGCCATTCTTTCAGTGTCACATTTTGTCTTGCGGAAGTAAATTGTCTCTGCTATTATTTAAACTGGAATGCTTCATAACTGTCGAACCGTTAAGGTAATTCAATCTCCATGAATTATGACTTGTAGTTATATCGATGTGCGACGCACGGTGTGCCGAATTGGAGGGTAATGAGTGCACCACAGCAATGAGCCCAGAAGCCAGAAATTAAAATTTGACAGAGTGAAATGCTTTATGCGCACACTATTTGGTGTAGTCTTAGGGTTCGGGTAATGATGGCGATATCATCACCGTTTGCATCGTAATCATTGGTGTTACTCGTATACTGAATAAAGGTTGGTATTGGACGGTTCCTGAAACTATGAAGTTTGTCATGTGGACTTCTAAAACATGTTAACAAAAAGTCAACCTCTTTTTGTATACTCTTTCTTTCTTCGGCTTCAAACAGCATTTTCTTTTGAACTTTCAAAAATTTCTCATCTTTTCCTTCCTAATCCCTGAGTACCCAACTTTTTTCCTATTATGGTGATCTTCAGTGCACTATTGATTGTCGTTTAACATCTCTCCCATCCACTTCTCGCATCTTTTTAGAAATTCTCCCAGCACCCTCCTGTATTGTCTACGATATTAACGCGTCCGTCATCGGCTTCATCTCGGTCCAATTCGTTTTCTTCATACCTCTTCGCAACTCGCGCACGAAAACTTAAAATCTAGGTCGACTTTTTTTCCTAAAAGACTAGACTTCAACATCATTAATGAATCATGCTGCGCTACGCGTCCGTTTTCACTGATATTTTCTTTACATCTTTACTCACGTCCCTGTTACGTATCTGTAATACTGGCTTTCAACTTGGATATCTTGTTAATAGCGCTCCCCATTTTTTTCAAAGCTGTCTCTCTAAATGGACGGTAAATTATAGGCTCGAGTGCCTCCTTTCCTTTACTCTAATCTTACCCTCGGTCTTCTCCCTAGAATCCCTACCCATTATTCTTTTCCTTCGCTAAATTCTCACCTAGCTATGATATTTAAGTGAAGCCGGTTCTCAATTACATCTCATGACCTTATGTCGTATAGGATAACTTACTTCATGAAAATGTTTTGTGTGCTCCGTAAGCGATGATATTTTTACTTTACGTTTCTATTTCGTTCTCTCATAAGGTCCTTTAATTACGTAAGGGTTGAGGATCGTGAACTGTGGAGAGGTATACAATTTCATTAAATTTACTCTCCGGAGGGCATTTCAGGAGGAATCTTACGCAAGATTTATTATTGCATATTTCAGACGTATCAGAAAAGCAATTTTAAAAATCCTTGTTCACCAAAGAAAACATTTTGAACATTCACGCTAAATAAAATGCCGTTTAAGAATTTTTCAAACATTTATCAACCCATAAAAAAGAGTTCCAATTGTTTTTTTTTGTTTAATCTCTTTTCAAAGGCCATTAAAATAAAAAAAAGAAGTCGTTCAACGTGGAGGCTTTTTTCAGTAAAAATGCATAATTGAAAGGATTATAATTATCGTGAAAAAAGTTTTCGTCAAGCTTAAATGCAATTTTTCTCCTTTCTGTTGGAAAAAGGTGACTCATGATATTATGGAGGCGACGTAAATGCGTGAAGGGGGAGGTGGAGCTGGTTCGTATGTTACGGATCCTCAAAAAGTTATAGAAGAAGAGACAAAATGGCTGCAAAATGTTATATATGTAATGTGAAATGTAATATATGACAAAAATGGCTGCACATAAGTAAAGGACTGTTCTTATGCAACCAAACTGATCTGTCAAACGTCAGTTAACTGCAGACAGAACCTAAAAATATAACTAGAAAGAAATTTTCTTGGTCGTCAAAAGTTCAATTAGGAGCCATATAATGATTAATATATGAAAAACTCTATTTACGGAGAGTCTCACTATTTCACCCTCATAATATTATAAAAATAATACATTTTCCAGCATCCTACGACATACCTGATGTCGTTGAAATCAGTTTCTTCAAAATTACAACCTGAATACCGAATATTGCATCAAAATTTCATATAGTTATTTTTCTTTGTAACTTTAAACTCTTACATCGACGTAGGTTGAAGACGGCTCCAAGCAGGAATTAACAACACGGTGGTCTAATGCAAGGGTGAACTGAGCGACGGCTTTTGTGAAATTTCTTATACCCCAGCGATCAGGTAAACCACGTAATAGTTTCGTGATGCCCCTCAGTTGAATCCCAGCGTCATGAATCATAACATACCAATGATATGTAATCACGCGATAAACATTTGTGCGATAGGGCTCCGGTTGAGATTCGTGAAAAATCTGGCGTTGTGCCTCAAAATGAAACTCTCCTTCCTAAATCGTTGACGTGGATCTCGAATGTTGCTCAAGAGTAGTCATCTAACTCCCGAACAGCCATGGTGGCTATATATTTTAGGGATGAATTATCGCATCAATGACCTTGTCTTTTTTCTCCCAATCGCTCCGTCGGCGGATTTAACTGCGCCAATTAAATTTCGCCCGCGTAAAAGCAATTTCCTCCGAAAATATGCAAGGGGCCAGAAACGAAAAGATTGAAAATGCTCCACCTCCGTGGGTCCCGGTTAAAATTTTGATTTTCTAATTTCCGGTCCGCGCGCCGCCTTTCACAAAACTTTTCACTCATTCCTAGCGAGATTTTTGAAAATCTAAAAAAAAAAAAATTCATACATTTCTCGGTAATTCTTTTTTTTTATTTTACTCGTTGGAGGGGTTTTGCCGGGTAGGCCCTCGGCGAACACGAGTGCACGGAACCCCATGCGCCGCGCTAAAGCACCCGATGGAGCTAATCGATAGTGGATCGATGGCAAACGAGTGGTGCATCGAGCAAGAATGCCCTCGTCGAAGAGCGCAATGGAACGTTAAGATAAGGGTCGTCCGGCTCGATGTGAATGCCGCTGCCATTCGGTCCTGCAAATCGGCGAACTTCCCTTCCCCTTCGTAACTCTGTTCGATCTCTAAATTAGGTTGACAGTGACGTCAAACTGGATTTTTTCCTCTTGCGTTTTCGAATGTCATGGGTCTCCTCCACTCTCTTTCACCCTTTTCTTCCTCAAAGTACTTTCGGAATAGCGTACTCTTCATTGCATTCTAGGTCCATAATGCCTACAGGGAAATTTTTTTACCACTTCATGTTTCTCCTTCAATAGCAGAGAGAGAGAGAGAGTTCGGGACGAGTTACAATTATAAACTTACCCACTATTGGGTGTCGTCATTAAAATCCATGACGCTACTCCTAGCTAAAAGCAAG
This sequence comes from Hetaerina titia, assembly GCA_037158775.1. Classification (NCBI taxonomy): domain Eukaryota; kingdom Metazoa; phylum Arthropoda; class Insecta; order Odonata; family Calopterygidae; genus Hetaerina; species Hetaerina titia. Next base: position 101,137,164 of record CM073768.1, read on the forward strand.
GAGACTCCAAAGTGAGGGGAGTCGGTCACATCTGATTTAGGAGGTGGTCTTCGTTTTGACCTTGGTGGCCAAGGGCACACCGGAAAATCCCTTCCATTCGTCGCGTTCTATTTCTTTTCTCCAGCACACCTCATGTTTCGCATAACCTTTCTGTCCAGTCCTCCTCCTCGTTTTCCTTTCTCCCACCGCACTGAAAGAGGGGAGAAACACGAAATAGGTAAATTTGAATAACGGAAATTCAAGGGAAGTATTTTGGAAAAGGGTTTGCTCTCGAAACAAACGTCTATTGTAGGCCTGTTTTAGTTGCTTTTTTTTTAAATTTCGAAATAAAATTTTCCCCGATTTCACCATATACGTCACGGTAGTCAAGGGATATCCCAACAGTTTGAAGGAGAATATGGTGAATATTCCCCAGTCTATGCAACACTCGGCAAGGTTACGAGACCACGAGGAATCGGGGAGGAAAGAGAAAAAATAAATGCCCTAAAAAGGGTCTGGAAGGATATTTTATTTGTTATAACGCCACCATAAAGAAAGCGTGTTTGTGTCGTCATACGAATATTATCAACCTATAGAGTTCTTCTAAATAGTGGAAAATTCTAACGTTTTTGTTCAAGGTGCATTTCTCCTTAATTGTTTGGCTATTTTAAATATATTGTTAGTAATGCATTCTTAGTAACCCCTCACTTCCCTTTGAGAAACGTTTTTTTGTATACAGATTGAGCAAAACTAAGACGTTAATTGGAAGTCGTTTATTGAAAAGTCCCTCTCTACGTACGTCATGTGTAATAGAGTTCGTTTTTCTCAGCACTTAAGTAGGAACTTGCTCGAGGCACTCTCCCCCACGATGATCTCGTGACCACCACCGGGTCGGATATTAATCCACCGAGGGTTGAGCAAAAAAAATGAATAAGATAACGATTTTTGAGTCAGAGAAAATTAGAAGAGCTGAAAGTACGGTGCTACCGAAGAATGATGAAATTAAAACTAGCAGACAGAGTGATTAATGATGAATTCCTTCAAGGAGTCGGTGAGAGGTCTAAGGAAGACGCTGACAAGAGAAGGAGAGAATCTAATCGCACATATTCCGAGGCACAAAGGTTAGTTGAAGACCCTAATGGAATGAACCATATTAAGGGTTAAATCACTGGGGAAGAACAAGGATTAATTTCAAGAACGGAGTACTTGAAGGCATCAGATTAAAGAATCACTGGGGGGATGAAGAGATAGAGATCAGGATTGATTGGAGGCATGCTACGAGGCAACTGATAACATACGATGGTGATCAAATTCTGTTCACTCGTTCATCAATACAGATAATGCTGTACTTTAATCACGCTATAATATTATTTTCGTGCACAGGTTATTTATCCTCTTAAAATTGACGGCGGCGTACAATTTCGTAGTGGTTGGGTGTTAATTGCGAAAATCTGTTTTTAATTCATTGAATTTGCATTGCATTCAAACACAAATTTCATTTATGAATAAATATTACTGATCGAGTCAGTTAGATATAACTTTTTCTTTCGAAATGCGATGTATATAAGGATAACTCTGATTTTAGCGCTAAGTAAAAGGGTTTAATTACATTTTACATAACTTCGAAATTCGAGCGTCGATTAGAATTATGATTCAACTGTGTACTTCGAAAAATCTAACCTTTCTAAAATGAAGATTTTATGCCCAAACTGTCAAAGGGTCATATAGCGGGGTCATACTCTCTCCAACCGCTTAGTTTTGTTTCAGCGTTTATTTTCGTAGCTTACATAAAAAATCTGGACAAATTTGGGCATGCATTAAATGGTATTTTTTTATTTCGAGGCCCTGTGCGTCATCTTTTACATCCGCGATTTAAACGCATCCCTTTCAAGAATAGTAGGTACAGACGTATGCCGGGTGAAAAAGTCTCTAACCTTTCGATAAATCAATACCCATTGCACGCCCGTACTCCCCATTCTCGACACGCTCCTCGAACACGTCATTCCGGCGGTGTTTATTATCGGTCGCCGACGCACGGGCAATCGGTATTTCCGCCTCGGAACATCCTCGACTCCATCCCACGCAATCGGATGGGACCGTCGCGAGAGGTTCTCGCATTAATCGCCACCCGAAAACTGCGTGCTCTTTAAACACTGGCGCACGCCATCGACTCCGGGTCCACGCCCCTCTTCCTCCGGGAGCGGCAGTCCTCCGCCAGTCGCCCGCTCCGCCGCCGAGAAAATCCCCCGAGCCTCCCGACGACCGAGCTTTATAAATTCGACCGTCGAGATTTGCATAAGTTCCACCCGCGATGAGGGCGGGATTAGGTCCGTGGGATGAGTCGGGAAGGGGTGGAAGAAATTAACGGAGAGATCGTCCGTAAGCCGAAGGGAAGGGAGGGAGAGAGGAAAAAAAAGGACACTTCATTATGTCAACCGCGCCTTTTTAAAGAGTACAACGACACTTTATCGCGTGGTTGGGATCTCTCTTGTCTTTCTCTTTCACTCCCGCCATTCCTCCCTTTCCCTCCACCTTCCATTCTCTTCCTCTCTCCCCCTCTTATTCTCCTCCACTCTCTCCCGTTCTTTCTCCTCCACTCTCTCCAGTTCTTCCTCCTCCACTCTCTCCAGTTCTTCCCTCCTCCACCCTCTCTCCCTCTCCATCTTTTGGGGTCGGAAGTTGCGGTGGTGGTCGGAGGGGAGGGGTGAGTCGGGGGAGATGACTCTCACTCGAATTTATTAGCAACAAAAAATAAGCCTTCGCGCTCGCCGAGATTTTTAGGGAGCGATAACCTATGAGGAGGAGGGAGAAAAACGAGTTACACATTTTTTCTTCATCCGGACGCCTCAGCGGCGCCTATGGCTAGGAGGGCACGGCTGATGGAAGACCCGCTCTTGCCCCCCTCCAACCTCGCCCTCCCCCCTCATGTCTCCTCCCGACCCTCCTACTCCTCACCGAGCTCCCCTTCCTCCCGCCCTCTTTTCGGCCCCCTTCTCGCCTCCTCCATCCCCCCCACCCCGTTCACCGACGGGTGTCAAATCCCATTTGGGGCACGTATTCCGGGATCGCCATGAAACGTAGAGACGGTGCGTTTATGGACCGCACGCATTTTGTTGAGCCTTACCCTTCACTCTTCATGAGCGAGAGAGTGCTTCTGCGTGAAAGACACCAAAAGTATTTTATCCATCTCTTGGAATTTCGTGATGATTATTCATGGTCAAAGAGTGAAAAAAAATATTTAAATATAACATGTCGCGAATTAAATGGAATATTATATACTGCACGGAATCAGGCTGGGTGTACCACGTTTTACTATCAGTGCGTTCCAAAATCACACGTAAATGGTTAAGGCAAGGCCGAGTAAACTTATCCCGTTTTCAGGGAAAATTAAAGTTTAATGAAGCTCCTGTTTACGGAGATATTAATTCAAATTTGGATTTTTCTTATTTGTACTTTCACTTTCAATGACTTAATTAATTGAATTCTAGCTTATGAATATGTTTGAGTTTTCCATGAAGGAGAAAATAGAGGAGAAATAACAATTATTCTTAGTCAGGTTTTTATCTCTCAAACCGTTGGACCTTGAAGCACCAAACGTCATTAATACTTATAGGTATATGTAAGCATTTATGTTGTGAGTAGATGTTTTTTATCTTAACTACAACATTTAAACATGGGTTCATCTTCATGGCATTTATTCGGGAATAATGAAGTACATTTCATTTTGTGCTTTATTTTCCCCCACTGCTTAATCATTTCCACTCTTCCTTCATATGATGTTCCGCCGGTATATCTTGCTCTTTTATTCCCTCTTGGGTCAGCAACATATCTATTTAAACCCACCACCATTACTTAGCCAATTGATACCTGCCACAAATCTTTCTGACCAACTATTAAGGATATCATTACAAAATTTCGATTTCATTGTCAGTAGGTTATGCTATTAGGAAGGTGAAGGTGGTTTGATGGTATAAATGTATCAATTTTCATCACACACTCTTGCAATTTTAGTGTCTTCAGAAACAAATTTTGAAGGACAAATCCTAAATCTTCCCTTGGTGGTCGCCGTATTATAACAGCTAAAGCACTTGGATATTTTTTGTAGCGCGGGGTGTTTTGTAATCATTCCCCTCGAGACACCCTCGCGGCGTTCTTGGTTCAATTTACTGTCGTCCTGAACGCTAAAATTGACCCGTGTTAAGCGTTAAAAACGTGACTTAAACGTGACCGCGATGCGTCTTCCTACTTCTTCACTTCCATTCCATCTATCTCCTTCGATGGGCGGCAATAAAATTACAGCAGCTCTCCCGAAACCAGCGTCCTTGGACCCACGAAAGGAAACGAGCGCCCCAACAAGATGATCAGGAAACACTGACCCGCGTGACCGGGGCGCCAAAGACGCTGCAGGTGAGTCAGGCGCCTGAAGGGGATAAGAAAAAAAATCAAACGGAGCCACTCAGCCGGGAGGAGGGAGTCGGCATTGGGAACATTTTTCACGGCTTCCGCCCCTCCCGCCTTCCCCCGGACACCCCGTCTCACCCCTCTCAATCACCCCCGCCTACTCCGCACCCTCACCTAACCCCACCCCAAAGGCATTTTCGCGTTCCTCCCGCGTGCGAGCGAGCCGCAAGCAACCTCACAACAACGCGTGTTATGCCGTGCCCAGGCAGTCTCGGCTAACGCCTCGTGTCCCCTAGCATATGCGTCTTTCATTGGTTCCTGGGAATATGGGAACCCCCGAAAACTTTACCTTTTATATTAAAATTTGTGTTCTACAATGTGTTAGCATTTAATTGTGACTTGGTAACTTTGTTTTTCATTTTCAGTCGACGTGTTAACTGTAACATTTTTCCATAATAACATAGGAAATATAAACCAGCCATTTTAAAATTCAAATGTTCAAATTTAAAATTATTAAATATTTTATTCATCTGCTCAATTTTTTTTTACCTCGATCGATCGTTGAAAAGGAATCGTGAATATTCTCTGTACATTTTCAATGGTTGATGGTTGAAGGATAGCTCTGCAAGACTGAGATTCGGACGTGGCCACGCGATCGAATTAGATATGGCGAAACTTATCAATAAAATATAATATACTAATTAGGACTTATAGACAGCTCGATGTGAAGGCGCTCTAGTATTAGTATATCGAAATGTATTTCCTTCGAATCGTCTCCTTGCAGGCAGTAAAGCCGTAATAATTGATGAACGTGTTTGACATGTTCGAAATATTTTACTTTCATCTCCATCACCTCAATGAATATTGGTTCTACCGGTAAGACGGAGATGATGAAATGATTGCACAGCCAAAATTTACTCCGCTGCTCACTGGATCAACATTAGCGATCCAACCCATTAGCGTCTATGAGCTCATTTCTCAAAGGTGCAAATCAAACTGAAATTAATCTGAAAACAGCACTATACAAGACCTGCACGTATCACGTACTGTCTAATATTGTTAAGTAAACAGTGATCTTACTATTTATAACCATCAGTAGATCCCGCATGTATAAATTACGAGACAGATACGTGTCAATTGGCATGCAGTTTTCAGAAAAGAGCCTCGGGTCGAGCTGGTAAAGTGGCAAAGTGATTAACTGGGAAAAGGGTATTTTTTTGCACTCAGCGCAATTGGTTGCAGTGACATGTGGAAATACGAGCGGTTCCCACGCAGCCAACGGACTGGGCCGTCAGTTTTTTCCCAGTCCAGGGTATAAAGCGTGGGCGCGCACAAATAATCGACCGACTCACTAGCCTGTACGATGTAATTTTCAGCTGCTTTCACTGCGTTAATTAAACGGTAACACATTCAGAAGAATCGGGGAAAAAAAGACGCGGCACTCAATTTCTTCAAAAACTCTGGAAAAATCAGAAAAAAAGGTTAAGTTTTTGACAAAGTTCGAAATTCTGTGATTCCATTCGGGATTTATGAGTGAAAAAATTTTTTTGGGTTTTGAAAGCAACTGGAGCTTATGGTAATGAAATTTCGCTAAAAAAAGTCGGCATAAATCAAAACAGTAATACACCGTGTAATAATGTGTATGACCGAGTGCGGCGATATATCTAATGGCAATCGTGAACGAAAAAGGCGTTATTGAAGTTATGTTTAATTTAGGCTCGATTTTCTATGCCTAGATTTTCGGAAAACTTTTTTCTTGCCACTTTTCATTGATGAAATTGAAGTATTAGACTTGTGACTAAGAAAACCTTCTTTAAAGCGCAATATTATTTTTCCGGTTTATTTAGTTAGGTTGAAGATTTTTGTCATCTTGAGCACTGTCATATACTAACCCACCGTTAGGTGGTGCCCTAACACCCCCCGCTACACGCCCTTACGGCGGCTTGCGGGGTATTATGTAGATGTAGATGAGATGTAGATGTCATTAATTCGGCAACTTTGGATGGAAATGCCGAGAAAATTCGGATAAATTATGGTATTTCCGGAAAACTACGGGAACCAGAATTACGATACTAAGAAATCATCCGGCATGTATATAGTATAGTCCGTTGGCATTTGCGTGGCCAGTGAGGAAAAAGGTAAATGAGTGCAGGAGAGGAGGCAAGTTGGGGAGTTATAAGAGATATAGGCAACCTACTTCATCTACATCTACATAGTACCTTGCAAGCCGACGTAAGGGCATGTGGAGGGAGTGTTAGACCACCACTCGTCATTAAGAATAAAACCGTATGTACAACTTATAAATTCATGCCAAACTACAGACACAAAATTGTATGTATTTATATATACAATATATAAATATATATATATACAATATATATATATACATGTATATACACATATATATACAATATATATACACAATATATAAAAATATATATTTATATATATATATATATCTTTGAAATTGACGCTCTTCGGTGACGCACAAACACAGATACAAAATATTCGACATATCGATTCTGATGACGACGGTCGAACCGTCAAAATGTCAATACATACTGTGATTGTTCTTTCTTCGTGTGTCTGTGTGTCGAATGTTTTGTATATGTGTGCTTGTGTGTTTATATATATATATATATACTACCTTGATCAAAAAGTTCCCGGAATAACCACCGTGTGGCGCTCCCATCGTTCCGATTTGAGTTCTGTTTTTTTTTGTTAAATTAGTATATCTGTTGTTGATATTCCCTTTAAATCTTAGTGTCATAACTTGACATTTGCAAAAGTTACGTAGCCAAGAGTACATCTATCTCTGTGTGTGTTGACGATTTTTTACAATTGCAGAAATGGATTTAAATTTGCAACAACGAACTTGTATTAAATTTTGCGTAAAAAACGGATTTAGTGGCGCACGGACGTAGGAAATGTTGGAAAAGTGTTTCGGCAACGATTCTCTAAAAAAACGGTCGTTTACCAGTGGCACGAGCGGTTCAGAAGTGGTCGTGAGTCAATCGAAGATGATGAACGCAGTGGCAGACCATCGACATCGAAAGTCGGTGAAAAAATTGATAAAGTAAAAGAAATGTTGGTCAATAACCGCAAATTAACCATCAGAGAAATAGCGGAGGACTTGAACATTGCCTATGGATCCGCCCAAGACATTGTGGTTAATGATTTGGGTTTCCGTCGTGTAGCAGCAAAGTTGGTGCCAAAAGACCTCAATTTCATGCAAAAAAGAGACCGTGTTGACGTCGCAAAAGACATGATTTGCGAGGCTGAATCCGATCCCACATTCATCAAAAGGATCATTACTGGAGACGAGACGTGGGTTGATGAGTACGACACGCAATCCAGACATCAGGCAAGTGAATGGCGTTCACCAAATGAGCCGAGACCAAAAAAACCACGTCGTTTTCAGTCAAAAAAGAAGGCAATGCTGACGGTTTTCATGGATTACAACGGTGTAGTGCATCATGAATTTTTGCCAGAAGGCCAGACAGTAAACAAAGAGTATTATTTGGACGTTATGAGACGTTTGCGTGAAGCAATTCGCCGAAAGAGACCAGAAATCGTCGCACAGTGCGTCGAGACCGTCGCACAGTGCGTCGAGACCGTCGCGCAGTGCTATCATTATTCGTAATTTTTTGACGAAAAATGCAACAATTACCATCCAACCGCCACCGAATTCACCTGATTTGGCTCCCTGTGACTTCTTTGTTCAATCGAGTTAAAAAACCATTACGGGGAACGCGTTTTAGCAGCCGAGAGGAAGTAATGGAAAAATCGCAGGAAGCACTGATGGACATACCGAAAACCGAATATAAAAAATGTTTCGAGGATTGGATCAAGCGCTGGCATAAGTGTGTTGCAGTCGATGGGGATTACTTTGAAGGGGACAATATAGATTTAGATGAATAAACTTGTATTTTTAATTTTCTGAATAAATTCCGGGAACTTTTTGATCAAGGTAGTATATACATACATAACACTTTTGTCACTTTTTTGAAAAATCCCACGAACGTGCACAATAATGTAAATGGACTAGTCGACACAAACACCGAAACTGAAACACATAAAAGAGAGGCTCACTGGGTATCGAATTTTTGGTGGTGCAACCACCTTTCTCAAGAGAAGTTAGTCCTCTTGAGACAGGTGGTTTCACAACCGAAAATTCGAGGCCCAGTGAGTCCCTCTTTTATGTGTTTCAGTTTGTGTGTTTGTGTCGACTAGTCGATTTACATTATACTATATATATTATATATATATATATATATTTATTTATTTATTTATTTTTAGAAAAAAAATATATATAATTGACTAACACACACATGTACCAGAATATACCTAATAGCGACTTCGGTTTCTTACTATTATGATTCCCGATTGTCCGGGGAAAGCATGAGTATTTTTGTCCATCTATACTGGAATCTAGCTCTTTATCTTATCTTTATGGTCCCAAGTAGTGTGGGGCCATAATAATTCCTATAGTGTCATTGTTAAACTCGTTTGTTCTGAACATATCTAAAAGTCTCAGTCTTGCTTGTTCACATCTCAAGTGGCCACCAGCCTACCTCCCCTAAAAGATCTGTCACCCTCGTCTTCTTATTATAACAATTGTTCACGAATCTGGCGGATTTTCTCTGGACTTAATCTAACCTTTTTTGTCAAATTGTTTCCCCAAGGATCCCAAATACTTGCAGTATTTCCCAAATGAAGTCTAACTAGAGCAAAATAACACCTCCCTTTTACTTGTGATTGGATGGGAGGAAAACAGCCTCCCTCGTCTCCCCCGTTACTCTTTCATCTCTCCAAATCGTAATTCCGCATGTCTCCCCTAGAGTATCGCTTCCTCTGTCATCAGAGATAAGACTTGACCCACCTGCCCAATAGGCCACCGAGGGTCGGCCAGGTCATCGCGAACGAACTATTCTCGCACTCGCCCGATCGCGTTCACAATCCCCCAACCCCAGGGCCTTGGGCTACGACGGGTGATTTTACGCGACCCATGGTGAGTTGGTGCCCTCGCGGTGAGGTGCGTACCGCACGGCCCCTGTGGCGGTGAGTAGGCGTCAAGCCCATTTCCGTGTCGTTGTTATGGGCGCCCGTCCCATACCGGTTCGGCTTAGGGAGCGAGGGATCGTCTCTCTCGCTGGGGTCGACCATTTCTCATCGCCGTCCGTCCCGCCCTGTCCATCGACATCCGAGGTCCAAGGGATCATCTCGCGCTGTCCCCGCATGAGTTCTCCTTCCCTCTGCTTTAACTCCACTCCTCCTACCGAATGTTCTCCGCCCCAAGTTCCAAGCTTCCAACGAATGGGTAGGTACACTCTCGGACAGATAGACACGCATACTTCTCTCTTTGAGTGTAGTGGTGGAGGAGGCGAGGAGAGTGGGGACGAGAGATCCGGAGCAATGAATCTCTTTCGTGGCGGCGTGAACAAATTCGAGGGGAGGGGTGCTGCCTCGCCCGGCAGGGAAGCAATATTCCCCCTTCATTGGCAGGTGTGTAAAGAGGTTGAAATCGTTCGGAGGAACTCTCTCTTCATTTCTCCTTCTCCCCCACACTTTCTCACTTGCTCTGGGTTCAGGGTTATTATACTGAAGAGTTTTCTCGACGAGTACTCATGGTCACGGGATAGCTATAGGTTTGCTTACATTTGTCATCGTGATGTGCAACGACTTCCAGCGACAATCAAAATATCCCCTCAGTCTAAGAAACAATGGGATTTTTGAATCTGAACATCTACTTTCGATTTAGATTGGTTATCGGAACCTTTACGCATACTTTCACATCGGAATATTGAAATAACATTAAAACCAAAAGTAAATATTAAGGAACCGATGTACATTCCCCCTATGTCGTATCTTTTACATGGTATGAGTATACGACGTTTAGTATTACTTTATCGACAATATTTCAGATGTTCCTCGTTAATCCTATATCCTACGGGCTATATCCTAATCGCATCGATTTCATAGCTGTTGCTGGATTTGAAAGTCGAAGGTTTCACAGTCAAATTTACTTCGTGTTGCTTGCTGAATTGATATCGATTCTGGAATTGAACATCGAAACGCGGCATTGCACTACCTTGTTCCAACCGTCGCTTCGCACATAATATCACAAAGTTATTTCCAATCAATATTTATGAAATTGGATCAAAGATGACTGAAGTCTTTCAAAGGATGGTGGTAGAGGCTAAGAACCCAAATCAAATGGGCGGACAATTAATCAGGTACGGCAGGGGAAGGAGCATACGAGAGATTGAAAGGAAAGAGATGGAACTCTGGCTCACGGATGGTCCCAGGTATGAGCCACGAATCTATGGGAATCTACGTTGAAACTTAAAATAAGTAAATGGAAGTCGACAAGTGGAAACTAAAGGAGGGAATCGATTGAATTGTGACGGGAGTGACTCACTGGAAATGAGGATCGAAGGATGAACTGCCTCGTCGAATTCTCTTTTTTCTTGTCAACGTCAGAATCACGCGCTGTAGGGAACTTGCTCCAAGCCGCAAACGATAGCCCAGGTTTTCTGAAAAAGGTCAAAACTGAAGATGAGTCATGGCTCAACGGCTACGACCCTGAAACCAAACCCCTGACTTCTCAACACTCAGTTGACGAGATGAAGGAGAATGTCAAGAGGCAGCTGATGACCATTCTGAAAAAGAACTTTGCCGATTGTTTGGAAAAGTGGAAAAGCCTCTGGGATAAGTGTGTGAGGTCAAAGGAGAGTACTGCGAAGGGGACTTATGCTTAATTGCTCTACATACACTATAGTATTTTTCTCAAATATTTCCATGCTGGATACCGTCCGGAAACGCCTCGCATATATGTGTTAGGTACACCCCTCGCAAATTGCTCTAAGGCCTCCTGCCTCCGTAAAATCGAGCTAATCTGGCTTGATATGAAGAAATAGAAAAAAAAATCAGCGTGTTTGTGACCGGGGTCAATAAAACAGATGTTACGCGAATTGGGTTTTCTTTCCTAAGCCTTCATTCATCAAATGGGACACCGTTCTTTTAATGGGGATGTTTAGTTTCCCGGATGATCAATTATTAGTTCTAGACTTTTATGTACTGAATTTCCATAGGTTTCGTTTTGGTCGTCGAAAGGGCGCCACGAGATGTGTTTAAACGACGGGGTTTCTAACTGGTGGATTCCCGAGATCGAGCGCCACAAACTAGACGAAGGGTATTTATTCAGCGCGTGGTGGGACGCGTGAGGAAGGAGCTCTTGGCGAACCCTCTCTTTCCCGGAGATTGTCATCTCCGGCAGATCGACCGACGCTGCCGCTGCTTCGTCGTTCCGGGCGGTGAGGCGCGAAAGGAATTCATTTCGGAACAATGCCTAATTAGTTGGGGAAGGCGTCCGAGGGGATTTCCTCACCGAGGCCTGTGGGTGGCTTTTCTCTTCATTTTATTCCCCGGGAGCCCTTCGTGGCGGAGGAACGGAAAACAGCCGAAGACCCGCCCCCATGTCCGGCGAGGAACAGGTTCACGCTCGATTAATTTGATTTCGTCAGCAGGAGGCGTGATTGCATGCCTTTATGTACTTGTTGAGATAATAAAAATTAAGATTCAATTAAATTTTCCTTTCGTGTTCCGAGTCGTAGGTCTAAATCACTATGGGCAACATAATATATGTCTTTTGCTATTTATCTGTGACCATCTTTGCCTATGATTTCATGGATTTACGCTGTGATTTTCGAGTTCTTCTTTATATATATATATATATATATATATATATATATATATATATATATATATATATATATATATATATATATATAGAAGGAGGATTCCACCCAAGCTAGTTGAATTTTCGGGTACCAGATCTTCCTGGGAAACCATAACCGGCACAGGGAAAGGAACTGGCCCCCTACCCTGATGTGTGAATATTCACACGCCGTCGGGCTTGGTACATGGGTCTACCCTCTACCATCACCTACTAAACCGACCCTCGGGTTGATTACTGTGTTTATGGTTTATATATATATATACCATAAACATATATATATATAATACTTTTAATGACTCATATTAGGTGGGTCTCCTTAAAACTCATTCGTGTCCAAATTTCATTTATTTTTTCTCGTGATATTTATCATTTCCTCTGCCAATATTTACTGTCAGCATAAGCGATTTTCAATGGATTCTTATTATTGATGAATTGTGAATTTTATCTAATTTTGTATATTTACCAGCAAACTATTACTATCAATAGTATATCTGTATGACTTGGTAAACTTAAGTGTTATCATAAAATAATATTTATTCCTTAGACAACTTATTATCTCTAATTGTACTAAATTATAGTCCAGCATCACTTTTGTAATTTAATTCTATTCTGTCATCTTATTTGATATTTCTTTCTCATGTTGTGTAATTGATGTTAATTATATCAGAATACTAAAGGGGAATTAAGCGTGAGCAGGAACCCCCTCAACATATCGTGCTATATATTTTTTATATGCTATTTCTTTTGTATTTGCTTCTACAATAAAAAAAAGGGAAGGTGTGATTGGGGAAACTCCTTCACCATCTTTCCTTATTATTATTATGATTATAGTAAACCAGCTTGGAGAGGGTTTTTGATGGGCCCTAATCCTGAGGTTACTGTAATCCTCGGGCCGACTATTCAGACAAACTTATTCTTTTCTTACTGCACACTGAACATTACAACACTTGTATTTCATTCTTTAGCTCTGAATACACACTACTCTGAATTCCATCCAAAATGTATACTCTTGTCTTCTCTTTGCCTCGATTTCACAGAATTATCCTCACTATTATTCCGCATCCCATTTCTCCTCCGGTTCATCTGCGACTCCTTTCCGCGCCTTCTTCGAATTGCACTCGGCAACCAACATAGCATCCCTAGTACTTCATCGTTTGTTTTCCTCTCTGTCCATTTTATGTTTACCATTCTTCTCCAAATTCAAATTTGAAAAGCCTCCGATCCATGATTTTTCTTCTACCACAACAACCAAGTTTTTTGAACCATACAAAATTATGCTCCATATTAAAGTTTTCACGAATACTTTTTTTACATCTTTAATTAATGTGCCTGTCAATAACTCTCGTCTTTTTGCAAACGCTACTTTACGCTGCACAATTCTTTTTTTAATGTGTGTATCACTCTGCTCTTCCTTCTCTTCGCAAACACTTAATAAATATGAATTATCCCTTCTGTTGTGTTCTATGCCTCTCAAGTTTGATGTTTTCTTCTTTTATCTTGAAAATTTTACTACCGTCGTTTTCTTAGGATGAAATGCCATCCAATAAATATCTCACTGATACTGTAGTATGCGAAGTAATGATTGTAACACTTTAGCTGACTGGCTAAATAATGCTTTTTCAAACGCAAATCAAACTAATTCGCAGATCTCCCCACCCACTTTTACCCCCTTTCCATATTCCTTAAAATACCTCCGTAGAAAATTGAATTAACAAGTAATAATGGACATCCCTGCCTTACATACTTGCATAGTACTGTCCATTTGCTAGCTATCAAATAGAGAGTCAGGACGTCTAGCGAGCAATCTAGCTTCCCAGTCTACAACTGTATTTTGCAAAATATTTATTAGTTGTTCCCGGTTTACTCTGTCGAGCATCTTCTCAAAATCCACGAAGTATACAAATGCATCCTGGTTATACTCTTTTTTTAGTCTTTATTTCTTTTAGTGACCTTATTATTGCTATAGCATGACGAGTGTCCATTATCTTTTTACATCCAAGCAGATGATATTGGTGTTAGTATTTTACTTGGCAAATTATGAAGATGCGTTATTCATGATCCTTTCATTTTAGGTAACATTTTTTTATTTTAGTAAACTTGGAATCATTTATGCTTCCTTTCGTTTTCACAAATGTATTGCAAGGAGAGTAAGGATTAAAATTAGAGTCCTAAACTTAGACAATCTATCTATAGTTTTTCCATAGTTATGTATTAGGTTCTGCGTTAAATGTATATTTTTTGTGCAAACTGTATTTATCTCCTCAGTGGTTCGAATCTTTTACCTGACTTAATGTCATCCACAAATCCTATTCCCTTCCTTCCTCTTATCCGCCCAGGCTAAAGGAACTATGAATTCAAGTTTTAATTTCCTAAAATTTGGTTTCTTTAGCAACATTTCTTGCTCCCATCAACTCTTAACATTTCCTCCGCCCACCTTACCTGTGTTCTTCAGATTTCACCTACGCACTTTCTCTCCTCTCCCGGCATATTAGCCGTTAAGGCTCCCTCCGTGGCCCTCTTATTTTCTCCAAACTTCTCCATATCCACATCTTAGATGCGTTCAATCTACACTAATTCTCCTATCATAAAAGCAAGGTTTTAGACCCATGCAGAATGACGTTCCATATTAAATTATTTATTATTTTGTCTTTTTCTCGTCTTTACTTTTGAGTACCATTCCCTTCTTCCAGCGAAGGGCTTTTTACCCAGCGAATTGTTTCTCCAAAAGACCCCACTGAAAATGTAAAGTAAATTTAAATGACAGTGTTGAAGGAATATTTTATTTTGTGTAATCACGTAAATTGCATTAGTCAATTCTACAAAATCTCTGTTAATTTATTTTTTTGCAACGAAGAATGTTACTCGTGATTTGGTCAGAAAATTGTTTGGCTCCTTTGAAGTCTTCTACCATAGTTATGAGGAGAAAAAATATTTTAAATTTCTCCTAATGGATCTCCCTAAATGATGAGCTAAATGGCATCGCTTTACTCTTCGATGCTAAAAATGAGCGAGCGAGAGGATATAAAATCTGAGTGTTTTCATCTGAATAATTTTAATCGAAGTTTCAAGCTCCATGGAGAGACTGTTCCGATGGATTTATTTAACGGCTTACAAGGCTGGTACTAAATGTTTAGGAAGTGCCTGTGGTGGTCGTCACATATTTGTTGTGATACGTATCTTTGTTTCCTTCATATTTTCTTATGCATTTCAAAAAAGCCTAAAGATGTTATCGTGCGCAGCGTATTTGTCGTCCATTCCTTGATACACTCGCTAAACTGATAAAAGATTTTAAAAAATCCTTCTCTTCCCTTTATCTCTCCTTTCCCATCCCCTTCTCCCCACTCCACGAACGTCCGATCCTATGAGTCATACCTGCGCCACGCACGGAATCGCTCCTATTGAAGCGTCAGCGGCCCTCCCCATAAATTTAAGAATTACGACCGGTGTACGCGAGTGGTTGTGCCCTCTCCCCACCTCACACCGAAAAAAAAGAGGGAAGGCTTTTATGTTGGCTCTCGTCGAGGGAGCGAGGAGAAACGGAAATGCATCTCTCCTTTTCCCCCGTGAATCAACATGGGATAACACACTCTTCTGTGGTTCCTACACAGGAGGCCACGTGAATTATGTCCTTCTCCCTTCTCGTATCCACACTCCTCCTCTCCCGAGGAGGTGAGAGGTGTGATCCCCGGAGTTCCTTCCTTTCCACTCGCGCCACCCGCCGATCCACTCCCGCATCCTCTCCCCGCCCCCGGCGATCCGACGCGCAGATGCCCCGACCGATGGAGCATTCGAGGAGGGGAGCGCGGGGCCATAACCAGGCCACCCGCACGCCCCTAAACCCCTCCCAACGCCACCAACTCCTAGGACGTCATCCTCATCTTTCTTTCCCTTTCCATCCTTAAAACCGGATTCGAAGTCCAATGTATATCGACTTTCAAAAACTGATGTGAATCCCCAGGTAAACAGGGGAATTGAATCATAAATGAGCGATTTTTATCGAATAGACCTGGTGGATGTCTGAATTTTTGTCTGAACGCAAAACTTTCCAGTCAGCGTAGTTACGGCAATTGATTTTCAGAAATTAGCTCAAGAATGAGTCCAATTAAACTATTAAAGCCGCGTAAAGAAGATATAGAATCAAAAACAATTTTATGCCTGTTCTATTGGTGTCTTCAAATCAGAAGTCGTCGACTACTCGCGTATATTTGTACCTTATATGCTATGACCAAAGCGGTTTTCGTCGTTTTTTCAATATTTTAAAATATTGAATTTGGAAATACCCTTTTCCAAAAATAGATTTTTTTTTTGACAGTACCTTGAAATTTTCTGAGTAAAGTCACTGTTCCGTCACGCGAAGAATATATCATATTCCCCCAGAGTAATAAAAGAGAAATAACTGTTTAGATATTTTGAGTCACTCAAATGGTGACCAGGGCGGCTACTCCTTTCAAGTGTAGAACCAGTATCGCTCGATAAAAAGGAAAAACTGTTTGATCGAAAAGCGTATTTTTGTTTTCTTTTATTTATTCGAGTGATTCAATAATCCAAATTATCGGAACGTTTAACCACCTCTGGTTTTACAGATTGAAATTGGAATTAACAAATGATGAAATGTATGCTATGATCTGCCAAACACTTACTGTAATATAGTATTTAGGTACTCGCTCTCTCTCTCCCTCCCTATGTATATGTATTATATATATATGTGTGTACATATATATTTCGGTGAGTATATATATACGTATATAAACATATATATATATATATCCTCGCAACATATTTTTCTTCGCGAAGTATAAAACCGCAGATATCATGTTTGGTTGAGTCTATTATCTGCCTCTGTAATTTCTTATCCACCGTGGAATTCATTTGCTAAGTATTATCATGTGCCTCAATGGTATATCGTAAGTATGCAATTTACTTTTTAGGTTTTGCTACTTAAACTCAATGTTTCGTTTCACCGCGATATTTTGTTTTGTCAGGTGTTTTCCAAAATTTCTGGAAATGAGCAGGTTATACATGAATACCATATTAAATGTCCAAGTTGATATTTTTTCTCTGGCTGGGGATGTTCAAAGTAGGTCATGTATAACTTGAGAGTTTTCTAATCATATCATCACCGCTGAAGCCTTTGCACCACATAAACAATACTTGCCTACAAAATAAAGTGTTTCAGCTCTTAACCTCATGTATTGCCATGCTGTGATTTTTTTTAAATTTCAAATGCTTTTGGACTTAGTCCGAAATGAACTCTACCTATGCAATAAAAACTAACATTTGAGTAAGAAAGTTAATTGACCGGCATTGAACGAGTAATAAAGGATCAGGGTTTTATCTTTAATTCAATCCATTGAGATGTGTTCTTCGAATCCCCTTGCATAAATAAATATTTGGTGCAACCTGCTTAAGATCGGCCAATCAGACGTCCGACTCAGATTAGGGTTCCGAGTCGACCGTAATCATATTCATATACCTGTGGGTGGCACGATGACCTTGCATCTGTTTATCCGTCTCAACAAGATGCAGTTTCCGGTCCCAATTAATTCGATCGGGATGCAATTGATTGTCGTGACCTACCGCAACGGGGATCCTCCCGGAAAGGCGCAGCGCGGCGGGGCCACCCGCGTTCCTCGCCGGCTTCCTTCGCCTCAGAGCGGCAAAGGGGAGAGAGAGAGACCTCTTCCACATTCTCTTTTTTATTTGTCGCTCGTCGGAGGATCCCCTTGGTCTCGTCCAACTCACCCGGTGCCTCGAAGGTGCCCGGGATGGAATGGGGAGGGACGACGGGGCAGATGTGCGCGGAAGGGGTTGAAGTCAAGAGGGAGGTAAGGGGAGTCCCGGGAGGCGAAAAAGCGATGGTATGGCTGAACGGGAGGGTTTTAAGGGGTCGTAACGGGTCCGTACGTCTCTCGGCGGAGAGGCGAGGATCGGTGAATATTTCATCCGTCGAAAGCGAGTCCCGCAGGTAGGTACTCTCTCAGGTGCCGTTCGGCGTCTCGGTTCTTCCGCGCGTGAAAGGGGATGCAACCCTCTGCTATGCAAACGCGGATGGGGAAGTGAGTGAGGGAAAAATCTAATTCGTGGAGCGTCTTCTGGGGAGAGGCGGTAGGCACCGTGTTTCGCTCTGCCAATAAAGCTTCCAAAGCCAATCATAGTATGAGTTTCTCCGATGGTTTTCAAATACATTAATTAATCATTTTGTTAATCTGTTTATTAAAAGTATGTTTTGGACGGTCCGTGACCACCATTAATCATAGCGTATTGCATGATCTTCTTCTTGTTTCCCAATATAATTGTCCCCCTCAATTTTCACTTGCACTTGCACTTAAGGGCTGCCTTCATACCGTCCAAAAAGTCAATTCTCTTCCTTCCTCCATCTGCTTACTCAACGCTCTCCCCTCTTACGCCTACTACTCAGAAATATACTAGTATTCTCCAATCATAGTTCCTTGACGTCTTCAAAATATACCTAGCAATTTCCTCTCTTATTTCACCATGCTTAAAACTTCATCATTGGTTCCCTCTTCGTCCAACTTAATTGTCCCCACTCCTATAGCTATCCAGATCTCATCTTGCCGTACCCCATTGCCTTAAAGACCGGGTTTTGAATCTCCACCGTACTACACTCCACATTAATTTTTTTAAATATTTTAATTATTACATAAAAATTTTAAGGGCAATAACTACCTTTTGTAATGGTCAAAGTCTCCTCGATTTCTAAAGATCTAAGTTAGTACCCGCTCTCCGAAATCGTGGAGATAGGACGGCTGAAGTATGTGATGCATTGAATATTTTAATTCCATTTATTCTCGAAATTATTCCTCCATCTTCACAAGTTTTCCTAGTGTTACTCAAACAGAATTCTATTGAGTAGAAATGAAACATCAACACGAAAAAGACAACAAACTTTGTAAAATGCAAGACATTTCAGTCAGTGAAACAATTTAAGGAAATATTGGAGAAACCGTATAAAAATCAATTTATTCTACCTCGCATCTAATGTTTAAAGGTTGAAAATAAAATAAACTGGCGTCACGTGGGGATGAAGTAAAATATATAAGCATGACCATTGTTCGCCCAGAAACGGAAGTGAAGGTTCGGAAATATAAGTAAATATTTTCCAGATCTCCAGGAGCGGGAGAAATGAGTGGATGGGATATAAAACTCGTGGACTTCATAACGACGTGCCCAATTCTCCGGCTCATCGATGCGTCACTTCGGGACCCGTCATGTTCCCAAGGCGGAGTGACCGATACCCCCCCCCCATCGCAGTAATCCGACGGGAACACCACCAGCGGCACCCTCATTTTTATGGATTTTTCGGCCGTTCTTCCCAAGATTCGGGGGTGCTCAATTGGACGTGCGGCATTCTAACAACCCCCACACAAGCACCGAAACTCCGATCTCACATCCCGACTCCTTGGTATTTCCGTTCAACCCTCGTCCCCTCGGCGGGGGTGCCGAGAGGACTAAGGAGATTGAGGGATGCACAGTACTCTGGGATGGGACCGCGAAGAGGGAGAGAGAGCGCTTGGTGAGATGGGGTAATGCGGATGGATGTCGATTGCAGCAGTGGACACTCAAAACCCCGCCTTCTCTTTTTTTCTCCTTCACAAACTTTTGAATCGGCTCCAACCTCGCCGCTCACCGGTCGTCGACTCCGTCGCATGCGGTGCCCAGTGGGCGCGCACGATGCGGAGAAAAGAGGAGGAACCCTTTTTGATTTATTTCGATTCTGGTCCCACCTCGAGAGATTCTCCATCGGAAGGATGTAGATAGGAGCTTCGATCGCAGCGTCACGATGTTGACCGTGGGTGTGTGTGTGTGTATTCAGGGAGCGAACACAAGGACGAGTGTGAGAGTCTCCTTTAAATCCTCCCTTTATTTATTTAACCAGAGTTTGCGCCGGCGTTAAAGTTGAGGCTTGAGAAAGAAGTTCGCCGCGTACGCTTCCCTCTCCCTCACCTCCGTGCCCCCGCCGGGGAAATGTTTACAACCGATGATGCTGAGGCTTCGTGTGGCTGTTGTCATTTCACGGTCCTCGTCGATCGCGTTACGGCCAATCGGTGATCGCCTTATTTGAAGTGAGTGAAGGCGGTATCGTGTTTTGGGGGCATACAGGGGGGGATGGTGTACGCGGGAATTTCACGCTGATATGATTTCTCTTAGAAGTACATGTAAGGTTGTGATTCCCAGACGATTTGTCGTTTACCCCCGACCAATTTCACTTCCAACCTTTCCATCAGAGGGAGGGAGAGATTCATCATTATCTGTATTGTGGGAAGGTTTTCTCATCGATTTTTGAATTTTTTTTCACATTTTCTTATTGGTTATGGGAAAAATAGACAGTTATCACTCGAGGTACAACAGTTTACTTTTTACTAACGTTACAAAATTCCCAAATACGTATCATCTCAAAAAATCCCAATTTCTCTAAAATCCAATGTATAAGATTCCCCAATGTATCCACTTCTATGCATAACATCAAATAACCTTAGAATTAAATATAAATCAGTCAATAAGGATTAACTGCAGTTTTTCGCTAGTAAAAAGACTGAAGTCTAAAAGAAAATTCCTTATCCCAGTGACTGAGACGTTTACTGCTTGACCCAATTATGATTCCGCCTCGTGTATTAACAAAGCGTTTATATTGTCACTAGTTTAATCAGCGTAGTTTTTATTGAGATAAGCATTACAAGTTGGTGACCCTGAAGTATCAGCAAGTCTACTACAAATTTTGTTGAAGAATCGACTCGGTTTGACACTCGAGTGTCATCGTCTCCGTCCATTATTGCATGATCAATTACACAATTTACTACTTTCTCTACTGTCAGTAACACCCTTTCACGCAAAAAACCTGTTTCCTTTCGAATTAAACAATTACGAAGTTATATTTCCACATAATCTCATTTTTAATCCCTCCCTGAACGTGAATTAACTATTTATTCCCTGATTTTTGCTTCGAAGCCCTAAGTGCAGGTAGTGGGGCAGCGGCAAGAGGAAAGCCGCTCCTTTGATTGCCAAGCGTTAAGGGGCCGCCGGTGGTGACTGATTAGGAAGGCTAAAGGACGAGAAATAAAACATTCCCATCTTCGGAAATTCCTCGGTTGCATCCTGGTCCGAGGCCAGCGAGCGGAGACTCCGAGAGGGGGCACACCCGCGATTGTCTCTTCCAATTAACCGGGAACTCTGCCAAGGACCCCTCCCCCGGGGAGCTTGGGTATATTTATTCACGGGGGTGCACTAGTCAGACGGGGACGACGAAGGAAATGCATTTGCGAGCGAGGGGGGACGGGGGAGGGGAAGAAAGGATTCTTCGGAGGCGGCGCCCCCTTCCCCAGCGACCGCGGCAATCCCAACTGACTGCATCACCGCGCTCCTTATTTGGGCTCCGTCTTCGAGGAGAGGCACGTTCCGGGAGATAAGACTCCGGTTAAAATGGATGCGTGCTCTGACGAACTTTCATTTTGTAGATTACGTCAGAAGAAACAAACCGGAGCATAAACGTTCCAGTAGTTAATATCTATTTCCCAGGCGGTTTTGTTCAGATATTTCCCGAAATAGCAACTTGGTCCTTCCAAGGACTCTTTTTGAAATTCAAATGGAAATTTTAGATCATTTCATGCGATTTGGAAGTATGGATTCCAAAGTGCTAATCATTGAATGCACAATTTAATGATATGTCGTAATATTTCGGAGAACCGATACAAAGTCTGTCCCAAAAGGAGTAGGACTGAGTCAATTAAAAAAAATGTATTGCCAGAATTGGTATATTCATTTAAAAGTCTTCACAGTAGCACCCTTGGGCATTCACACACCGCTGACGGAGGGTTTTCCACGCCTCGTACGCCTTCCGGAAGGAGGCGCCCGAAATGCTGCCATTTTTTTAAAAAGCTAAGGAATGATTTTCGGGGAAATTCGAGGAAGACACAAATGAGTGTATAAAGGAAAAATGAGAAATACCATAATGTTAAGAATGTAGCTGAAGGCAGAATATCAGATTAGTAAAAAGTGAAAAATAATAGGCACGTAGTCGGGAAGCATAAAAGAATGACATGGTAAGGAAGAAATTAATGTAGGAAAAATTTGTATTAAATTTTGCAGAAATAACTCATAATTACTAAAAAATGAGTTTTGGTCGCCGTGAGTTGCCCAAAAACCTTTTATTAAAAGATTACCGATTGTGATTCCCCTTGGTATTCTTGAAGCAATTACTATTCCTGTGTTAATTTCTCCCTCAAGGGAAAATTTTAATCAAGTACTTGGCTGCACCCAAGCTGTGGGGTTTTTCGGGTACCAGATCTTCCTGGGAAAACATAGGGAAAGGTTCTGGCCCCCCTACTCTGATGTGTGAATTTCACACGCCGTCGGGCTTAGTACTGGGTAAACTCTACCATCACCCTCCAAATCGTCCTTCGGGTTGATTCCTGTATTTACGGTTGTACTCATTGCATAGTATTACGAATCGGCAACCCCTTTCCTGTCGTTAAATATCAGCATCGAAATTGTCTGAATTCTGGGATTTTCACTAGACATTTTGGCACAATGTGCATGCATTGTAATAACCTGTTTCTGGCAAACAGTTCAAACGAAATTGCAAAGAGTTCTTCCCTTCAGGATAGGCATACACTTCGACCGTAGTCTTGGGGAAGATTTTTTCGGGTGGAAACGGGAAGGTCAGGGGAGGGGTTCGGAGGGAAAAGGGAGCGTAGTGGGTGAATAGGAGCCAGAAGTCGGGGAGAAGGCTCCAAAACGTTTTGCGGAGAGAAAGGGAAACAAAGAGACTGGGCCGTAAATAAGTAACGCGAGGAGGGAGGCAGATAACTGGAGCCGCGCACGAAGGCTTAGGTCCGCCGCCGCTGGAAAGGGAAGTCTGTGGAGGAGAAGGAGAAGGATTCGCCCTAAATTTCCTTTTTATCGTTGAATTTTTCACTTTCCTTTGAACCCTTCTGTTTTTCTTCCTCCACCAAACGAAATATAATAGAAGTACTCCCGCACAATTCACCCGTTGGCGAGAAACATCGAGTTCCGCGTCTCGGAAATTTTCCTTCCCCCGACCTCCCCCTTGTTTGAACTCGGGGTTTACGTCACTTATTTCTCAGTGGTACGCCAGGTTTTAGTGACCTGTTTACGCCGTACGCCTTTGGGCAATGCTCTCATTCTGCATCTCGCGCCAAATGGCATGGAGTACCCAACTCGGGTGCTTCTTTCCAGCATACGTTTTCTGTGCCAGAGATTGACTCTTTTTAGTTTCACCGCCTTAATGGTCTTGAAACACGTATTTTTTGCGTCGGTACAACCATATGTAATATTTCTATTGCAAGCGCCTATTTTCCATTCATAAGAAGAAGCACGCCGTCATCTCACTCCCCAATATTTAAGAAAAGGTCATCTGCACGTTAACATCGGCAAACAATTTTACTTCCGATGAGATAGTTCCATTTTCCGATTATCCCGACGGTACTGCTGACATAAATTAGAATGATATTTGTCACATCATTTTTCTCATGTCTATTAATTTTCCCGTTTTAAAAGTGCGATATCCGTCGTCCGTTCCAGCACTTGCCTTCATGTTCAAGTTTCTGTATGCTAATGCCAAAAAATAATTTCAAGTTGCCCCTTGAGTCTTGCTGCTTGTTTGTTAGTGTTGAAATTAAGCGCAGTGTGAACTCTTTATTAGAGTAACCATCAGATATACTACTCGATTTCCAACTCCCGAAGGTACTAAGCTCGACATAAAATTGTCGTTACCGTGAGAAAAAGGATTGATTTCATTGGTATCCCTTCTTTTCGTCGGCAGCGGCATTTAGAGGAGATAATCGGGTGAAGATAAAATTGAAGTTAATTTTCCAAAACCCGAGCCCGAATAATATACCAAAGTTTGACATCGTAAGAAAATCCAAAAGAATTGTTACCTCAGTAAATAAATGGCAAAATATATTTTCGTAACTTCTGTATCATATTAAGGGTGACGTTGTCTAGGCAATTTACAAATAAAGCCTTTATCATATTAGCTTCCAAAAGAAGATCTTTTTTATGAAATTCTGATCAAAAAACTACACATATCTAATCTAATGAATGTGATTCGAGAAGATATTTTAGACGTATGTAATAGTTATATTATTTATAAAAAACCATAAACACAGTATTCAAAACGAAGGTCGGTTTAGTAGTTGATGGCAGAGTTCACCCAGTATTAAGCCCGACGGCGTGTGAATATTCACACATCAGGGTAGGAGGGCCAGTTCCTTTCCCAATATTATTTTATATGCAAATTGTAATAGTATCATCAGTGGTTTCTATGCTCGTATTTAGTATGAACATTTAAAATAAGGTTTATATTTTTATATTAATGGCAAATTAGGGTTATTTCTCATCACCATTCTTATTTCTTTCCATTAAAGCTTATGCAAAGTTTATATTTTTAGAAGACTTGTTTTCAAAATCATACATAATTTTCAGTTAGAAACCATTCAACGTGGGGATCGGCATGGTGCAGTGGCTAACGTACACGCACCGAGAGGGCCTGGGTTCGAATCCTGGAGACAACAGACATTTTTCAGTGGTATCCCGATCCTTACTTGGGGTGCATTGTGGAGAGCGCTTTGGGTGAGTACGAGGTCCGTCGGATGGGTCGTCAAACAACGAACCCCTAGGAACCTTTCGTTAAGAGAAGGCTAATGCTGACGCCTGGTTTCTCTCCACCCTTCATCCCTTCCTGCCCATCCCTAATGGCGCAAAATTACCTCAGCTGTAGGTCGCCTCCCATAAAAACTACTGTTACTACCGTCCAACGTAAGATAAATTCAACGAATGATTCAGGAAAATGGATGCGATGCATTACCTAATTGATCCATAGGGGAAGCCAATATTTTTTTGCCTGTGATAACTACTGAGTTTTTATTTATTTATGTCTATGGCCTCATTTGCAATTCTTCTAGGAACAATTTCTCAAGGGTTTTGGTTCTACGGGGAAACAATTTCTCGACAACGTTCACCAAGGGATAGGATCTGAGCCTTTGGCAAGGAACGGGGAGGAAAGGGTAATATGGTAGCGCATGTGGGGAAGGTTGCCACCGTAGATCTCCGCAGCCTTCGGGAGAGAGGGTACCGGCCTCCGCACCCCTCCTCTGCCAACACTCTGCCCCTCATCGTTATTCTCTCATCCTCTCGATCTCTTCCTCTTTGTCCGTCCTTTAAGAAGGCACCAGGAAGGAAGCGAGCGATTCGTGGGCTTGCTTCCTTGCTTTTTTTCCCCTCACCCCATTCGAAAGGAGTGGTGTCGAGGGTAATAAGGATCGCTCGTTCCGACGAACGTAATGTCCGGGGTCAGTTCATTTCGACTAAGGTCGTGAGGGAGGTGCGCTTCGTCCCTCGAGGGTTCCGGGAGGTGGGGACTTGGGTGCCAACGCGCGCCGCCATTTGAATTTCAGATGAAGAGCCCCCGGTCTCGTTTAAACATCGGCCGGGGATGGGGACGGATATGTACATGCATTATGTACTACACTACGGCGTAAAATGTGTGTGTGTATCATAGTGTGTATACATATATGGAAATAAAAATAAGGAAAAGGTATAGAAACACATAAAAGACGAACACTGGAGAGGTGGGGAAGGCGGAATCCAGCAGATCACAAGTGTAAAAATATTTCCTTGACCGGGACTTCAAAACCCTTTGAACACTCTTTAGAGCATCGGAAAGTCGAAAGATCCGGTGTTCTAGTCCCGGTCAAGGCAAGATTTTGACACTTATGATCTATGCAATTCCGTCTTCCCCACCTCTCTTGTGTTCGTCTTTTATGTGTGTTCCTATTCCTTTTCCTTATATCTATTTCCATGTTCATGAATATTTGTTCGCCATGTGGCGGATTTTTATAACTATTTAATGTGTAAATATAAATGCGACGGCGAGGCCGTCGAAACGTCAATACATACTGTTAGTGTCCTTCATTTATTTTTCTGTGCGTTGGATATTTTGTATCCGTGTGTTTGTGTGTTTGTGCGTCGCCGGAGAGCGTCAACTTCAAAGATATATATATAGAAAAAAATATATATATTTTATATATATATTTAATTATCGATGATGTTGAAGCACTAACGAGGGCAATAACATTTGGACTAGAGCTTTGGACTGGACTTTTGGAATAGAGCACAAAATAAAATAGATTAAACGTACGTAAAAGGGCACTCACATTTTAGATTGTTTAGATTCCCAAGTTCAGACTCGTCTGACCTGAAGAAGGCCTCCGAGAAGGCCGAAACTTACACAATCTAAAATGTGAGTGTCCTTTTACGTGACATCTATTTTATTTAGTGTTTTATTGTTCCGTTCGTTATATATATATATATATATATATATATATATGTATATATGTATATAACTAACTAATCTTCTGATGAAGACGGAGCTCAATTCCTTCGAAATTATCAAGAAATGATGTGTGAGTGTTCCTTTTGCGTTCTTATATTGTATGTTGCTGTCAAAGTTTTTTATTTAACACTTCCGTGTTACCTCGAAGAAATCATCAAAATATGTTTGTGTGTATACACATATATATATATATACATATAAATATATGTACAAATAAATATATGTACACACATACGAGTATATGTGTACACCCACTCGTGAACTGAGAAAAAACACACGTAAGAGGAACACGGACAAAAAGAACGACTCACTTTTCTTTTGTTAGTTCCTTTTCTGTGCGCGCATGTTTTTTATTGATGTAAACGCTCCACGTATATTTAGGTGATACACTAACCTCAAGAGTTCTTTTATGTTAGATATGGGGGGGTGGGGGAGGACCACACCTCAACACCCGCAACCGTCTTTTTGTTACCCTACGTAATTTCCTCTGCATCGTTTAATTTTTTCTTCCAAAATCGATCCATCCATCCCTCAATTCCGTCTTCTCCGACTGCACCAAATTGGGGCGGGAGGGAGAGGGGGGAATGGGATCCTGAATTTCCAGAGTGGGTCGGGATCGAGCCCCCACCGCTTGCAATGTGTCGCGGCGGCAACGTAGAGCTGCACGCGGGCCGCACAAAAAATTATATATCCCTCGAGGGGGAGCACATAAGCTCCCGGAATGATTTCTAAGTGGGCGCCCGCGAAAGCGTATCTGAGTGGCATCTTGTTAGCGGGGTTAGAAGGTGGGTGGGAGGGGGCACGGTTTTTTCTCTTCGAGCCCGTGGAGCATATGCCGGATGATGAGTTGCTGGAAATCCACCCCCCGAGTATGAATCAAAGATGAGCTGTGAATATCGTGGCGTTCCTGAGTTCGTATTCAAGTGGTCGTCCCAGACGTTTTTTTCTGTTTGAATCTTGCCCGAACCCAGGGTGAAGATCATCTGGTTGATACATCTCGCCTTGTGTGAGCTTGATTGAGGCATAGTCAAAACCGAAGTCTTTTTTCCATCCTTCCTATCTAAGCCTAAACCATGTGTCACCCTATTGGTCGTTCATGTTGTTTTCCAGCATTTGATTATTGATCCCCAGTGCTATTGTTAAAATTAAATAATATTCTCTAGCCCTCACAATTTGCTGAAACACCTACTTATAGGAATAGGATTTTAATTGATCCCTGGCTCAGCAGATATTTTACAAATTTAAATCTTAGCCGAGAGAACTTCTATGCCTACATTATTCCTTAATCGTATGAGTATATCCGAGGATGCTATCTGATGCATTTGCCAGTTTCTCCCTCATTTCTAAGAATACAAATTCAATCTCTTTAACAGGTATCAGTGAGCTACTTTTTTTCTTCCACATAAAGTTTTCTTTCTCAAGTTAAATTGATTGATCTGTTAATCTTGAACTTAAAGATTTTTTTGAATTATTTCCATCGTCAGTGTATATAGTATGTTTCGTTTTTCCTGCTAAATGTTTCCCCATTTCCATTTGTACTGCTTGTACCTAAGTAATTCTTTTAACTCATTGCGTAAAATGTCCACTTTTCTTGATTTTTTATAAGCATCAATATCAGCATCACTGGTTTCCACTGGTGCTTTTCCTTCGTCCTCTTTATTATTAGTCTTCTTCCATTCCCTACTTCCTCCATCTTTCCAATAGTCCCTGTTGAAATTTATGTTCAAATGATCAATTTTCCTTATTAATAATTTCAATGAATATTTCTCCTTTGTATCATGTAAATGTTTTTAATGACGTTTATTCCTTTGTTCTGAACTTGCCATCCTTCTATCCTTATTAGGAATTTCATAAAATGCATCCTGTTATTTTTTTCCTTTTGACTCAATTAAACCGTATTATTTTCCTCTTATTCAAGCTCTCGTCTCATTTTATGAATTGGAATTATAATTTAAATTGCATCATAACTAAATTATCTTCTATATCCAAATCCATCCCCGACAAGCTCTTCCAATGGTTAATGTCGAGTCCAGCAGTCATGATAACGGAGGATGGTGCTTTTCCGTGTCACCCGACATATTCCATTTATAATAACATTTGTAATAATATTTAAACCGGAAAGTTTGTCTTGATACATTTCTCTATATTTACCGTACGAGTATATTTCGCCTCGTTTAGACCTTGATCATAAATTTTAATCCTTATTGAACTTTCATTTCTCTCTTCACCCACCGTGTGCCTCAATCTCTTCCCATTATTAATTGTTTTCTCAAGTCCAAAGATATTTTTTCCAATTGTTAATATGCATTGCCTATTCTTTTCTTCTTATGGCTACTAATCTTTGTGTGTGCTTGAGCCAATGCTTGAGTTCTGGATCTGCTGTTAAGTCTATTAATAATTATTATCATTCCGTTTCTTTAAAATTAATAATCATAATCCGTGCAAGAGTTTAATCTGATGACGACCGTGAAAGTTTAACCTTTCCAGTTGCACGACACACACATCGGCCTGAATCTCACGGCTGAAAGTATATAATACTGCAGACTGTTCCTTTCTGAATATGATTTCATGGAGAAAATAGGGTGAAGGTTTTCTATTTCCTTCTTGAATAGTCTGGTTCACATTTATGGGCTTGCCTGTTTACAACTTCTCCACAGGGAGAAAAATACAAACTTTTAAATACACCTTAACTGAATGATTATGAATGAATTTACATATCATTTTTAAAGAGTTTTTCTGCTCACTACTTTGTTAAATGGTGGTCACAATGCGACACATTCATGGGTGTCCTGGGGGAGGCGGAAACATTTTAACCACCCTCGCTTAGATAGAAATGCTAACTTGGACTACCTTCCGCCTTGCTCCTAACCTTCAATTTGGCTGGCATGTGTGCCCTAACAAAGAGCAGCCATCATTGTTCTCTCAAGTGCAGTCTCGGGGATTATGAGGTCACGCAAGCCATTCCACCGGGTCAAGATTGTTTTCAATGCGAGGGAATATTAACGCACGTTCATCTTACAATTTACAATAGTCATGGTTATTTATTATTATGTTGTGGTTCTTCAATAATGCCATAAATCCTGCAAAATGCAAATTTCTTGGCAAAAGCTATACAGCTATATACTATACAGCTAATTAAGTAGTGAATGTCATAAGAGGGAGAATTTTTAATGAATTTAAATTAAATTTTAAAATTCTGTCGGAGATAGGACTTTATCCTATCCTTATCATCTATTTCCAACCATCGATAATTGTATCCAACCTAGCCAAATAATAAGAATGACGATAATAATTACATTTAATGGACTTAAGAAACTAATTATTACGACATTTTGCCCAGTGTGAGAAACTTGAATGCGAGAACTTGGCACAGCAATAATAAGAGACTTCTCCCTTGGAATCATTTCTTTTGAATGAGCAAAGACAGCGGCACGGTATTTTTGATTTAATGTCAGCCATATAATGGTTGTGTATCTAGGATGTTAATTACGTGTATGCTTCAACTTCCAAAACTTAAAATAATTTATTTTTTTCCGATCGAAGTCGGGTGTTCTGCAAAATTATTTTCTATTTTTATTGAACGGAAATTTGTATGACTGGACATATAAGAACTGATACCTCCGTTCACACGTACGAGTGTTTGTACTTAACCACTTATTTCATGAGTCGTTTTCCATGGGAAATGCTTGTGAGATTTTATCCATCGGCTAAAATAACTCAATTTAGATACACCTCAAGGATTTAATTTCATTTCAAAGGTAGCAGTAGAGCAAAATGGTATTATTAAGTAAAATATATTAAGCCAATATTATTTTAAGTTATAAACATAAAAATATATCATCACAAAAGATGAATATTACTGTGACACCGTAGAAAAAACAGGATAAATCTGAGATAATAATGATATATCTGTCTCTAATTCTGTCTTTCATGTTACGCAAGCCGAGGAACTATACATATTTGAAAGAGTAGGCTAATTTCAATGGGATGGAATGATTCCAAAGTAGAAATGTATTAGCGATGTAGAGATAATCGACGTTGAGAAATATCACTTCACTCACATTAAAATACCTCTAACTTTTACATTATGTAATCATATAGCAAGTAGAAATTTAATCCGCGGTTAAGTTCTCTCATTGTCGCTATATCTTCCTCTACGCGTAAGAACCGAAATAGTTTTTGAATAATCGTTCTCTTCACACCTTTGTTTCCAGTCGTTTGTACGTCAGCTCAAATACTTGGAATTTTCCATAAATTTTCTAAATTTTAAGTGTGTGTGTGTGTTCCTTCCTCTCACACTGCGTCACTCCGTTTGGTTCATTGTTGCAGTGTTTCATTTCTCTTGCGTGCCGAATGTGAAAAAAGGTGGAATTATGGAAACCTCTGCCACATGGTTTCGTCAAAAAAAAAACCCCGAGAGCTGAACGCATTGTACGACGCGTGACACTTATCCGTGACACTTAACCGTGACTCACGATGGAGACGATGGTTTTCCCTCACCGGACTCCCATGCCG
Source organism: Hetaerina titia (assembly GCA_037158775.1). Taxonomy (NCBI): domain Eukaryota; kingdom Metazoa; phylum Arthropoda; class Insecta; order Odonata; family Calopterygidae; genus Hetaerina; species Hetaerina titia. Next base: position 101,168,171 of record CM073768.1, read on the forward strand.
CGCCTCCTCCCGGCACAAATTACTCTGCGGCGATTTTATCCGCTCATCCGATTCCGTCTTCGCGATCCCGTACTCCGCATCCCCCATCGCTCCCGATCTTCTCCTTCGCCCCTGCCGCCCCCGCATTCATCACACACACAACATCTCCAGATAAAAGAATGCGTCTGCGGTCGTCGAATTTTCCCACCCTTTCGCTGCACGCGAACGCCCTCCCAACCTTCCCCCGCGATCATCCCCCCCCCCCGCCCTCTCTTTTCCTTCTCTCCCCGGCATCCACGCTGTCGGAAGAAGCGGTGGGTTCAAATCCCTCCGCCACCATCCTCCCTCCCTCCTTCTCTCTCACCTCCAATCCCCGTCTCTTCCACCCGTCCCACCGCCCTCGCCCTGTGAGTGAAATCGCCCGGAGTCCTCGCCCCACCCGCGACCGCAAGCGAACGGGAGACCTCTCTCGGACACAAAAGAGCCGACGTGGAGGATGGCGACTCTGGCCCGTCGTCTACCCGCTTGGCTCATTCCCGCGCGTGTTGTGTCCGATGAGCGAGCGGTGTGGGCGCGCACTCTGCCGTCGCCGCCTTTGTAGTCGCTTTCGCGCCGCGCGACACCCGGCACGGCCTCCACGGCAGAGTGGCTTCGATCCCCTCGGCGGCGGCCGGCAGTGGATGGGGGCGGCAGAGGTGGGGTGTGGGGGCTTGGATGTGTGTGTGATCTCGTACCGCGGAAGGGAATCGGATCCCATCTCGGCTCGCACAAACGCAGATCCACCGCTCTCTTTAATAGGGTTTCGATTGAACGATCCACCGGGACAGGGAAGGTGAACGGAGGTTAGGGAGGGGGTGGGACGGTTGCCTACGTACACCGCGTCCGTCCCGGGGGAGGCCACCAGTGTAGTGGGGGGGGGGGAGAGGAATGGAGCTCGGAAAAGGTCTCCGTTGGTCAAAAATCAAAGCGGTGGGTGGCGACCCACTTTCAAAAGCTTTCTTTTAAGTTCCTATTTGAAATCTTACGTAAAAAGTCATTTCAGACAATGTATTGTGGATACCCACACTGAAATTAACTCTCACTTCGTAAGATATCACACCGCAATTAATTAATTATCGAACATGAATGTCAGGTAGGGACACAGGACAGTTTTTATGAGATGGTGACAATCGTTTGTTGAAACAATTTAATGTCGCAAATTACGGTTGGAAAACTTACAAGTACAGTTGATTTAAATTGGCATAATACCTGTGAAGATGAAAATTAATTGTAAGTAGCACCATTGGGTTAAAAATGTGCTGGAGCCTCAAAAAGTATGCAATGCAATAAATGCATTGCCTTAAAAACTCGTTGTGTGAACTGTATAAACAAATGTGTATTTCCTCGTCAATTGATGTGGACATTGTAGGTTTGTCTTCATTGGTTTTTAATTTGAGATATATTCCTTCGATTTTCAACATGAATATTTGCGGTGGTTATTATGATGCTATAGACGCTATAGCTCTTCCAACCCCTTATTTTAGTAGCAGTAGTAGTTTTAGGGTAGACGACCGACAGGAAAGGATGAAGGGTAGAGAGAAACGCGTCGTCGGCATTAGCCTACTCTTAACGAAAGGCGCCAAGGGGTGCACAGTTTAAGGTACTATCCGACGAACGGCGTACTCACTCAGTGTGCCCTACACAAAGCATCTCAATTAGGGTTCGGAATACCACTGAAAATATATCCCGACGCTGGGATTCGAACCCAGGCCCCCTGGGTAGGATCGTTGTCCACTGCACCATCCCGATCCCCTGCTTTATCGTTTGTTGGGAAAATGACACGTTAAATCTGTTTTACCCTTAATCTCTATAAATTTTACTGACACACGATTTCACCTACTGTAGTAAGATAAAACTAATAATACGTTTTCAACACAACCGCTAAAGAGACCCTTCAATTGATGCTAGAGATTTAATCTGTAATTTACCTTTCGCTCTGTGAACGATTCCCAACACATTTCTCAAATAATCTTGATACAATACTTCCATTCTATTACTACGTTTTACTAATCTACCTGCTCTAGGCTGCACGTGATCTAATTTGGCATCAATCCAACGTTTTGGGGGTCCCATATACTTGCAGCATATTTTAAATGAGGCCTTACTGGCGAAAGAAACATTGCTCTTTAATCTACTCGCACATTTCACAAATATTCTTCTATTAAATCCTAAATTTTTGCTAGTATGTACACATATTCCCCGTACGAGTATATGTTTCACCCAGGAGAGTTAGTAAATGAGGATAAGGCCAAGTATTTAGTAAAGTGTACACTTAATTAAATATATTTTATTCATGTATTCCTGATACTGTAAGTGCTCGAGAGACAACTACTCCTATTCCGAAAATTCGTGAGCACCCACTTCTTTAAGTTTAATTCTCATTGCCAAATGTCACATCAACGCTGTGTATAGCATTTACGTCATCTGCTAAAATTTCTTTATCCTCAGGATTACAAATATCTCTGTAGACCACTGCATAGACGTATCTCACTATTGACCGTGGAGTTGATGTCGTTAATGTAAAGAAGGAATAAAATAAGTTCTATAACACTTCACCACAGGGGACAACTTGAGTAACTTCTGTTGCATTAGATTTAACGCCACCTATGATTACCAGTTGTACGCGACCATATAAAATTTTTTTAATCCAGCGTAGGATTGACTCATGCGGTCAGGAAAGGTGGGAAAATATAATTTAATTCGAAAGTTTTTTACTTCTATGGTAAACAATATCTATCTAGCTACGCTGTCGTGGTGGTGAGTTTTATTTTGTGATACAGGCATGTAATTTTCTTCACGGTTGGGATTTAGGGTATTTAACGCGTTAGGTCTCTGATATGTGTAGATCTGAATAAGAGTCGTATCCTACACATAAATGGGGCTTGCAAAAGTAGTAGATTTAGGGTAGTTGACCGATAGCTGAGGTCGTGAGGAACTACATAAATTGGCAACGACCTAAAAATGGCCTAGAGGAAATAGTTCGCAGCGAATCCACCACACTTCAAAGCTCAACCTAATTGTGCTTTTTAACCATGGATCACTTTGCAGTCTCCGTTAATGATCAAATGTCAGCAGGTATAAAACATTTCACGTGTCGAGAACATACCTACCTCCCAACAAAAACCGATAAAAATTTGTGATGTCGGTGGGCACGCTTCACACAAAAGGTGTGTACACGTGTTTTTCTCTCATACCCGGAAATATTATTTATCGCATAACCTCGTTCTGCCTTGTTTCAAATTGGACCTTCAAATGAATGAAGACCGTGATGAGTGCAAATCCAATTGATCCGCAGGCACTGAAATATTCGCGCACCGGCAGTCGGCATGTCTTGAATCACAATGACCTTCCGCATGAGTTTTTTTTTAATTCACGCGAGCAATTAAAACGCTAGGGAAAAAAAAGTCCCGCTCCGTCCCCATGTGCGCTCTGCACTCGAATGGAAATAAATGAAAGCTTCCGGCGACTTCACAAGGCAATTACTATTTGAATTCACGCGTCATAAACGTTCCTCGCGACAGTGAGGAATTATTTTCGCACGGATTTGGGTCACAGGCCACTTACAACGCAGATATTCTTTTTCATTCCGGTGGAGGATAACGCTTTAGCCGGGTATTCGCGCGGCTAATTAAGCGCTTTTGTCGGGCTTGATGTCTATTCATGGGGGAAGGGGGTGGCACTTAACTCGTTCTGCTCCGATCCGCCCGCGTAACAAAAGACGAGCTAACTGCGTCCTTTTTCCCCATTTGAAAGGATAAAAAAAGAGGAACGAAATCTCCGATCTCGCCATTCTGTCATCGCCAGATCCCAGGCGTATTTCCCTTGAATTTTTTTTTCCAAGCTCGTTTTACTTTTTCTCCTTCTCTTTCTCATTTCATCTAGCTGCTTCAAACTCCCTGGAATTGGTTACTCACTGCAAAATGAGTGAGAATAGAGCTAGAGTTAAAATGTCATGGCATATTTTATTCACCCCCAAAAAATATACGATAGTCTGTGCCCACAAGGAGCCATTATGTAGCATGTTTTAATAGTTTTCCATCATCCAAAGCCAATCTATTCTACCTTGTTGCATAGAACTCCTAACTTTGGTTAAATATGTCGTATATAACTGTTCGTGGCTTATTTTATACTGCTATTTATTTTTCTAATTATGATCTAGGTAGATCTATGTAAACAAAAAAAATACCGGGACCGTAAACTTGATTGACACTAAGTGATAAGAAAGAAAAGGGAAAAAGCACAAAAGCCAAAATAAATAATAAAAATAATAAATAATAAAACAAATTTACAACCACTCGATCACTAGGGTGTGTTACAAAATAACTTTCACTCTCGTGAATAACATTCACACACACACTCAGGGTTTGCAAGGATCCCTCTATGTCAGTGACCCGTCAATCACCCAAATAAATGAAAATTATTAAAGGATGTAATGAAACAGAAACGACTTACGTGAATACACAGTCACTCAATCACGGCTTTTGTGTGTTTTTTTTTTCTTTTCTTTCTTATCACTTAGTGCCAATCAAGTTTACGGTCCCGTTATTTTTTTGTTTACATTGATTCACGACCGTAGCTACGTTCCTTGTATATTTAAATAGGTAGATCTACATTAGTCAGTAAAAGTTATCATAGTTCTGTCGTATTCATATCACAAAAAAATCGTAAAATTTTCTCGGAACCTCTTAACGGTTTCTTTAATTGTAACGAAACGTTAACTCGGCTGCAGACCTCACATATCTAATGCAGCAGTAAAATGGAACTTCTCTTCCTGCCTCTCACACGATCATGTGTGTATTCTACACGGATTTTAACATAAAAGAAGGCTTTAAAATTTTGAAGAAAAAACTTGGGTACTTAAAGAAAACCGCTTAAGGTATACTCCGAAGTAATATGCATCGTGATGAGTATAATTTAATGCACCCGAAGCGGGGAGTTTTTTACGAATCAGTATTAAGGAAAGATATCTATCTTACCTTATAAACATGAAACTTCGAGGTCAGTGGCGTACCTAGATATGGGCCTAAATTGACTGGGGGTCAATTTACCCTAGATAGTCTTATTAGCATGTTTATTTAATCATGGGCGTCGCTGTCGGCATTTGTGGGTTTCCGCGATGGAATTTCTTAAGGGAACCTCATTTTCTTTTAATGTAACGTTGCTCCTACCGTCATAAATGTTTATATTAGTTTCATAAAAACGTTTTCTTAAGGCAGTTGCACTTGCAAACTTCACCCGGTGGGAATTGGCTAAGACTATCGAATGGGCTGTCTGACGGTGACTGGAATTGCTCTTAAAAAGGAGGCATACACCCTAGCAGCGAACCTTTGAGGGGGTGACCCTCTACCTACGCCACTTTTCCAGGCATTTCTTTGTTCATTGTTTTTCCCTGGGGCGTTCCGATTGTTCTCATTGTTGGTCCGCTCGAAGATTGTCGTCCCTGCTTTTATTTCTTTTATTTTATTAGAGTTATTTTTTCAAGAATATTTACGGTAGATAGTTGTGATTTGGGAATAAAGTGAAATATTGATTGATATAGGGATGAAAAAGTTAATGAACTATGTCTCGTCGTTTACATTTTTAAACCAATTGGCTCCCAGGATTTGGGATTCACCTCAGGAAACAGATCCAGGAAATATTCCCATTCCAAGGGATGACTTAATCATTAACATAAAATATGCACGTCATGTTTCTTAGAAGCAGAGAAAACGTAAAATATACTTCACGATCTACTGTGCAAATGAAAGTCGACTTTCGAGCGATTAATTAAATACCCTCTGATTTTTTCATTCGGTCCCACAACCTGCGAGACATCTTTGACAGAACCCATTGGTTTTGCCCCGTCTTTCTTACGTATTATTCCCCCCTCCACCTCCCACTGTTCTCCACTCGCTCTTGCAAGTTGCTTGAGAGAAACGTCGACTTTGTTTCTTGAACGGTTGTAGAATCCATGTCAGCACAAAGAGTACTGTACTACGTGTATAACCACCGTTTCCGCACGAACTACGTCATCTCGGTCCTTCCCGTGAATATTCACGCCCTCTGATGAATGTTTCCCTCATCTAATCCTCACCCAACCGACATTACTGACTCCGTCTCCATCATAGTATTATATCATAGAGTGTAGAATATTCACGAAGGTTTCTCCCACACCTGAATCACCAGGCTATTCACAAACCGTGGTTTAAACGTAATGCATTAACTACGTGTACGTACTGTCCAACTTTTTAGTATCTAGCCTAAACGCAGTTCGTCTCTCAAATTGTTCCTAATCCTCGTAACTCCCCACCGATTAATCTCCGAGGTAGACGGAGCGGAAATCCTTAGCTACAATGTCATCTAGTCTCGTGTTAACTAATACTTATGATCAAGTATCCACCTTTTTTGTCATCACTGTAATGGCTGCCGACAATGGTAAACCCCTAGTTCTGATCAAATGGCGAATGGAGGTGCATATAGGTGACACTCTTTTATGTCTTTCCATCCCGAAAGAAGAGTTTTTGCATGCCATATTTCAATTTTTATCAAATTATTAATCTCTAAGATTTTGACTTAGTTATTACCTGATCAGTGTGTGATGTAGATTTCTAATTAGTCTGAAGGATGGGCTCAGGAATAAATTCTTAATTAATGTATGTGCAGTAATCAACTTTTGGATGAAGAGGATGGGGAATCACGAAATTACATTTAAAATTGGATGAAGTTTTCTCGGGTCTTCCACCGGGTCAGGGGTTCCATGTTGGCCGACGTTTCGATGCCCGACTCGTGCATCGTCCTCAGGGTTGAGGACCCTGAGGACATTCAACCCTGAGGACGATGCACGAGTCGGGCATCGAAACGTCGGCCAACATGGAACCCCTGACCCGGTGGAAGACCCGAGAAAACTTCATCCAGCAAATACGCCGGGAAAGCACCAGATCTTACTTCACATTTAAAATTGATGGGATCGAAATAACTAACTCAAGGCCAATACTTGCACTCACTCACTCACAGTCACTCTTGCCTCTAGCCTTCAATGAAACACATGCATTAGAAGAGACGAGTATTTGGGTCCACCGTAAGCAAACTGCATATGATTCAATGAACTATAGGATATTTTGATAGAAAAGTACCTGAAAACTTTTATTTCACTTTGGTCATGCCATTTTTGGGGAAAGTTGCAAACAGGTTGAGTCCATCTGAGAGAGTGCCAATTAAGAAATTGATTATTGTATAATTAATAATCACTGGATTTTGAGAAAGAAAGCTCTTTACAATAAGGAATACAATGCCACCGGAATTTTGGAAAAAGAGAATGAAAATTTCTACTGCCAAGAAGAAAGCAAGCGAAACTTTTACAAAGGTACAGACTATTACTACCGACAACGGAGAGCTTATTATTCGTGAACCAAAACACGAAGATCCATTGAGATCCCAAAATATACCGGCAATTTGGACCATATAGATAAGAGAAGATAAGTAGTCTCCAATATGGAGAAGACAAGGAAAGATAGAAGATGAAGAGGAGAAAGGAGAAGAGAAGAAAAGTAGTCTATCTGTGCAACCCGCGATTTCAAGAAATATTTCGTAATAACAACAGTTTAACAACCTCACTGTAGGGACATACAGGTGACACTCTTGGCTTTAATTTATTAGTTACTGGTCAGAGAGTCTCTCATTTCTTACAAATTCTTTCCACCTGATGCTTTCACCCCTTGCCACACACATTCTTGGTAGTTCTGTGGGTATTTGTGCAAATGCAAATTATTCTCTTGTCGTACGGTCACACGGAGAGAACAATTCCGACATAATTAGAGGAAGTACTTGAAGAAATTTGCATTTTCAGTTATTTGATATTTATCGTTTGGAATTCTAACGTACAAGTAGAGTGCTTGAAATCATCCACTTACAATGGAAACAAAGAATCCAGAGATATATGAATAGCTGAACGTTGAAGTTAATTACTTATTACCTTACATTATAAGAAGCTTATTATCAGTGTCTTAAACTCACAGTGTTGATTTTTTTTCTCAACTTGTAAATTTAATTCAATCCTCTACACTTCTCATCCTGATTTTTTCTTGTTTTGGCAAAAACAAACCCAGAAAATTACCGGTTTAAGGGATAATTACGGGAAAATCGAGATAATAATATTAAGTGCAAGTTATGAGCGTAGTATTTCCTCGATATAGGTCTAAAAACAGCGTAGAAAATAATTTCAAACACACTGATTCACACTCTGACTCGATGAGAAGTATAATTTGAGCATTTTAACGAAGACTCAAGAGTTTTGCTCTGCAAAACGAAAGTTTTTTGATGAACCCTCTTGTTCCCAGATTGGAGTTATGCTTACGGTGTTCTTACGTTTTACTTTGATTACACAGGAATGCCCCTGGGTGGGGTTAGGGAGTCTGTTGATTACGAGAGACTGAATAGAGTGGTTCGAAGGAAGAATATAAAGTCGTGTTTTGTGTGTGTTTTGTGCCGGGAAGACGCGCAAAATGAAGAGATGGATTTGCGAAGTGGGAAGAGGAAATAGTACCACTCGACCGAATCGACGCACCTGGAGAAGTTCTGTCGAGAACAGGTCGATGTGACCCCAGAGGCATCTTATTTTTCCTTTCGACCGCTAATGCAAAATTATTTCTACCTGTTTTATGGTCTCCATTCCTTCTTTCCTGCGGACACCATTAGTACTTCAAAAGAGTCGGTACGTCAGATCCAGGACGAAATGACTTTGATGGACAATGTTTCCTTTCTTTCTCGAGAGGGAATCAAATATGAATTTTTATCAATTTTTCATGCCTTTCATTATTTTTGGCACTACGTCAATCAATCTTCTCGACTTTAAAATATCGAATCGAGTGAAGGACTTTCCGGGTTGGGTAAGGGACGCGATTCGTAGGTTAGCCACTAATGTTCTATTGGTCAGTGAAATCAATCATAATGGGGATAATGCATCGACGTGCGCTTGTTTATTACGTCTCATTAGGAGGAAAAGTCAATGGTGTTGACTAGATTGGTACACGGACTAACATTTATTTCAAATGAAACTTTCCTTGGGTGAGTTCCCTTGACGGCAATGTTTTTCCCTAGTCTACAGCTTGTACAAGATGGACACCATTATGTACACGGGCCTCGCGGACACCTTGGCCTTTGTGGTTTCGATTCTCGTGTTTACCAAATGAACTTATCGTAGGTCCCCTTCGGCTATTATCAGCATCTGACTGGCTAGGCTTAGGGCGATCAACCGGACACAGGAGCACTTTCCTTTTGATTATCAACTATCGATCGGTATGTGAACGTCAGCACTCGTTTTGATAGGTATTTGAAAGGCATCAAAATCAGGATTACTCTGTTATTTCTTGCATTGCTTTGGCCTCGAGCTGATTAACTGGATAAAGAGAGAAGGAAATAATCCTCCCCCCTGTACTCGTAATTTTTGCCCAATCCTTTAAATGTCTTCTTTTTGGTTCGTAGGATTCATAGCACGTGGACTGTCCAGGAAAGTGTGGTCATAAATTGTTTATTCGAATTATTTATTCTGCAAACATTTAATTTGTATATTTTTTTTTATTTTTAGCGTAACGCATTGCGTTTACGAGGTATTTATTTAATTGATTTGATTCCAGTAATGCTCATCGGCGGCCGTTGTAAGTTGAGCAATGTTGTTTGCCTGCTTTTGATGGTAGAAAACATTATCCACAAAGGTGTGTCTTCACATTGCGTAGTAGAAACATGCATTGGTATAAGCTATACGACGGATGGAGAGCAAACTTTACATTCATTCTTACGGTATATTCAGAAAAAAACAGTGTCAGCATGCGATCCTGAAATATCGTGGCGCAACAGAGCTTGCTTTGAAATGTAGTCTTGGAGAATTTTCAGCTCATCCTTATTGTCTGCTCCTATTTACAGTTTTGTGTGCAGTTACAACATGTTGGTACACCACTCCCTGAGAGTGTAAAAATAACATTATAAGATCTGTCTCAGTAGAAACCAACACTTGGTAATTTTTTTGGTGCTGGTGATACAGGAGATTTCCACACAAAGCTTTGAAGTTTGTCATAGACCAAAATAGTCATAGTAGTAGGGACATGAGGTGAAGATTTACATTTGGCAAAGAATCTTCCACAAGAAGGAGGGAATTGATAATGGTACCTTCTCGTCACACATTGAAAATATTAAATTGACAGATAAATTTCACAAATTATGCATACATAGCAATAAAATTAATACATATAATATCTTAGGACTAACATACAGAAACGCAATACATTGGTTTCCTAGTTAGTTAATAAATATATGCAACAAACACGCAATCCATACAAATAATATACATACAGATACCAATACATCCAAACAATACTTGTGAAACAGTATTTCTGGTTATATTTACAAACGCCAATACAAGAGGAGGATACGACAGGTAGGAGATTTTTGAAATGTGGGTGGGGGGAAGGATGGAGAAGGTGAAGTGGCCATAAAGGAAAACGAATGAAGAGGTGCTGGGTTTGGTGGGAGAGAAGAGAGAATTGTTGGAAGAAATCATAAGAACACAGGAAAGATGGATGAAAAGCATATTTATGTAGTGGAATGTTGAAAAGTGATAGAGAGGAGAATATTAGGCAAGTAAGGAAGGGCCAGGGACAGGATAGGGATGTTGGACGGAATGCATGGAGGAAGGAAATATACGGAGATGAAGATGGGCTTGTTGTGGAGTAGGATGTTGGGTAGTGATTTTTTAGGAAGGACAAGATATTTATTTCGTAGCTGTGTCAATCAAAAACCTACCTTCACCGGTAGATTATCTAATATTAATCTTAACAGTTGACTCTCAGATTCAAAGTGATTTACCCAAGTTCAGTCTTCAGCAATATTCTACAAAGGTAACTTCTCATTTTCCTGTATCATGAACTTCAACTGCATACATACCACTACGCAAACCTCCCGCTGTTTTGGTGCTGTCAGTCTCATGCGCAATGTTTCTGTTACCAACATACGGGTGGCACCCAAAGAAACTTTCGTTTTTTTTATAATACTGTTAACGTTAATCGACTACCTTTAATCACGATAGCTGCAGCAATGTTAATATTTACCTCCATTAGAGTAGTAACTAGAGTTCCGGGTTCAACCAACGTCCTTCGAAATAGGTATTCTCCCCTCTTTAAACTCACCGTCATGTAGCCGTTCTGAGGATGTGTAACATGAAGTTAGATATTTTAGTCAATAAATTACGAGAGTAAAAATATTAATGCTCTTCATTCAAATTATCTCTTAAAACATGAACGAATCATTATTTTAATTTGTTAGGCAAGTTCCCCGTCGGCACTATTTTGCAAACCAAGCATGTGAATAAAGTATTTTCCGACTAAAAGACTATAAAAAGGTTCCATTCAAGGTTTCATTGCATTAAGCCATTTATGTTTTTGCCAAATATTCTCATTTTTTCTTTGAATACGTGTTTAATACACCCTTTAGTTGGAATTTATCTGTAACAGGTTGCTGCCTGGTTAAATTCGTATATTTGATGAGTATAATTTACTTTTGGATCAAAAGCCCGAGGGTTTTTTTTTTCATTTTGACGGAATTAAATTGCCTACGTTGGACGTCCAAGTCCTGAAGAAAAGTGTATTTCTCTTCCATAAATATGTTTAATCCTGTATTTCCCTTTCGAGACTGTAATGTTGAGGTATTTTGCAGAAATTTGGTCCAATATTCCCTGTTCGGTTGCATGCTGACCTCATGCTGCTCTTGCTTTGCTGAATCTCATCGCCCACTCCACAATCCTAAGATCAGTTTGTTGCACCCCTCAAATCTCTTTTCCCTGCCAATGACTTCATTCTTTCATAGTCTCCTGTACATATGTCGTTCATTATTTTCATCTCTTGATTCATTCTTGTATCCTTGGCCTCCCTCGGTAAAGTGGCAAGCCTTTCCTCTTAATAAGTCCTTCCATTACTGTCTTCATGACATTGCTGTCACTCAATTAGTTCTCTCTTCGCTATGTCAGTGTCTTCTTTCGACTTCGCTCATCGCTGCATAACTTTGAAGGATTTATTAATTAGTCATTAGGTCAATTAATTTTGATTTCGTCTTTCTTCTTTAATACAATATATTTGTCGCTTCCAGGATTCTTTTTTTTTATTCGCTTCTAATGAATTCATCGCAATGAAGAAGGGGACCGAGGACGGGTCGGGAAGATGATGAATCCCGCGGCCATGAATTTCGTGCCTTTGAAGGGTTAATTGGCTTAACTAAGGATTTACTGTCACTATTTGACCAAATGAGGTTTTCGTCCTTGGAAAAGCTTTTGTGTTGCTAATTTTACGTCTTCACCGATTAACTCTTCCTATGATTAACATTCGGACCAATTCGAATTTTGTTGAGTCTACTTAGGATTTCACGTCCAAGTTAAATTTTAGCGTGGCACTTTAAATATATGTTTTCATCAGCTTCGTGATAAAATTTTATGTATTTACATGTAATATAAAAATATTGATGGCAGAAAATATTTGAAGGAGAAAATATTTAAGATATTTCCGCAGCACCATTTTGAAACGCGCGTAGCAAACAAGAAACGCTTTACCTCAAGGTAAAACAATGCACATTTTTTGGAGACCTCGGAATATTTTCTGATCTTTTACATCAATGTGCATGAATCTTTCGAATGGCAGCTACTATGTGTATGCTTTAGTGCGTTTGCGTTTCTTCTGCCCTGATGTCGTAAGTAATATTTTTTTTGCAAAATTTACATAACTTCTTGACAGAAGCTTATTAAAATGTTCGCTTCTGTATTTATTCATGTTTATGGTATTTTATTTTTCGTATTCATCATTCATCCACTGTCAAACCGATCGTCGAGTTGATTGATTCAGCATATCATTAGATTCTCACTCGATTTCCAAGTTTCTTCGTGTGTGGTCATTACTCTTTGACTTGTTTTTTTTTGGTGTTTCTGTGTAGTTTTTATTTATCTTTTGTAGTTGCTGCAATTAGGGCGTCAAAACTTAGAATATGTCCAAATACGTTTACGATGTAAAGGGCAATATTTTGTATAGTGCACACTTTAAGCTTAATTGAATGCGTTCAGACCACTAAGTAGCTTTAAACAATAACTAGCCAATCGCCACCAACGAACAAACTTGGAGAAGAGGAGTGAATTAACTCAAATATATTGATTAAAGAATATACTATGTATTGTTATTAATACCATGAACGCCTTCCAGTCGGCTGAATGTAATTGTGATAACATGAAAATGATTTTGTCGTAGCAGAAGAGCGAAAGTCAACATTCATTCTTATACGCTTTTTAGCCCCAGCCTTGACTTTGTGGAACTTATCCATACATTAATACAAATGTGCTGGTATTTGTAAATAAAGAATCCTCATCAATGTTAACATCAATGTATCATACGCTAAAGCATTGAACTACTCTTTGAGTAAGCATGTTTGCATATGTCCCACAATGTTTCATACGCAAACACAATCAGCAGCTTTTAGTATGATTGCCTATTGGTTAATAATAAAAAAACACCGTCACTACTCAAACGTCAACGAATGATTATAAAAAATAATTTTTTCCCTAAATGTTTCCGTTCCATTTTTCAGACGATATACCTTACGCTCAAGTTCTTTGGAATGCTCAATGACATAGCTTGCAAGCATTTTTAGCAATTCTTGGAAAACGACCTTTTTGTAAGTTGCACTTCAAAATTGAAAAAATTAATTAAATTAAATATAATATAAATATAAAATAAGGTAAACTTGGAAAATTTTAGTACACAAATATTTCATTTAATTATTTAATCATACTTTCAGAATGAAACTTATTCTTTCTCGTGTCCTGTGAAGATTTAATATAAGAATAACAAAAATGAATATTGTAAGAAACACAGCTGGTTACATATTATTGGAATTAAAATTAGCTATACTTTTCTTTCCGTAATTCATTCATGTAATTGCTCGAAGGAATCTGTCCATTTACTTAAATCTTGCTTTTTACCATCAGTGTTTGTTAATGAATGTTTACTAATTATGAATATTTATTAATTAATAAACACTCCTTATGTTCTTCCAGAATTGCATCAAATATATATTTCAAATTAAATTTCTTCAAAATATTGTTCAAAGTTATGCATTTCCTGAATGGCACAAATTCTAATTTAATTTTATTGATTTGATAATTTTACCCTATTGAATTATTTAGCCAATTTTTAATAACCTCTCCGCCGCCCCTTAGTCCAATGCACACACTATATTTTTGCTGATTAAAATTCTCAACCTCGGAGCGCATCACATTTAAAAACGTAGACAAATGTTTGCAACCAATTTAAATATTCCATTGTTTTTCTCCAAGTTGAAGTTGATAGCAATATTTCATTGATTTTTTTCTTTTTTTTGCAGTAACTTTTAAATAATAATATCTTCATGAAATGTTGAATGAAACAATTCCTCCGCGATTTTCTCTAATACGTTCTTGCCCAAATGTGGCGGCAGTAAATTCTCAATGCACTTAATGTTGAAATAATTTCTTAATAAAACGTTTTCTCATTGATATAACAGTGAACTTCACTAGAGTATTTATTTTTGTGATTCTTATATTAAATCTCCGCAGCACACGTGAAAAACAGTTTATTTCTAGAAATATGAATTTATTTAATCCGATGAAATCTACTTGTACGATGAAAAGGCACTTGTACGAGTATATCATTTACGAGTTAATTAATGTTTTTTTTTCAATTTTGAAGAGCTACTTACGAAAAGATCTTTTTCCAAGATTTGCTACAAAAACTGACAGACTGTGGGAATGAGCCTTCCGAAGAACTTAAACGTAAAGTATATAAAGGCAAGGGTCTGAAAAAAGGAATGCGAACACATATAGGAAAAAATAATTTTTGTAAAAGCTCGTTAACGTTTAAGTAGCCATGGTATATTTTTTTTTATTTTTGACTAATATTCATTCATACTCAAAAAAGCTGCTGACTGTATTTGCGCTACTGTGGTTAAACAGCAAACATTCTTATTCAAAGAAGCAGTTGAATGCTTTAGCGTATGATTCATTGAGGAAAACATTGATGAAGTGTCCATATTTACAAATACCTGCACATATGTAAATTCACATTATGCTCCCTTATTTTTCAATCATTGTTTTGACTCTTTTTGAGAAAAATGCCTGGAAGGTCCATGCCCTTCATCCTTTCGAATCGGGAACCGCAGTTAATTTTAGGTTTGGAAGCGTTATATTTTTTATACTCATTTCCGCTCTATGCGATAGGTCATAAATTCTTCGGGAATGTTTTCCGAACACTTGGTACGTCTTTAAATTGCCCTCAGTAAGGAAAATAATATCTTCATTTCTCTCTTTCATCAATTATTTTCAGGACGTAATTTATCCTTCGGTTGTTTTATGAGTTTAGACCTTTTCAGCGGTGGACACCCAATATTTCGGAGGGTATAATTTGCACATCGGTTCGCCAAGTGATTAATAATCGAGCCGCTCTGCCTTAACGTGCTTATCAATTTAATGATTTCCTCGCGTGACGTAATTAATACTTGGTCTCCATTTCCGTCACCCGGCGTTGTTGCGACGGTCGGTATAAATATTCTTTTCGCGATCACGACCCCGAGAGGGCTTTCAAGGCTTCGGTCTGGCAGGTGATATAAATGGCGCCGTGACTCTTGGGAGGAACCAACGCCGCCGTACTGAGTGGTCGGAGGAGATTCCCGCCGACCCAGTCATATAAAACTCTCGGATAAAAACCACATCAATCCTACGTTGCGGGTCATTAAAAATCACCCCGCGCCAAATGTCACCGGATGAATTAAACGAGTTCGGTTGGATACAATGGGTAAATTTGAATATCCATTATTCGTTGTCAGGGCGCATTCCCTTTCGTTGCCGAAAATCTCGTCACCGCGGCACCCAATCCTCTCCAGACGCGGCCGCGGCCAGGCGGGCCGTAGTTGGTTTTCCGACGTGGAATTCGCAAGGATTTGTCCCAAACCACGCACTCCAGCTTATGGTTTTCTTACATGCAAGATTAAAGTTCATTCACTAGGCTAATAAGTTTTCCACCTCTTGCTGGTTTCTTGCAGGTATGCTCTTCCCACTCCAAGCCACGGATTACACTTTTTTACCAATCCTTTCTCTCGCATGAGCCCTTAAAATATAGTATTTTGTTCAACCATTAAAAATTCTATGTTGCAGAAGTTATCACGTTTGAGGGGAAAATCATCAACTAGAGCTAGTAGATTTATTATTATAGGTATTCTATTAGTTAATTGGATGGACTGACCACCGCGATGTTTCTAAAAATAGCCTATCACGAGACAACATGAAACTCAGCACTGTTCTATTTTATTCCACATACGTTTTGTCTCTTCATTCCTAGTCATTTCCTGCCTTGCAAAAGTCTCCCCTTAATTACACTCTTCAACATCTGAATCAAAATCTCTGGTTAAAACACTATGAATTCAAATTTCATACCCTGTTTGAATTTCTTTCAATAAATTTCGCTCCTCGCTTACTTCTACTCTCGGTTTCCTATACGTCTATTTAACCTTTTCCATCCTTCTCCACATCTCAAATCTCTCCATTATTTACATCAAAGATCAGCCTTCCGTATGGTTATAAATAAAAATCAATTAAAGTTTTGAATGAATTGGTATCGGATTCTTTTCTTATGTATATTAAAGTAAATAATAAAAATGAGAATATTTTAGCAGCGTGCATAAAAGAAAGCAAATAATGTCATTTGACCTCTGATGTACTGGGAAGCGGTCATGATTCATGCCGTGTTATCCTTATCAATCCAATGGATACCCAAAATGCTATCACCCCCTTCAAATGTTTGCCATGGAACCCAGCATAACGCTGTTTTTGGCGATATCGCTAGTCATTGGAGTTTGATCGCCAGGTCTGAAAAAAATGAATCGGATAAAAATCAGGTTAGCGATAGCAATAATGCGCGAAAAAATGGCCAGGATCTCCCTCACTTCCCAAAGTTTTTATTTCTATAATAAATGACGACAGAAAGTTTTATAGTTTTTAAAATGTATCTCTGGTTTTAAGTTCCCATAACTCAAAACGAGAATCGAGCTTTCTAGTTTACGGTCACCTCTCGTTTTTCATCAATGAAGAAAAACATATTTTTGCCTTTTTATGTTTAAAAAATAAGAAAGTATCTGCTCGTAGAAATGCAGGATTAAAAATCTTAAAGAGCATTTGAATAGCTATCAGAGATAAGTATGGCGCGGAAATACATTTTCACCCGAATCCCAAGCAAAAAGATAACAGCTTACAGTTAGTAGGAGCACCGGCAACGTTTTTTTACTTGTATTTGAATTCATATTCGCTACAAAACTTTAACGTCTAAACAAAACTTATTTCCCTCGCCCAAATCTATCCGTTTAAAGAAATATCCATCAAACGAATAAGCGGCCAAGTCAATCCGTAGAAGGCATCCGCTCGGCTGTCAGGTCTCGTCATATTCTTAATAAATTTAAATGTTTTGCTCGGTTGCAAAAAAGTTGTCAAGTGCCACAAGATTTTTCAAATTCACTCGGACACCGGGAGCAGACTATCGAAAGCTTGGTTTGAAATCGTTGTTTCATACAGTTAAGAGTGTGCGCGGCGTCCACTGATTGGGAATTTCTTCTTGTTTTGTGGTCTTTCCGACCCTTAGTAGTCCCGGCGACTCGCGCTTCGTCATCAGCCCTCTGGCGCCGCGGCCGCCCGCCCGCGAGCGGTAGCCCAGGCCCGCTTCCGCGCGGCGGTGAAGGGACCACCCAGCGCGGAGAAAGGCTTTCACCACCTCTCGGCCGCAGTCGCATCATTTCACGCTTCACCTCGCAGCGCGGATGCGAAGGGTCGCTCGAGTCTCAAGGCTCTCTCCTCCCATCACTCCCTCCGCTGCTCCTCAATGTTTTTCTTCGTTTGAATGCATTAAGGGCCGGTGGCCAATGTGCATGCGATGCGGGCTTTATGTGATATGATTTATTCCTTTAATCTGCATACTCTTTGAATGTTTGTTACGTACATCCAAACGATCTTGGGAAATATCCAAGTATTGGGCTAACACCGGTAAATACACTGGCGTTATGAACTGCGTTGAAACAACACACAAAACGATGAACTTAAGGAAGTCAAAGGTTGGTGTCAAGCTTATTGCTCAATCTTATTGTTAATGAAACATGAGCTTAAAATAATCATAATAGTTTCCTCGTAATGTGTCTCTGTTTTTTTATTTACGTTCTTTCAAAAAACGAAATGCACATCGTAAAATTTTAACAATGTTATATTCGCGGAAATGTTTATTCTTCAGTACAGATTCAATTGAATATCGAATGTAAGGGCCAATATTTTTGTCTAAGATTAATTTTTTACCTACCTTAATGAATACCTTTAACTTTTTTTCATTCGGGGCAGACATCGTCGAGAAAAACTAATTTTAAGATTATCTCAGGAAATCCAATCCCTTCTGTTACTTTCTTCCTTGAAATCTCGTCCTTAAATGCTTTTTTTTCCCACTTTCACATCCATAGTATATTGTCATAAAAGCTGTTATGACGTAATATAGTATTCCGAGTATCAACAGTGCCTACAACCACATTCGTATATTATTTCTCGGTCCGCCCCGTCCTTTCAAACCATTCACTCTAGTCTCTTGTACCTTCGGTTCGGTAATTCGATTCGTATCCATTCTCACAACATCACCAATCAATTGCAGTGGTTATTATTAAGGTAATATTTTGTAATATAAGGCAGCGTCGGAGTAGTCTGAGGGGAGGAGCCTTTGCTTGGGGAAAGGGGGGTGGTTTTGAGCACTTACCATTTGAACCAGAAAACAACCAGCTGGTATCAGAAGGGAAGGGGCCGCTCTCCCGGTTTGTGTGATTTTCTCCCATTTCTAGCAGCTTGCCTTATCCTTGAGGAAAAATGAGTTCTCCCCCGCCTGTCAAACCAATTTCCGGGTCGTTTGACTGGCGGCGGTAGCCTAATTATTCTTAAATGTATATTTTATTTTGGTATCTTTAGCTAGGAAGCTATCAATTATTTTCCGAAAAATCAATCTTCGAACATCATTTTCATATAATGAACCGTACGAGCTGTCTCAAGTGCCGAATACATCCATATTCGTATATGGTGGTTGAAAATACTGAAAATGATTATCTAATCATTAATGTTGAATGCATTTAATGATAAAGGCTCGGGTTATTTATGTTTCCTTAAAAATTAGGAGCGATGTGGTCGTTATAGAATCCGTTTGACTTCAGTGAGAGAGTACGGCAACGAAGTTCAATTTTTAGGTAAGATATTTTGAAACCATCCAAAGGTTTTAATACTTTCAATGCTTGGTAACATATTAAAAGCGTAATTTAGAATTTCATTAATAATAGCAGGCTCAATTTTCCAAACTGCGGTATAATGAAGACGATAGAGACGGGCATTCATTTTTGGCTTTCCTTATTTATCATATTTTCTAAATTGGACGAATGCAAAATAGATGCCTAGGAGAAAAATAGTATGCATTAAATTCGTGATAGAAGATCCGTGAAATAAATTTAAATGATGCTTTGTTTGACTTTACCCACCGCGAAAGGGAAAGACGTGAAGGTTGAGTACGTACACATGTATTTACGTGTATGTACGCATTCTTCTCTGTCGGGCTTTTCTCTTCTTCCCTCTCTTTCGAGATCTTTTACTCGGATCTTTTTTTCCCTCCTATTCCATGCCCTCATCTCAAAAGCCTTTATTCCGCGATCATCCTCGCTATCCTCCCAAGACCAGGTTTTGCGCATTCAACGGCGTTGAAAAACAAACATAAGAGTGCCGCGGACCGTATTCAGCCCTGCGGCGTGCAGGCTCCAAACGGTTCGATAATGAGTTTATGCAGCCGCTCATGCACACGAGTCGATGATTTCACGCAACCTTCTCTCCAAGCATCTTTACTCTTCCGCTTGCACTTCAAAGCGACTGTGGGCGATAAGGGATGGGGGAGTGAGTAGGAGAGGAGGAGGAGGGATAAAAAGATGGTCTGGGACGGGAGGGAAAGGAGCGTGAAACCGGATTATCTATCGGCGACGGGGGAGGAGGATTCGACGTGACGGGGGGGGAGGGTGGTCACGGCGACTTCCCGCGCGCGCGATGGGCGTCGCGGCGGAAATCCGTCTTCCACGATCCGGCCACGTGCTCCCGTAAACGGCGTGACCCGAGGATTTAGCATTTGCCGAGCATGGGAGGCGACGGTGGGTTAAGGGTTTTGTGTATTCGGCTCTCGTCGCGAATGTACGTGCCTCTGAATGCATCATGAGTTGCCGTTTTCGACGCGGGGATTATTTTATTTTTAGCTCTTCGGGGATGCGTGGGTCGTTCGTTGTAGGCATCAATCCGAAACGGTGGGATGGAGTTGGTGTTTGACCACGTTGGAGCGATCCCTGGGCACAGCTTCGGCATTCTGTTGAAAAAATAGTTGTTTTCAGGTGTCCCATATATAATAGAGGGGAGAGCAAAGTAGAGGAGGAGGGAAGAATGGGTATTTTTGATGGAATTAAGGTAGAGAAAAAGTGTGCGGAGTTAAATAATGAGTTACTGTTTGTGGGGTGAAAGGAGATCTTGTGTCATGTACGAGTTATGTTAAGTCTTGGTAGTACATTAGTTTGTAGTAGTGCCAAGGCCCATAACAAGAGCTACTCTACACCGTTAGACTCTTGTTAGTAATATACGAGACAAAGGTATTGAATAAATTGCGGGGATCGGGTCGCTTCGGTGGTTAGTGTGCTGCATTCCCACTCCGGAGGGCCCGGGTTTGAATCTCATCGGTGGCATGGTTATTTCATTGGTATTCTGAACTCTTCTTGGGTGCTATGTTGAGGGCATTCCAGGTGCAGCATTCTGTCCGTCAGATGTGATGGTAAACTGTGTGCACTTAGGCGCCTTTCGAGAGCATGCCAACGCCGACTCCGGGTTTTTCTCCACCCTACCCCCACACCATGCAAATCCCACCACTGCCAAATTGCCCGCCTTACTCCAAATGGCGCGAATGGCCTCGGCAGTCGGTCGCCTCCCCTAATAGCCACTGCTTCTGCTTTCATAATTTGCATCTTCCCATGAATTATTTTATCCCAATTACATCTTGATGGGTTCGACCGATAGTCGCTGGTAATTGTATTTTACGGTACTCTTACGGGACACCGTTAACCAAGAAAGAAATCATTTCGCAATAACGCAAAGTCCGTGCCCGGGGCGTAATTCGAATCCGCGATTTTCTGCTTGTCCTCTCGAGTTCGTTGCCCACCGAGTCTTCGAGGTCCAGGAAATTAGAAGCTTACCCGCAAACTAGCTTTGAATGAGGAAAATTGGAGGCCCCACGGATTTATCCTCTGGGTTTTGCTGCAACATCCGTCATACTAATAATATGGAATGTATTACTAATATTTAATGTTTTATATTTATATAATTTGAGGTGTGAATGTTTTTATATCGACTCCAGTAATCTAGCGCCCTAATAATTTACTACTATGTTTTTGCTTTATAAGTAAAACCCAAGTCAATGGGAAATGAGAGCGCTTTTTAACATCGTTGAACTTTCTGACTGCAGTTCACGTCGTTTACGCATTAATTTTATACCTAATGGTGTGAGTTTACGGTGAAATATCACAACATGGATGAAGGCGTTCATGATTAAATGCTTTCTTTTTCAACTTTTGATGTTTTCATTACGCATAGGCGGCGTTACTTTACTTTTGGCGAGGTAACTTTTTCCATAGAGGTACTCATTGTTTTTTTTATAGTGATTCATCATCTGCATTAATTCATGGAAAGTCATAAATTATTCCATCTCGGCTAGGTTATCATCTACCCTCGCGGTATGAGCGACGACACTGATGAGTCTTTGGGACGCGCGCGGTATACAATCAATCATAGGTAGCTGATCCGAGGTGTCGAATAGCCATGCGAGGGTCTTATTCGCTTTGGGTATGTCCTGACGTTGGAAGAAATATTCGTGGATTTTGAATTTTGGAATAAACAGTAGCAGCAGTGCAAGGAGACGAATGAATGCGTATAAATTAGAGAAGAGGGATGGGTATGAGATTTATTCTCGAGTTCTTGCCTTCCGGGCTTATCGAGTTAAAATATTGAAGGGCTCATTTCTTCTTCTTCTTCTTCTCATTTCCATTTCAGTTTAATTTAGCTCTCAAGTTCACCGTCTGAATGTTGCGCGGACTGTAATAACATCGACATTCTACGTTCCTCTGTACATACTCATAACCTGCTCAAACAAAACCTCCCTGCTGTCTCCCAAGAGAAGATACTTTACCAAAGAAAATACGATGATATATGGTGTTTCTTAGGTTAAGTTTACATCCTGAAAGAACAAAATCGATCTGAGGTGAATTCAAAAGGGTAAATCGCAAACTATGCGTCTTCACCTCAGCTCGTTTTCTCTCTTTTTCATTTCTTTCCTTCCATCCATTAAGACTCCCTGCGTTAAGTCTAAATGGATGAAAATAGTTTATACAGAAATATATGAAATCGTGGTGTGGTCGGGGTGGGGATGGTAATTGGAAACCTCCGGTCCCTTCTCCGGGAGGTAGGCATGTGACCGACCCGATCGTTAAAGGAGTGTAACTAGAGAGATGAGGAAAATCGTCTACGCTCATTTTCCAACCAGTGAACTCGGTTTGGTGGATGGAAACCGTTAACCCACCGCTGGATTTTGGTTAGCCTGAGGTGCAACAGGAGGGTAATCTTATGGCGTGCCTATGGAACTGCAAGACGTTCACTAGAACGAATATGGGGTCGGTGACTTTCACCGGAGGGAAGTCAAGCTTTTTCATCCGAGAAATGGGAGACACGTGAAGTTTCAAAGCTAATAATCCGTATTTTTTTTAACTTGCGAATCATTTCTCCTTTATCCACGAAGACTTTAGTATGCATATCCGATGCAATACTTTCTAGCAGATAAACGATTTAAGTTTCATACTTATTTGAGTAACAGCGCTAACGTTAAATAATGGAAGTGTAGTCATGATTTTCTTTCATTAAAACCCTCGACCAAGATAGTCGACCAATATTTTATTTTTAGTTGACCGAATTTTAAAATGCTTCGCGCCTCCTTGGTTAACTCCTTGAGGGGAATATTTTATGACTTTTGTGAAATTTCTGTAAAAATAGCGGCACTTAAAACGTACACCTTCACATGTTGAAACCCGAAAGTTTTAACAACCTTACAAAGTAGTATGAGCGTTTTCTCAGTTTGGGTATGAAGAATTTTTTATTCATCCAATCTAAAATTTACAATGCAGGCAGAATAACTGCCATTCAACTCTTCCATCTGCCCCTGAATAAATTACGAAAACTGAGAGTAAAATTATATAATAATTATAATTTCATAAGATAAATTATATAATAATATATAATTTTATGGAATAAATTATATAATAATATATAATTTTATGAAATAAATTATATAATAATATATAATTTTATAATATAAATTATATAATAATAGTTGTATAATTTATAAAAATGGTGAAAATATGGGATAATGGGTTCTTGTATACCGAGCTCTAACGAGAAAGAAATCAGTTCGCAAATTAACAACTATCTCACTTGTCTAGTATTAAAACGTGTAGTGTTCCTTACTATAGGATTTATGGTGAGTTTTTTTTCCCAGAAGTTTAGTGTTCTGCCTTATGAGTGGAGGAGAAGCGCGAGGTATTCACAGCTGTGCAAGTCGTACCCCAACTGTTTTGGCGACTTGGTTGGGTCCATGAATCTCAATGGGTCACCAATGGATCCCGTCGAAGACGAGAATTCGATTTAAGATGGATTCCTCTCTAAACGATGACTTTTAGATTAATTTTGACCATATTTATTTCACTCAATCATATTACTATAGGACCTAAACGTCTTTTTTAGAATGCCTTCATGACTTGGAACTAGCATAGCGTCTCTTATTCTGCCTACACCGTTTTTACCCGTAATATTAACATTGAAAGCACCGTAGTGTAAAGGCGTGTAGGTAGTTTCATAGAGCCAACGGGTATATGGCACCTCACTAATATTTACATAAAGACTTCTCACCGATTCCCTCTATCATTCCCTCACCCTCTCTCTCTCTACTTATCGCTGCTTTCCATTTCTTATTCACTCCGAAATTCAGTGAACATATTTCTTTCCTATTTGAATGTAACCATTTTATTGTCCATTTATTTCAAACCAAATTTCCCGCAGGCATGCTCTGAGACCGCCCGTGTCGTGCACCCATCACAACAACGTGCTGAGATGCACAGCTGTCTCCATCCCCTCGCATACCTGGCGAAGGGAGGCTGTCAGTGAAGCGATTTAGTGGGACAATGAAACTATTTCTTCATCAAAATCATGAACTGACACCCCTTGGCGCGAAGATCGCCAGTTCATGAGTTTCTTCATCGATCATTTCGGAACTTATTATTATTTTTGGAGAGAGGGTCGAGTAACGTCCCCTTTGTCACATCAACCGCCGCCACACCCCTCCCCCCCAGAAGCCGGTACCAAATTAGGTGGGACGCCCCGAATTTTGCCCGGATAAGATCCGAGTGCGTCCGTTCCCCTCTCCGCGTCCCTTTTGTTGTACGTCTCGAAACTGTCACCCCTCGCCTCGCACTTATAACCCTCCCTTTCCATCTCTCCCTTCGACTTCACCTCCCTGATCCGGGAGGGAAACGACGAATGTGGAGGGGTGAGGGACGGGGGTGAGGGACGGGGGTGAGGACCGGTTGTCACGAGATACGCGCACCATCCGACCCCTCCTGCCCCAGCACGAGAGCCCGTATCCTTCATCTCTCGCCGTCGGTGGGGAGAGAAGTGAAGGACCCTCCTTCGATGAGTGAGTGACATTCCCCTCGACTCGAAGGTGGCCGTGCGGGCGGACGTACAATTCCTTGACCCCTTCCGCTTTTTCCTTCCCTCCCACCCCCCCTCCCTCCCTCTTTCCTCCGTTCGCTCAACCCCCGGGGGTCTCCCCGTCCCACCAGTACTCGGTAACCCCTCAGCCCTCCTCTCCCCGAAGACGTCCGTCCGTCCATCCAGTGGATCAATTCCTTCCCTCACAGCTGACTCATTGACGTTTGCCCCCTTCCTCCTCTACCTCCACCACCGCCACCACCCCCCCCCTTGGCCGCCCACACGCGAAGAGCACATGAGCGCACACACACTCGGACCAAGCACGCCCGATACCTTCTTCTCTCCGCAACCCCTCGCCACACCCACCTCACCCCATCCCCCCCCCCAACCACGTTGTCATCTCCCAATCCCTTCCGCCCCGACTCGTCACTTATACAAAGAGAGTAAGTTGGCTTTCTAAACGCGTTCGGGTTTCTTGCGCGCGGGCTGAAACCGTCTCGCGTGTGTCGCGTTTCCGAGCGTGCCCCTTAGCCTATATACCTGCCTATCTCCCTCACTCGGTCAAACTTACTCCCTCTTGGGTCTCGCCCCTACGACGCCCTGTTTTCATTATCTGGATTTATATATAGGGCGAAGCCGTCGTGGTGGAGTCCGCCTCGTTTTGTCTCACAAAAAAATCACGTTCGTTGGAATCGCTAGCATCTTTGATGCTCCGTATCCGAAAATTCTCACCCGGTCACGGTGCATGATCATCATGCGGAACTTGGTGGTGCAGCGATTCACGTTAATTGCCCGTGTCGACGAGTCGCTCGGAGCACCCGTATAAACCTATTAAAAGGGCAATTTGTGGTCGACGTGTACGTGTATGGAGGTTTAGATAAAACGTAAAAAATAATAAAAGTAAAGGTCGGGAATAAAAGGTGCCCGATAAGTAAAAAAATAGTTCAGGATGGAGAAATAAGTGCTGTGCAGGAAACTGGGGTCAAAAAACGCCGTAAGACCCTATAGCGTTAAAACACGGCATCCGTTACATAACGGCTATTCAAAACCCTTGGCTTTAAAACTAGATGGACAGTCGGAGAAATAAGATCAAATGATGTTGTGCTACAGTAGTAATTTGGCTTAAGTGCTCTGATGGCCTCTGTTGTTTCCCATCGCGCACACAACTTAATAAGCATTTATGGCTGGTATCTCTACATGACATCCATGCCAGAGAAGAGATTCGAACACGCATAACAACAAGTTATTATCCGCTCGGGTCGACCAGCTCATTACGTGGATCAGTGGTTGGGGATATTCTTAGGATCAAATCATTTGAGTGACTGGATGCATTCCTTCGTACGTACATGCAGTCTGATCACAATATCCTTCATTAATACATGGCATGCCGAAGCATGTGGATGGATTAATAAATTAAGGTGGGTAATGGTGGAGTCAAATGTTTTTTTCGATGCTTAAAGAAGGCTGTAACTCTGATTTAGTCAAATAACTTTGGTACTTCTTATCCGTCGGTTCGATTGACCCTCGAGTCAGACGCGTGCGCCTTCAAATATGACCACTTGTTCTTGGAGAGATATTGATGATGTCACTGATTTGGCGAATACTATTTTCGAGGTCTTCAAACGGCAAGTAATCTAATGAGTCCTACCCCCTTCCTCATGAGTCTATGAATGATGAAGAAGATCCAAGAGGAAGCCGAAGTTTTTATCCGAGTTAAAACACACACAGTCTCTGTAATAGCAAAACACGCTCATTTCATCCATAATTGAAGTATTGAGTACTTAAGTCAATTTCTAGGAATTTTTTTTAAATTCTTCTGAAAGTAAACGTACGTAACATGAATGTTTATCAGAAATTATTATCATGAGTGTTGGCACTCGGATTTTTTTGTCAGACACTCCCTCGCATCTATTTCTATTGTTTTTATGAAGAGTTTCTGGATGAAATAAACACTTTGCCTGCCGGATTCTCGTTCCTTCAACTCCCTATTCGCCGTCCTGAATGCCTCTTTTCTACCATCATCCATTTCTTCCTATTTTCGGGCCTGCTTCTCCAAATGCTCCATTTTGACGAACTATGGTAAAAATATTTGGTTCGCAAAACACGCCCCTCTGGCGGCTTGTGGGGAATTGTGTAGGTGCCATTATATTCCTTCAGGAATGGGATTTCGCTTTAAAGTGTCACCATCAGGTGAGCGAACGAAAAAATATCGGTGCATTTTAACTTTAATTTTAAAATTAATCAGCTCAGGTAATAAAGGAGAAATCATTAAGCTATCGCCTGTCATTTCGATTATCAATATTCCGCCATTTACCGTCTGACTTATGAAGTGTATTCGAAGAGAACGCTTACCCCTCAATCACACTCGAGTATTTTCTGATACTTTCATTGACATTTTTCACTCTGTTCAAGTTTTCCTTAAAATTAACCACAGAAGCAAAGATATAACTCTAACTATCGTGTTTTTCTTCTCATAAGTACTATTGTGTGTCATGTGTTTTGCATGGTTAGATGGAAGAAGGGACTACTATATTCTCCATCTCGCCCGAATAAAGTCGAATTATTTTTGTTGCTTTCTCCGTCCGTTCTGCATATTCTATATTTGGGTTAAAATTGGCCTAGCGAAATCCTACGGCCAAACCTCTTCCTAATGTATGTCAAGAAAAAGCCCAAGATATTTCCTTCATGTTCTCGTGCATGTTGAGTCATTTTCAGGGGATATTACTATCTCTTGCAATTAACCCTGTTTGCTAATCGTAACGTTTTTCTACCTTGCCATTTAGATGTCTTTGAACACCCTGTTCTCATCCACTTCGGATTCCTATCTACATCTATATTTATATCTACTTCTTACGCAATGCCCCGCAAGATGCCTCAAGAACGTGTGGCGGGGGTGTTAGGGCACAGTCATACATGAAGAATTATTAGTTTATGCATTCACTTAAATGTATGTTAGCTCATATACAAAAACATACATTTATAAATACATTCCTACATATATAGTGTATTATTATTTGTTTAAAAAATTCATTGAACTTTCATTTTCATGTTAATTCAAATCTTTCGGGGTCTTGAGTTCCATTTGCTTATCATTGTAATTAGGCATTCCAACTACTCAAAAGCTCTTTCGGTTCCATTAATAGTCTTACTCTTAGGAGTCAACATCATTGTCCTCTCTTCTCTCCAAAATAAGTTTTTAAAATCACATATGGATCATCCATGCTGCTTTGAAGTTGAAATTCCACCTTACCATTGCATTACTCCTTCCATCACGTTCACTGCCACCTATTGGTTTCGCCTGTTATTTATTACAAGAAAGTTCTTCTTGCAAATCCTTCGTAAAGATTTTTTTCCATTTCCTTCCTTTGCTCTACAATTAGCATATCTATAGTTCATTTCCATTATATTTGTGTTTGAAGTACTTAGCCTTTCCATTTCAGACCTCAATACCCTTCTATTAAGATCTTCCCACCTTGCTTTTTTTTCTTATCCTCCTGACGTACATTTGTAGAAATCTATTAACTGACTACTGTTACCATAGTTATCAACCTGACGGTTCGATTGGTGAATTTAAAGCTCACCTAATACTAAGCCCAACGGCGCGGCGTGTGAAATTCACACAGAAAGATAAGGGGCTATTTCTTTCCCCCTGCACCGCCTGAGGTTTTTCCAGGAAGTACTGGAATATGAACATTCGAACTGCTTGTGTAAAGCTCAAAGTGACGAGGAGTCACCCGGAATGGAACCTCACCCCTACAACGCCCCTAATTGCTGATACGCCTTTCCATTTTACTTGAAGTAATGATTCTTAGATTCCAATTCTCCTGCTTCCCCAGCCCTGTCAGTTACATTTTTAACCACTTCATTATGATCAGATTATGAATGCTGCCAGGGGAAGAATATCGATTTTATGAAGCAGTGTCTGAATCTTTTAATAGTCTCTGTCTATAGTAATTATAAATAAAGAGTTATTTCCTCTAATTTCCGGTATTTTTCATATCCTGCTACACCCCTGAGTGCGTTTGTACGAAGATGACTTAGCCTGAATACTATTCTCCCCAAGTCTTTCACTTTCTGGCCGCGGTCAGTTTTTTTCTTAACAAAACTTGGAAAATTCAGAAGTGAATAAGAATAACTTTGTAAGTTCCACTGATTTTTATTTTAAAAAACCGACCGGTTTCGTCGAATAGTCGACAATAGTCGTCATCAGTCACCTGATGATGTCAACTATTCGACGAAATCGGTCATTTTTTAAATAAAAATGAGTGGAATATACAAAGTTATTATCATTCACTTTTCATCATGAAGATCCATCAAGTTGAGCCGAAAACCATAGAAATCATCTTGCTAAATTCAATTTAGCAACTTACTAATCTATGTGGTTCTATTTCCAAATAATTGAAAATAAATAAAATTTGTTTTCGCAATCCAGCGCGTGGAAGATGGTACATTCAAACGTACCTATGTTACATTTGTTGATGTAAAGTTGCCATCGGCGGCCGTAGTGTAATATAATGCAGGTGATCATTTGTCGTGTGTGTGATATGGAGGGTCAGAGAAAGCCAGGTGTGTGCCAAAACATGTGGATACCTATCCGTTAAAGTGGGTTTAACGGAGCATGGTTTTAGGAGACTTGTCTAACCGCGCGTCGGCGAAGCATCGCTGCGAACATTCCGGGCGGTAGTCAAGTCTCGAGGAAGCGTGCGGCTGAGATTTACTAGCTGTTTGTTTTTGACTGGGGCGCGTGAAGTTCGTGACTCACAGCCCGCCCGTCAGCCACCCCCACAAGCCATTCCTCTCACTCCTTTCCCTTCACTCATTCTTCCACACAAGAGATCGTATCTGAGTGTCCATCGCCCGTTTTGTTTCCCCAGGAAAGCGGCCAACTCCGGCTGGAGGGTGGCGGCGGGGCGAGTTTTTTCGTCCTACGATTGAAATCAAATCACCGTCTATTTCCATTCTCGATCTTCCTGGCCCCAGTCTACCGATTCGGTACTACCGGCATCTTTCTTGAAATCCATCCCATGATGGGCGATCCTGATATTGTGGATGCGCTTGTCTCGTAAACATTACGGTCTGATTCAATGCAGTTTTTAACGATGAATCTTATCGAAACATGAATATGGAAGTTTAATCCTTAAAATACGGGTAACTTAATGTCATTTCCGCAACCCACCTCATCTCAAAGTTTTGAGATTCCCATGTTTTCCACCAGGTTTCGTCACTGTGTTTGTATTGTGTGGATGTAAAAAGGAAGAGTTTCAATAGAAACTCTTCGTTCTTTCATCCGTTCTACATTGGTCTTTCATGTTACCCCATTTTCTATTATTTCCTAATTAATTATTTGACATTGACTTAATTTGTTTTGAAAGTATTCGCACAAATTGGCTGAACGATTAAAAATTAGGTTCTTTTCTTTTCTTTTTACAAGAATATATCTTGTATCTACCAGTATAGTCATCATCCAAGTAATTATAATAAATCGGAGTTGGAAAATATTTGGCGAAAAAGTAGGACACGAATTCACAACTTCCCACCTCATGGCATTCCCCAATTGACTTCGTTTTGCCGAACTGCAGAATGGTGCCTCCTGATTGGAAGACGAATGCAAAAATGGAAGTAGTAGTGACCTTTACAGCGTTCACTTTAGATTATGAGTAACTTCTGGGATTTCTATTGCAACACGCTGGCTTTCCTCCAAGGAGAGAAAGTACGAGGGAACCCTCGATGTCAAACTCTCCTCCGTACACGTCTGTGTGTTTTAGAACGGCTGGATGTGTGACAGAGACAGACAGTGAGATAAATGACCACGAAAACCCCTCATGTGAGAAAAAATTGAATACGTGGTCACCACAAACAATGGCACAACAATATTTAGAGATAATATTAACTACAGGTACATGCGCTACGGTATCTATGAGTAAACTAATTCTCAGCGGTTGTGAGGCGAGCTGCTAGCAACAAGAAAGACAATCAACTTAGTATATATGAAATAATGACAAAATACTCGTCTAATTAGAATAAAAAATATTAATACTTTTACCCATCTAACGCGGTCATTTCAGGCCCTCCTGTTCCCTTGTTCGTGGAAAAAATGGCACTTCAAATCTATCTCGGTTCGACAAATAATCTTTCTAATCTTACTCTTACGATCTCTCCAACCATAGTACGATGGGGTTAATTATGCATTTTCAAAAGCATGGCAAAACAGACGTGCTTCCAATGTAGCTACCAGCTTTCCAACATAACGTGTCTTGTGTCCATAACAAACACCTCTTCGGTTATAGTATATACGTCATCCATATTATGCATGGTCTTGGGTGCCATCACATTGCCTCTAACAGGCAACCCCTTGACTGTATTCGGAAGGGGTGGGGCAGGCTATCTACGACAGACTTTTCGGAGCGAAGTTCAGCCCAGTCTACAGTTGTCGCTCGTTGATACGTCCGAAAAAACTGCATTAGATGCTATGGGAGTGGATTAATTGTAATCCAGGTATTTTTTTCCTCTGCCGGTTCTTCATATACAGGCTAACATTTTTGTCCCTGTATAAGGGACAAAAATGTTAGCATCCGCCAATCGAGTCGATGGTTAATGTTGAGTTTGCCAACTTAAGACCATCAGGGAGATTGCCGTCAGGGAAAGTTGGCGTTTTCAATTGAACTCGAATGTTGTTCTCTAGTGCTACCTAAGTTATAGTTGGAAGATGTGAGAAATGGAAAATTCTTGGGATTTTTTTCAAATTCACATGAAGTGTGCGATGTTGGACAGAGGAAAAAATGAAATTATAAAATTAATAATTATAAATCGTAGCATAGTGGGGTTGGGGATAGAGCAAATGCTATATCACTGATCGAGCCATCAGATCAGTAACATAGCGAAATCCTTATACCTAATTTATCGTTAAGTATTGTGTTTGTAAGGCAGGGTTGCCCATTACCACCGGTGGTGTTCAACGTATATGTGGAGGAAATGATTAAAGAGGCATGGGATACTCTGGAGGTAGGAATGAAAGTCGGAAGGGAATTCGTAAAATCGGTTAGGTTTGCTGATGACCAAGCATTAGTTGCTCAGTCAGCCAAGGGGTTGCAAACATTGCTGAGTGAATTGGAGGTTCAGTGCGATAAATATGGGATGAGAATCAATATTAATAAAAGAAAGGTTATGCGATTTTCCAGAAAGAAAAAGGCTAAGCTAAATATTAAAATAGGCGGGGAAAATATAGAGCAGGTAGAACAGTTTACATATCTCGGAAGTGTTTTGGACCAATACGGTCAAAGTAGTAGGGACGTAAGGAGAAGAATTGCGCTAGGCAAGGAGGCTTTCTCAAGGAGGAGGGAGTTGATGACGGGGACGTTGAGTAGAGATGTTAAGACAAGACTCGTAAAAACTCTGATATGGAGCGTAGCTATGTACGGCGCGGAAACGTGGTCGCTGAAGCAGGAGGATAGACGTAGATGGGAGGCTTTTGAAGTGTGTGTGTGGAGAAGAATGGAGAGGTGAAATGGACCGAAAGGAAAACAAATGAGGAAGTACTGGAGATGGTGGGTGAGGAGAGGGGTTTGTTGAGAGAAATCCTATGGAGGCAGGAAAAATGGATGAAAGACGTATTGAGCGGTAGTAGAATGTTGAAGAAGGTAATCGAGGGGAGAATGTTAGAAAAACGAGGAAAGGGCAGGAACAGGATAGGGATGCTGGACGGGATGAAGGGAGGAAGGAAGTACGCGGAGATGAAGAGAGACATGATGTAGAGCAGGTTGCTGGATTGGGTTTTGTTTGCAGTTACAAAATATTTATTAGATAGTTGTGTCCATCCAAAAACCTATCTTAACCGGTAGATTACCTAATAATAATTGTTTGTATTGCAAGTATCCTTAGTAATCCTATATATCCTTAAGAATTGTATTTGTCCTTGTATTACTGATCTGACGGTTCATGTCCAAATTGATTCCGTTCGAAACATTCATTTACATCCTAGTGGTTCAATAACTATTAGAGTGTCAGGATTTTGCGATAAATCACCAGTCGAGAAATGAATGTTTCATTAACTCAAATGGGTGAATTTCATATGCACTGCCGGTGAGTTACAGGTGATATCTTGTACTTTTATCTATGAAACCAGCATTCGACTTGATTACTGTGTTAGTTGTCAAAGTGGAATATATTATATTTAAAATTTTTATAAACACAATGTGCTAGGAATAAATACTTTGGCCATTTTTGCGTTAAGCTAATTTCCAGTTTCGACCCTTTAATCAGAAAGTAATCAAATCTGCTTTAGCCAAGTTTTTTCAGGGAGACTCAAATCAGACCTAAGCAACTTTATTTAAAGGGAATAAATCGTGTGATAAGTATCGTTAAATGTTCTCTCGTAAAAAATCAAGTATTTTAAACGCTGCAAATGCCTCCGAATATTCCTGCATGAGAATAGGAAACGACTGAGTAAATATTCTTTCCCTGTGCTTGCACACTTCAAATGCGGGTCTTTACTCATTTCGAAAAATCAATAAAGAATTGAAAGCAATAAGCCATTAAAGGGCAAATAGAACAATCAATTTAATTGAGAATTCTATTTGACCTAACCTAACACCCAATTCTCGCCGTAATTCCTAAAATATATCTCATAGTAATAAATGAAAAAGAAAAACAAAGTTTTTCTTTTTCATTTATTAAAATGAACTTCCACAAAGATGAGGCTGAAACTATGGAGTTATATCTCATAGTATTTAAATGACTGGAGTTTAAAAGAGATTAGTAGGTAAGTATTTTTCTAAATCGGGTCCATTATTTTTTCCAACGAAATACATTTGGAGAAGAAGCCAAAATGTTATGCAGTATGCAAATAAAACCATGCCGTGAATTTCAGTTTTTTAGATTACTTATGATGATGAAAATTTGAGTCTCAGAAAAAGGTTAATACCTATTGCTAATAAAATATTTCTTCTTATTACTTTCGTAATATTCTGTCCCGCTTGATTTCCTCTTTCACGAATAGAGCTATGCCGCCCCACGTTGATTAAATACTCTAGAGAATCGCCTTAGGCTGCTCCTCGTTCAGCTTAAATAATTGTGAATACAGGAACTATCACTCTCGTGCAATCTAAAGAGAAAATGGCGTGTTACTCCTCATTCAGTAAAGCTTAGCTTTATTCGGCTGGGCTTGAAGTAAGACAACGTAAAAGGGAGGAGGATTTTTCGGCGCTTCACTTAGCAGGAGATATCTCAAAAGAAGACATCTAATTATAATTTTGAATTAAAACGTTCCCTCTTCCAGCTCGTTCCGCGATAGAGAAATATCCATTAGTCCTCGATACCAGCTTCGTCCGTTCGGGAAGATATGCGTAATTTTTTTATTCAAATTGTCGCAAAAGTAATGGATTTTAAATGATAAACTGCTATTGATAGAGAACAGACTGAACCAGAACCATACACAGACTAGCGGTGAGCGTGCCATTCACCGTACGACGTGAGAAAAAAGGGGTCACACTCGAGAGTCACTGACAAGTAGCCACATAAATTTCCTGGCTGAATAATTGTTTCTAGATATTAATGGCATCAATGACTGGTTTTCTTCTGTCTTGCGTCCTCGATATTATTTTAGTGCAAAAAAAGTTTCATTGCTACATGGCCATTATGCTTCGTTAGGACTCTGGATTGATTCATAAAAGAATATCGTCTGTCCAGGAAAAAACGACGATGGGCCTAATTAATTTTATACGCGACGACGTAGCTCGCCGATATTTTTCCGGAAGGGTCGGATTGTGACATTCATTAGCCTGCAAGGGCTACATACCCGTAGGTTAGCCGTGAATCATGTAAGATGACATCATCCGAAAATATTTACTTTCATAATGAGAGCTAGGCGTTATTGTCATATTGAACTACGGGGGGATATCTACATAGTAAAGATCTAAATTATTGCATAGTCCGGTTAATAGGACATTTGTACGGAGCCAAATATGTTCATTAAACATATTGGACAATGGAAATTAAGAAACTTAAGATTGTGTAACCGGTACAATTATTAAAACTGGCAGATCACAAGGTTATCCCAATCAATTTATAACATGAGAGTCAAATAGTAATGTTTTAGCCAAACCCCGCTGAAGGTAGCATCCGCTAATATTCCTCTAAAGAAAGCAATACACCATGAGCTCGATATCGGTGTAGTTTAATTGAACTGTTATCTAGAAGTTTGTGATAGAGGTTACACAACGCTAGCCAGGTTGGAATTATTGACGGCGAGTGGGTGGATAGAGCGATCATTTGGTAGCACGACTTGGTATGTTCATGAACACGTGACTATTGAATTCGAGAGAGAGAGAGAGATGCCAGCAAAAATATTTTTAGGAATTTTTTTTTGCTCGAATAAATACGTGATAGTTAAACATTCGATATAGTTACCCAAAAATAATCCAATTCCAGAAAGCCCTCTCCCACTCTCAATCTAGTTCGGTTCTCGTTTCCACCCAGACTTGGGGAAGTTAACCATTTAAGTCAAAGAGTTAACTCCCGGTTTCGACTCTCTAAGTCGGAGAGTAATCAAATCAGATTGATCGGGTGAGAATTATGTTCAAGTGTTCCCTCGTTAACAATTGAGCATTTTAAACGCTGCAAATACACGTGCATATTCTATCGCGAGAATGGGACACCATTCAGTAATTAATTTTTTGTCGGTATTTACAGACATTTCGTAAAATTAATGAATAAGTGATGTCTTTAAGTCGGAAGCCATAGTGTTTGGAAATGGATTGTCAACGTAATTTTTAGCCAAGTTGTAGGTCGCTTCCTCAATGCTGAGTTAAGTTAAAATCTACAGTTCCAGGATAAAATTAATTTCATTCAAGTTAAATTAAAATGTATTAAATTATTTGTCAAGTTAATTGATGGAACTTATGTTTACTCCTATGAAAGTTTCAATTTTTCAAATAGAAAATGAACTTGTAAAAATATTTCTACAAATTTCTCTAAAACAAGGTAAAAATTCATCCTTAAAGGTCTCATTCTCAATCCTTAGGCATACGAGTATGTGTATATGGGCCTACGTTTTTTCTCATCTAACTAAAGTTTTACGTTTAAAAATTGATAGAATAACCTTATAAAGATTAAACCTAACGATTAGTGGAAAAATTAACTTTTTAACTTTACTAACGTATTTACTTTTGACCCGACTCTGTTCGCAACTCCTGTCGTACCTTTACCAATGCGTTGCCTACAATTTGCTCGTGTGAATATCAACGCTCAACGGATTACCCAAGCTGAACCCAGACAAATCTTCACAGTCTTTAATATCAGGAGGACTCCTCAACTTCAGTCATTCCCGGATGGAAAGTAATTAATTGAGCCCTCCACACATTTTCCTTCCTACATGGGAAAACCGTCCTCAAAGAATAGAAACTTCGCGGTTGAGTCGAATATGCGTTTGGCGTCCGAATGGCAATTACGGAGTGAAGGAAACTAGGCGGGTTAGTTTGTTTATGCTTCGCTCACTGGTTAAGAGCCCACTGAAATATAAATATTCGTGCTAGTTCCTCCCTACTCCCTCATGCCAAACGCTCATTTGCATTCGCAGTATTGCGCACCGAACTCCGTCTCGAGGAAAAGGGTCAATCTTATCGCAACCATTTCTCCTCGGAGTCGCCCATTCCTTCCATCTTTTATATCACCACTCCCCTCGTCACTTATCCCCTCTGAATCTCATTTAGCCTCTCCATCCGGGCCGCTTTCACTCTTCCGACCAATGAAACTGCAGTAAACCTTTAATTAAAGGAGAGATCGCAGCTGATAACTCGGGGCACATGCGCACCGAAATGGTTTACGTGCTCAGACGTTCAATTCACTAAACTATGGATAAGTCAAAAGAGCGTGGGTATACTTTGATCCTGTCCCAAGTATGTGATAGGTCAAGATTTTTTTCCGATGTCACACCACGTACACGTGGGAAGTTTCATTATCCTTGCGGTATTTTGCGGAAAATTATTAGCAAATCGAGATGGGAATGCAATTTCATTTCTTAAGTCGCGTGATGCTCGGATCTCCGAACCGTTCAATGACTTTGCTCTCTTCGGCGTGCCTGCATGCAAGTCCCGAGTTCCGTCGCGCTTGTCGCAGGCCGAGAGCGTCTCTTTAACCCTTTGGCTGGGTAAAATATGACTCGACCCGTGGAAAATGCCGTCCCCATAAGTGGGCGGGGAGGTTGGGGAGGGAGAGCAATAAAATCTGTCGTCCCTCGGATGACCTACATTTTGTCAAATCCGTTGCAAACGAGCCTCCTTGGCGATAATCAATCAAATCTAATCGTAAATGAGAAAGGTGGTCGGCATTCGGGGTGTGGTTTCTCTCCTCATCCCCTCTTCCTTCGCCCTTGCATGTGTAGCCCTAATCTACCCTACTCTCGAAAATTTACGACCGCGAAATAAATCACTGGAAACGTCTCGATATATAGGCATATTCAGGCACTCTTGTGTCCTTATTTCACTCAGTTACAGCCCATCCGCCGGGACCGGTCATACTTCTTGCGAAGGCTTTCGACTAATGACAAGAGCTAAGAAAAAAAAACTGTTGAGCCTTGTCCTGGTTGGGTAAAAAGCATCCTATAAAAATTCAATTGAGCACGACCATTCAGAGAATAAGCGGCATGAATGGGAATGTGCTGTTTTGTCTCACTTACGATGTGCTTTCATCGCGTTTCCCACTCGTCCGTCAACAGTCCGTCCCCGTATGGAATCAGACCTGACTCGATGTGCTCGGGAGATTTGTTTCCGAAAATTCACCTATTCTTAGTGTAGTTTTGGGTTACACTCGGAGATTGAAAGTCTTGATTCTTAAAAGTGACCACAAAATTGTATTTTGTACCTGTATCAATATTAAGGTGGAACGAAGATGGCAAAATTCTTGTTAGAGTTACAATCCCTGTCTTCCAAAACATCAAATTGCGTTGTAACTGTTTTGTTCGTCAGAAATACGTGGTCAGTTGTTACTATTTGTCCCATGTTAACCTGAGTTACCTGGAAAAACATGCCCAATAATGGAGACATTAATGGATCATCACATCTGCATTGAGCGTAATTATTTCCTTTCTTTTCATTTTTATTCATTTTATAGGAGTATTAAATCATAGTAGTTATTATAGTATAGTAGTTATATTATTAATATAGGTGTATTAAATTAGCCATATACGTAAAGAGAAATGTATGCGATGCAGAAGCATTAACAAACTTAAGTTTAAAATGTTGGAAAATAAAATCGTGCGTTCCAAGGAAAGCCTTACAAGGGAGGAATTTAATTTATGGATCGTATAAGTGATGCCTATTGATTATCTCCAATTTGAGAGGTAATAGATAGAGCGATTTGCAAATTGCGAACAACCGCTTTTGTGTCGCTTTTCAGCCTGGCAGATTTATGTTCCCAGATAAGTCCCTAAGGGGAAGGTAATTACTACAGCTGGTAAAAATTTCGAAGCCGTCCAATCGAGCACGTGATCCTGAAGAGACATCCTGGAGTTTTCACCTCGCGCGAACGATCAGCATAATTTGGAGTGGAGTTCCCATTCCGTTTCGCGTTTGTCGTTGAATCCTCATAATCGAGCCGTCTTAGGCTGCCGCGATGCCCAGAAATATTGAGACCGGCGTCATTCCTTCACATACACTTACCCACGGGTTTCGCACACGGTGCCCACATCGGAGGCTAACTACTCGGCAGTCCCCCGCGGCGGGGAGCTGGTGGTGCTCGTGTTTTGAATGCGCAAGAAAGTGACGCACCCCGGGCGGCATAGTAATTTGAAGCGGACCCACTCGCTCCGCTCCGGCTCCTTCCCCGCAACCCTCACGTCCCCACCAATGGCATCTCCCGGCCCCCTCTTCCATTAGCATCCGCGCCGCTAAAACCAAATCCGTGTTCTCTTCCTCCCGTTATGGGCAGTCGACTTCGACTCGATCCCGAGGCTCGTCCCTTCCGCGATGTGGTGAGCAAAAAACGGAAGGGAGGAGGAGGAGGAGGAAGATTTGGGGAGCGGCGGAGGAGATTTCGGTCCGAAGCACGGCTCGTCGCGCGCGTCGTCGTTTCTGCACCCTCCCCGTCTCTCCTCCCTCTCGCCTCGTCCCACCCCTTAACTCCCGCCCCACTTGCCGTCCTCTTCATCCGTCACCGTCAACTGATTCCCTTCTTAGATGTCTCCCCCGAACACCCGGGCGCGTGTCTCTCCACAAGTCGCAATAACAGCCGCGGTTCTTGGTTTCCGTCCCCTGGTGAGGTTGATGTCTCCGCGAGTCGTTGTTACAATAATCCTTCCGCTGCCTCCCCCTCCTGCTCGATTCCGTCCTGTGAACGGAGACTCGCTTTCGCATTAGCGTCGGAGTGTCAACCGTTGTCGGGCGGCGCGGGACCTTCCGCGCTTACGATCTCCTTGGGTTTCCCTCGGGATCTCCGAGAAATCAACTTTGGGCTCCGCTCCTTGTTTGAAATCGGTGATCGGAAGTCCTCTCAAGATTTATCCCAATTCGAGTATGAAGGTTTCTTGTTTAAGCTGGTCCTTAGTAGATTGTTATCAACCTAACATTTTCTACGGCCACCTACGGGACAAATATTAGGACACTCTGGTTACATGTTTTTCCTCTAAGCCGTTGACGACAAGTTCCGCGCCCCTTTCGTGGCGCTTAGAATGGACAAAAATAATTTTCTCCAACTTAGCCAAGGGATTAGAACTGTTATTTCTGTCTTTTTTTCTTGAGTGGTTCTCTAGAGCGTTATCATTTTGAAAGTTTTATATATTCGTTTGATCAAAGTCGATCATGCTCAAGGCCTTTTAGCTTCAAAATTTAAAACGAAATATCAAGTACAGCTTTGACGATGGTGGTGTAATACACCGGGTGACGTGATCTTAATCCTGAGCCTCTTTAGTCTTATAATCCTGATTGCAATGACGTGTCTCCTTCTCGATCCTCTCGGATGTAAATCATTCTTTCCTCGGTCCCCGATGTTTACCGCAGACGAATTGGGCAACGAAATGGGTCGTCATTTTCCAGAATTATTCTCAAAAGGTAGTTGAAAACAAAATTTGCCATAAAAGAGCACGTGGCCTCGGGAACAGTACGTAAGGCGCCAGGTCTTGAGTTTGGCCAAAAATGGCCATGCATGCATTTTCAAGAGACGATTTCGCGTATGCATGGATCATCTGACGCCGAAAAGTGTGGGAGGTCCGGAGGGCCAGCTAATCGCTGAGTCACGACTCCAAATGCTCTTTTCAGGCGCGAGCATTTGATGAATTTATTCGAATTTAAGACCGTTAAATTTGGGTGTCTTAAACCACCTCCGAAGCCCGAGGAGCATTAAGTTCCGTCGAGTAAATCATGCTTAAAATTTACGAGGGGAAAAAATATTCTTCTCTTTAGGTGGATGGGTAATGATTACGATGCTACCGTTTCCCTCGAAGATTATTTATACAACGGATGCCACGAGGGGAATATTAAAATATAATTCTTCGAACACGGTGTTATCATGGATGGGTATCAGACCGATTTCTAAGGAAGAATAGTCGATCACCTTAGCCCTAACTCGTTGAGTCGCCCCATCTAGAGAGGAGATTAGCCAATTTTCCCCGGGTTTCTCCGACCGTTCCTCACCCCACCCCCTGTGCGAATCCACCGGCAGCCGGGCGGCGCCTTTAAAAGTGATTCACCGTGATCGACTTAATTTGCATCGCCGACGATGCTTTTTCTTCGCGTGCGAAACTTCCTCAGCGCAACAGTGTGTTCAAACACATTCACTCACTCACTCCGCGCGCGAGCACGATACAGTTCGGCTCCGGAGGATTTTTTTTTCCATCCGCCGCCACCCTCGGCGTCGTCCCACGATTCCATTATGTGGATGCAGAAAGTATTTTTTTTTTAATTAAGCTGGTGGAGAAATTTAAATCCCTTCCCTTGGCGTGGGGCTCGCTCTCATGGTGCCCATAATTGCGACGTCACTTGATACGAGAAATAATGGGTTCGGTAGTGCACAGATCTTTACAAGATATATATTATTCGCTAGAGCCAGTTGGATCGGAGAAGGAAAGAATATGACCGCACCTCCCCCGTCCCGTTCCAGGAAAGAAGGTGAGGGAGAGAGAGAGATTCCTTCGCCGCCCGGCTCCCTCTCCGACTATAACACAATGATCAAAGGGCCGGGTCGCATCGGGACGCATATGGTGATTTTCAATTCATGATTTCCCGGTATTGAGCATCGATTACTCCTCTCGACTAGGGAATAAGGTTCCACGCTCTGCCCTCTCATATTTATATTCCGTCCCGCAGACTGATCACTCTCGAGCGAGCTCGAGGGATGTTTGTGGTTCCGAGGAACGAGTTTGGAGGTATAAGAGTGTGCTCTACGCCCGGTGAAAGTTTCGTCATTTCCCATAAGAGGATTCTTTGTAATCGGTGAGCAAATTACGTGAAATAATGATTGCTCTGTGTCTTGCCGTCGGAATTGATCCAAGAGAATGGGGCAGAGAGAAGGATGCCTTTCATTCTCATTCGGTATCGAAGGTGTAATAATTCCGCAGTGTATTCCAAACCTATTATTTAATCTCATATAGAGGAAAATGATATGATTACCCTTCCGTTTAAACTTGTGCTTTCACATATATATATGCGAATAAAACATTTAGGCCTGGAGTCACCATAAAAAGCAGTCCTTGAAAATTATAGGTATTTACGTCGCAGTGCCATTATTTAAGGGATAGGTGATGAACTTAATGGGTCAATATTGCGCCAGCCGACTCTTCCATAGGACATGAATTGTTACCATATCAAGAGACATGGGAGAGTGTATGAGTCGAAAAATGTGAAGATTTAACCGCCGGCAATATGAAGTTAGAAAAGACGTTTTCTTCGAAAAATATTCGTCAAATTACTTTAATCAATCCTTGGGATTAAAATAAATTGCATTCATACTATATTACATTTCGGAAATTCAAGAAAGTTCCCTCTAATCTTTAACAACTTGATACTTTTTATAAAAATACCATATTCTGCACACTGATGAAGCATTTTCGTTGGTTCTTAATTTCGTTGGGGGGTGGTTTAACTAATTCCACTATTCCAAAATGGTTACTAGTAAATAATGAGTGGTGGAAACAAGTAAAAAAGTACGAAGTTCGTTGCATAATTTCTTCCATGAGACGAACCGAACTGTGTCAAGCGAGGAAGGTGAAGCATTTTTGCTAGAAAATATCATAATTTTAAACAGTTTTCATCATGATTTAGTGTCTATCAAGTGTACTGAAAATTATATTTCCATATTAAATAATATGGCTTAAATCTTTCCAGCGGTTTTTCATTTTAAAAATTTAAATGTAGCGAGCAATATTGATACAGATCTAACCTACTGAACTGCTTTTCGTTTCAAGAACTTACTTTTAAAATTTTTTTTTTGCCATCATTCAACCGTCATTCAACGGAATTTCTGACTATGTACATTGAAAATATTGCGACCTCCATAGTCTTCTCATCCTAATTTGAAAGAAGCTACAAGGATGCATAAAGCGGCGTCACGACTTGATACTCCAATGGGAAACGAGCTCGAAAAGAACTTCGTTGCTAAACTTACCCGGGATTCAGGAGAGATTGTGAGGAATAACAGAAGGGATGAGCTAGCTAAGTTGGAGCAGTAACGTGGCGTCCCTTAACAACAAAACGAATGTGGCGTCTCATAACTTGGAGCAAACAGACTATACTGCCTCTTGGTACGGTAAAGATTCTTTCGCACCGCCCGACCCAGTCATTTCGCAAGGCGTCCTTTTCCCCTCCCCACAATTAAGTAAGCTGCCTCCCCAGTTTAGTATCCCTTTTCCAAATAAGTACTCCGCGCTCCAACTAAGTATCCCCTCCCTTCATTAAGAATCCTTTCCTCCGAGTTAATTTTCCCATCCCAAACTAAGTAGCCCATCTCCTAGTAACTACCCCTTTCCCAAGTATCCCCTCCCCCAACCAAGTGTCCTCTACCCCAGAACTCTCCCTAACACCCCTACCCCAGCGGTTCTTCCCCCTCTTCTCCGGCCCCGGGGTTCGGAGCCGTGCGTCACCACCAGACATGCGCGCAGGGAGTGGGGCGGGAGGTTGGGAAGCCTGCATCGGCGATGGACCATGGTCGGGGGGTGAGAGGGGGGGGGGGTATTCGGGCCCGCCGTCGGCCGTCCCAAGGGAGAGAGAGAGAGAGAGACGCCGCGCCGGAGGAACACCCACTTGCCGACAATTTGGCGAGTTCAATTGGCAGTAACAGTAATTGTGGGAAACTCGCACGACAACTTGGGTCATTCAATGGCGAGGGTCGGAAGGTCGGTAATAGGTGTCGGGGGAGTATGAGGAAAGAGCGGAGTGCGCGTTATTGCACTCTCGGAAGTATAGCGGGAAGTAGTCAAAGTTGCACAGTCCCATTCAGCGGAAGGTGCTGGCAAATTTTCTCGGGGTATTCCTCTAAACTCGGCAATCGTATAGGAGCGAGAAAATCCATTTGTTGTTCTATGAACTGTCCCATGAATAAAAATCTTCGTCTTGCACAGCAAGGTAATCTCCTCTTAAGTCTTGGTGACGGGCAAAATCCAAAATATCATTGATTCCATGGCAATATGACTTGTTCAGTGGGTATTCCGGTAAGTGATAAGACCATGTTACGCATGTACGTAATGACGTCCAAATATTTAAAATGGCGCATAGAACGTGCTAGTTTTTTTTATTCATTCTGCTTTGTTTGACCAATAATCTTTCCATAATGTCAGCATTGAAAGGTTGGTAGTTCCCAGTGACTCCCACGATAAGTTTCGAGCCAAGAAAATCTGTTGTTTACCTACCACCGATGTACCGTTGATGCATACCGATGTGTACTCCGAGTGTTGTACTTTCTCAGAAAGTAAAAATAATATAGAGTTAAAATAGTTCCCCGGTAAAGTAAAATAGTTTCCAGATGATCATAAAGTTTTTTAAACTTCTCGTTAACGTTAAAAAAATAGATTATTGTCATTAAAACCATTAATAATCATTCTTTCAATTGTTTTCCACACATTTTTAACTCACATTTAAACTCTCCACGTTTAGTATGACTCATGTTTTCCTTTATCTACCCTCAATTCTCATAAAACTCCCAGCTTCGTAGGTTTTCGTCCTGCACATTTTTACTAGAATATTGAGAGGGATAAATAAACTCAAAAGAAAAATAT
Organism: Hetaerina titia; assembly: GCA_037158775.1. Classification (NCBI taxonomy): domain Eukaryota; kingdom Metazoa; phylum Arthropoda; class Insecta; order Odonata; family Calopterygidae; genus Hetaerina; species Hetaerina titia. Next base: position 101,212,255 of record CM073768.1, read on the forward strand.
TTGCAAGTACGTTACGAAACCCCTAGCAAACATTGTCTTTCCATTTGAATTTTGTAATATCTCCATCCTCATACTTAGGTAGTACCTCGCTCTATAAAACGAAAATTGGCTGGGATGTACAGGAAAGGGAGTAGAAAAAGAGCTCATGACTACTTCGGATCGGAAATCAATGGCTGTTCCTCGAGGTAAAAGCCGCTTATTGATAAGGAGGCGTTTGTAAGAACATCGAGGAGGATTTCTCCCGGCTAAATAAAAGAGTGTTACCGAATCAACGGGCGTGGATGAGCAAAAGAGGTACACAAGGATAGCTCGTTCTATGAATTTTCAATTCCACTTCAGTAATTTTAGCACGCCTGAGGATTGATTGCACACTTTTCTTGATGCTTTTCCTCTTCTATCTGATGTTCGATTGTGGATGGGATTGAAGTGGAGAAGAGTATTGGAGAGAAATTCGTTCGTACAATCAAGGAGCACTTTTGAACTTCGAAGGTATATCTGGTGCGAGAAAGGGTTAATTCAGTACTTTCAACGCGGAAGTGCGAGTTGCAGCGTTAAAAAAGACCCTCCATCTTCCTGTACTGTCTGTGATATCCTAAAATCAATCATTTGAATTCATGGTAAAAGAATTGTTCTCGTTAATATGTCTTGTGAAAGGACCAATCGGTAACACAAATGAAAATGACTATGTGGTGTTCATGAGGCGGCATGGATAAAATCATTTTTCGGTCAGGATATCACTTTTCATGACACTGAACTTCTCTTTAATGTATCGCTGATCTTGACGACCTGATTAAATTCATATTTTGACACATTTTTGATTCCTTTCAAATTTCATGAAACTTTTCGGCACAATTATTTCGTAATCATAGATTTTTCAGAGCTGGTAATTGCGCCCGGGTTTGATGTCTCTGCTTACTGGTCAAGCAACTACCTAGAAGCCTTTTTCAAACAAGCCATTAGCCCCCCATATTGGAGGGGGAGATGGGTGCAACTTTAATGCATGAGATATTTAATTTAGATCCCAGTGGTTGTTTGCAATATTTTTATTACTTTTTGCCGCCCTTCACGTTCTTAACCAGATTTTTTTTCTATTTAAATTATCACGTTTCACTTAAAATGCATAACTTCCATGTGCTTACTCACTTAGAGGTTTGCTAACAGATGAAGTCGTTAGCGACTCGTATGCATAATGAAGAGGTGAAATGAGTTACACGAACTCGCGACGGCTGCATGAAAAAAGCAAGCTAGAGGAATGAATACACCGTCCGCATTATGAGGTAGTAACTTCTGAAAACTAATTCTATATCAACAGTGAATTATTTTCTGCAATGGGTATTCATTAAATGTAACGAATTAACATAAAGATTTCACACTCTTCAAAATGACCTTCATATTTTTTTCAAATTACTGAGTTGAAAAAAAGTTTAGTCGAGTTTATCCACTGCAAGAAGTGGTTCTCTTTTTAGTCGCTTTTTTTGATATTTCCGACGTCACATGACAGCGATTGAACGCCCATTCCAACACAGCAAGACCCTCAGAAAGGCGACGTCAGTAATTAACGAGCATGCCAGTGGGTGAATTTCGTAGCCTAAGATATTGCAGGGCGCAAATACTTTTTTTTTGATATCCATAGATGGCGTGCTGGATTAAGCAAATATTTCTCACGCCAAAGATCTCGAATGCATTTTTTTACGGCCTGCGTAGGGGTGAACTCCGCGTATGGACTAGAAGATCTAATAGTAAGGGACGTTTCGTTTCACAGTCTTCGGCGATTGATTCGAGTAGCTTAAAAAGAAATAGGTTAACAGCGTTGAAACGCTGACCTTACCTTGCCTTCGACCTCGATCGCACTCGCGAGGAGATGACTTTCCCGCCATCTGTCCGTTCATTTAGTTCTTATTCGTACAAATATCACTCAACTTCCAGCGGACGGATCCTTCGAAAGGAGGCTCCCTAGAAGGCTCCCCGCCATCGATGGCCGTCCGACGGGAGTATCTCGCATAATCATCATCGACTCGCGCCGAAGCTCTCGAAGATATGATTTCTACGAAATGATGACCAGCCATCACACACACACCCGATCCCCCCCACCCGAATCCCCTCTCGCGTGCGGATGCGAAATGGCCGACGAGGTCGGGGGGTCTACCCCGCTCCCAACCCCGCGTCCGCCACCTCGCGAGTCGTTTCGGCGACGAACGGGAATAACTCTTCGGCAAGGACACTTGTTGATCTTTCGTGCGTGAGTTAGGGCATGCGTGCGTGCGGTTGTGTGTGTGTGAGTGAGTGAGAGAGAGAGAGAGAACAAGATACGGGATACGGCAGAGAGACCCGACCCGGACCCCGAAGCCGTGCGTGAAAAAAAAGAGTTCGCCCGAAGAGGATCGAAGGATTCCTGCCGGTGCTATTTTTCTCTCTTCTCCTCCTCACCTTCCTCGACGAGACGGGCGTCGAATGGCTCTCTTGTCCCGCTCTCCTTCTATCGTTTCCTCGCCCGCACCCCCTTCCCCCGACCTCCGTATCCCGCACTCATCCGCCCGCCGCGCGCAATATTTTTCCCCTTCATCCCCGGCGCGATCTCATCTACCCTTTCTCGCCCCCTCGTCAAAGGCCGCCAGGGCGCACATCACTCCTGCCTCGCCCTCCCTCTATCATTTCCGTCTCTACCCCCTTCCCTCCGACCCCCCCACCTCACCCCGTCACTCCGTCGGTGCAAATTAAAACTAGCCGACTTAGATTTACGATACGAATTGGCGCCAGGCCGTTAATGGACGCGGAATGGGAGCGAGGGAGTGAGTGGGGTTGGTTCCTTCATCGTTTTCTTTTGATGCACGCACACATATGCACAAGAACGAATATATATATACATGTGTGTGTGAATTTTTTTTTGTTCGTCGGCCGCCCCGTAATTGATGATCCGGTTACGATGACACGAGTTATTTAGCGTTTATTAGACGAGGCCATCTTTCTTTGGATCTCCTTTAGTTTTTTTCTCTTTCTCTCTCTCGGCAAGGGACGACGTGAAGGATGTAGGGTGTACTCGGCGGGGAAAGGAGTCGGTTTGGGGTTTTTCGGTTCATTTATTGTTGGGACATCCCCAATTCCTTCGCGGGAGACGGCGACGGGGAGGTGGCGGGGAAGGGGAAGTTGCGACGCGTGTGCTGGGTGTCTTCTGGAGGTATGCGGGTCGAATTCGAGGTTTAGGATTTCCCGTCCCTTGAGAACGCTGAGATTTCAATCGACGAAATGAATAATACAATAATTTAACGCAAGAGAATGTTTTATTTCAAATTAATTCAATACTTAATGTATTCCTACTTAAGAAATTGGAGAGGATATAGTTCGTTCGGAATTGATGTTATTTTTCCAAGGCAGGTTTATTGTAATACTTGGGACTTGTGTGCCACCTGACATTTGTCTATTTGCACATGTACATTTTAATAATAAGAATAATAATAAACATTTCCTGTTTTTCAAACCTAAAGTAGTGAAAAATGGAAAAATGTGCTTGAGTAGAAAAATTAATATTTTTATCTGAAGATGAAACTTTTTTCAGAAATAAGAACGCGAGATGCGACCTGTTCACGACGAAGATTTGTTAATATAATCTTTTGTTATATTTTATTGTGTCCATGTTAAGAATTTGGCTGCCGTTTCGCGGAATATACATCTCTACACCTGTATCTTTATGAAATTGATTAGTTTTTATTTTTCGTATTTCAGTTTTTTAGATGATTTTGTGAATTTTGACACTGCATTTGCTTTTACCCATTTCCATGAAACTGACTGCAGAGCATGTGCAGGATCTTGGTTAAAAGTTGCTTAGGGTATCCTATCTGTCGGTGAATCTTGTCCTACATGCAGAAGTCTATGGAATCCATTTTATTCAAAGTAATTATGCCACTTGTCGAGTTGTGAAATGTAGAATTTATGACAGTCATTATAACACTAGGATGCTTGTTTGCTTACACGTACCTGCCATTTTCTAAGAGAGTTCATAACGTCGGTTCCTGATTTGGATTTTCGCCCTTCGACATCCCGTGACTAGGGCGATTAAAATGGAAAGAGTGATCCACTGCTTCTCGTCAGAGCATTGTCCATAACCTCGACCCTTATAACTATATCAGCAAAGGCCAACAGTCGGATTTTTAAGAAGTTATTTTTAAATGAATTGATTGTAAATAAATTTATGTTATCTTTGGATTATTCACTAGTGATCCTGTAAGTCCCAGAGTTATTCGCAAGAACAATGGCCTTCCATAGGACCCTGTATATCTTAGCTTATTGTATGCAGCTGTTTTTTCTTAATTTTAAGGAGATCGTCTGGAAGGGTCGCCCTTGTGTAAGATTCGTGGAAAGGCTATTCCACTAGCTATCATAAATATCTGGCATTACTCACTTATTCATTATAGAAGTGTAAGACACACAACACTGAATATAGTAACCGTAAAAATCATGGTACAGCGTGGTAAATGATTTCGAGACTTAAGCAATTTAAGAAAAGAAATTTTAAAGCCCTTTAGAGCAGAAAGTTGTGCATTGCGTGGAGGAAGGTGGGGAGGATAGAAGTTTAACGACAACTTCACCGCTGCCAGAAGTGAGATGATACACAACTACCTACCGTCAATTTTTGTCTCAACTTAAATAAAATTCCCCGAAAGTTAAATGGATTAATTCCTTTCACAAAAAAAGTGGCCACCTATCTGGGTTTCTGGTGTCGGTCACTCATTAAGCTCGCTGTTCCTCTTTAGTTCTCATTTCCTCAACTGCTTCGCTTCAGTACACGCCCAATTAGTTAAGCTCCTCTTCCAAATGAGTTTCTCCCTCCATTTCGTTCTTGGAGTGACTTTCTTGGTCTCGGCCCGTCCGTTCGATCTTCATCATATGGAGACGCTCTTCCCGCCATGTCCATTCTCCCTAGTCGCAGGTAATGCGCCGTGGACAGGAGAGCACACCAATCCTTTTCCACGACGCCAATAAAGTGGGTCGCATGCACGGAGACCATCTTCCTACCCTTCCCCGTCGTCCCTTCACCCATCCCCATGGTATTTCGTGTTGTGTGCACCCCCCCCCTCTCTTGGCAGTAGTTGGTTTCATGTCGCTACTCGTAGGCGGCGCTCGCACACACTGCTCGACAAAGAATCAAAAGAAAATAGCCGTGGAAAGGGATGAAGATCCCGAGCGGGAAATTGGTGCGGAGGTGGAGTTCATTTATGACGGTTCGGGGTGTTCGATACATCCTACTCTACCCCCCTCCCCATCCCAGGTATACCGGGATAGTGTGTGGCGTAGGCATGGGCGGAACACGCTTGCGGTCACCTGCGTGGCGGGGCGAAGAGAGGGGAATTTGCGGTGATCACAAGAGATGCGTAATTCTCGTAATGACGGGAAGAACGGTAATTTTGCAGCGGCTCATCCAGAGTTACAATTCGCCGCAGTCGTTGAGAAACATCCCCCAAGTGTCAAGGTGGGCGTTGATTAGATTTTGATGATTTACTATAATAACCCGATGCATGTGATACGTCTCACTATAGCTTTATTTAAAACGCCATTGCAGATAAGTGGAAATTACTTTTTAAGGAAATAATGATTGGTGTATCACTTAAAATAAATCGAATAGAAAGTTTATGGTGTCTCCCGTAAGTCTAGTTATTTGTCCAGATAGAACTTTAATTCCTCTCTGTATATATCTTTTTACTTGCGAGACGAATTTGTTAAACTAAATCGCGTTTTTAAACAATGTAATAACTTTAATTAATATTATATTTATATAGGTAAAATCCTTTACTATAAAAACTCGGTCATATTCACACTTTAATAGAATTGTGACCGTTCATCAAAGGTCGACGCAACTTTCAAAATGGTGCACACATACGAATCGAAAAACCCCCGGCAGCTATTCAAGGCTTGTAATTTGGATAGTAGTTCAAAACAACGATTCCTATATCACAGACAAATGTATTCGTTCTATTTTACCCGATGAGTACACGCTCATTTATGGTTTCCTACATTTTTTGGGCACTCTTCAAGACAGCTTAGGCCTCCGATGGGCTGGAAAAGAATGACCACCCATTCTTCAACAATGAAAATTTCCGACCGTACTAGGCTCTCCGAACGTTAAGTTTCATTCGGCTCAACGCTGTGGCATAAACGTTAACTTTTGTTCACGCAGAATTTGCGATGTATGATACTTATTTCCCCATTAAATAAAAATAAATGCATCATGTTTACATGCATTTCTTCCCTTTTGAAGACCATGTTGACCGATGGTTACTCTTCACATCAGTGCTCCCAATCAATTCTGTTATATTTGATGTATCATTTTGACGAAATACGATAAAATTCAGGAGAGTTAAAAAGAAATCCCTAATCCAGTGGAATAAATTCTATATCTCTATGAAACGCAAATGATTTACTCGTAGACTTTCCGATCAAATGCGAATCTTTTTAAAATAGCACAGTCAGTATTTATTTGCTTTTCTTCCCAATGCGATTTCGATAACCTACTCAGTTTTCTCTACAGAGAGTTTCGGCAATTGATTTATTTTCCGGAATTCTCGCCAAATATACAAACAATGGCATTCATTGTGAAGTATACGCTAATCGATGACGTAAAAAGCTGTTATTTAGGAATGTATAAATTATTTATGTACTCGAGCACATATGAATTTCTTTAAAATGCAAATATTCCCTTGCTCTCCTGGTGGGGGCGAACGATAACCCTCACAGTGCGAAGAATGCCTATGTGCACCTGATTACGTATTACTCATATTTTATTGTGTAATTGCTAGCTTTCTTTTAGGGTTGTTATGGAATAAATGATAATAGGTTATGATCATCACTTCTTACATGATATCATCTAGCGAAATTTAATATGCTGTATTCGCTGATATATAAAGTAAATATCCTTGCATGCATACAGGTATAACATACTTGCATACATACATACATACAGGTACATACTTGTATACATCTAGTTATCCTCCGAGCCGTCACGAGGATGTGTGGCAGATGGTGTTTGTACACCTGCCATATAGTATATGTAGAAATATTATTTCATGCATACATTTGAATAGACGTTAGTTCATATACAATTCTCGTGCAAATGCATGCCTAAAACATCGTGAAATAATTGTGGAACTTGACAAGTATACCGAATTCTAGTATTCAAGTTAATCTTTTTTCCGACTTGCAGGTACGATTTTAAGTTAGCGTATCGTAAGAGGGTGCCTGAGTGCCTGTGACCGTGTTCATCTCTCATTCATCTTTTACATGGAGCTTAGTTACCTACGGCGCGGAAACGTGGCCACTGTAGCAGGATGATAGAAGTAGATTGGAGGCTTTTGAAATATGGATTGTGCAGAAAAATGGAGAAGAATGGACCGAAAGGAAAACAAATGAGGAAGTACTAGCTAAGGTACGCTTATTCCTCCATCAAACCCGTGACGCTTACTCTCTTCTCTTAGCATTTGCTTCACAATCCCAGCGGATGTGAACGCTACCGTCATCTAAATATTTTGCAAAAATATACGAGTTATATCGATAAAGATTAAGAATAACAATTTTTAATTTTTTTATTTAAAATTTAACAAAATTTAATTTGCATGCCGGGTGTATAATCACTACCCCCTGTCACATGCCATAGTGGTGGCTTGCAGGGTACCGTGTAGAAAAAGGACAAGAATTGGAAAACTTGGCTTTATCGCTGGTATTTTTTTCATCTCCCTCCCCCCTCTCCCGGCGTGGCTCGACACTGTCCTCCACAGCATACGAAAAAATTGCGTTGTCTTTCCTTCAAACCCGCTCTCTTTCTCTCTCTATCCACTTTAATCCTTCACCATAAAAGGAGAGGCAAGAAGAAAGAACCCTGAAGGAAACCGTACCGAATGGGTGGGAGCTGGCATTGAAGAGCGACGGAGGAGGGAAGACAAAAGATGTAACGGCAGAGTGCGAGGTGCGCAAAAGCGGATAATGGAAAAGATCATAAAACATTCATTGTCCTCCGGGACGAGTTCTCCGCGAGTAAAAAGACTCGTGAGAAACCCGGCGTGAAGATTTTCGAAAGAAGAGTCAACGTGGAAAGGGGTCTCAAATTTATGTCTCCTCTCAAACGGGTGAAAGAAACTTGCTGAATGCAAAGGGATTGCGTCATGTGGAAACGCAGTGCACTCAGAAGGGTATTATGTTTTGGTTCGTACGATAGGCACGTTTTGGCAATGGTAATATTTTGGCGCTTTGTGCGATATTTTTTTCTGTTAAATCAATGGGACCAAAACTACCGACGGGTATGCCTAAAAAGCTCGTTTGGCGTGGTCATGTTCAGGTTGCGTGCGTATTCCAACGCGTTGAGATCCGGCATGACACAAATATTCCAAAGGGTGCTTCGGCGTTTTGGCTGCAACACTTGCGAGGGGCATGTATAGGAAATTGGGAACTGGAATTCGGGCAGAGATCAAATTAATGATTCCATCTTGCGGATCTCATTTGTGGAGAACTTTTGCGGACTTCCATGGCATAATTATTGTTGTCTTTTATAAATCACGTCGACACTGAAATATCTCTGTTTTTCCATACTTTGGAAGGAATTGTGGGGAGACTAAAGAATCGTTTTGCATTGAGCACATGCAATTTTATCGAACTAGCATCCAGAGATTACATGGAACGACACATTGGGATAATGGGTACATACATCATCAACAAGGTAAAATGTGGCTCAGGCCGAGACAGAAGTTCTCGAATTCTACTCTCGACCAACTTCTCCATATTTCATATTTCTCCCCTTTCTCGTGTACCGTTATTTGCATTTTACACCTAATCCGGTCTTCCTGATGCTTTTCGTTCCGCTCACATTAGCTGTAATAGGTGTCTTCGCTAAGAAATCCAAGTTTTTTAAAATTTGTTCGATAAGTGTATATCCTCTCCTGTTTTTGTCTAATCCTTCTAGTCTCGCATTTTCTAGCGTCATACGATACGTTCATTTCATTCTTCTCAACAGTTGTGTCATCACATTTCAATTAGTTTCAATACAAAGGGCAAATAAGAGATGATTCCTTTTTCTCCCCATTCAGGGCCTGACGGCGAAATATTTTTATATCAATATTATTGGCACTCTTACGGCTAAGGTAGATTTTAAATGGGCATATCCTTTACAATGGTGTTCATTACAATACATTTCTTTACCTCTTACAACAAAACACTACCATACATCCGACGCTGCAATACCCCCATCTTCACGTCCGCGTACATCTTTCCTCCTCTCATACTAAATATACATATTTAAAAATTTACAATAATAGTTCTCCAAATGTAAATGGATATTTTGACGCCCTCTGGCTTATTTCTGTGGTCTTTTCGCTTTTTATTAAATTTCATATAATCACCTATACCCGATGGATGTGGCATTTCCCCCGACAAGTTGCCATGTCCTTTGTTCGTAAAATATTGCACGTTGAACGAGGAACTATGAGGACACAAATTAAGACGTGCTGAGGAACAAAGGATGGAGGCAAATAGTAGGGAAATCCCGTAATCACGGCAGTGGGTTCCTAGCAATCAGGAAATACGGCTATAAATTTATTGATTCGACTTGCACCTAATGCTTCGCTACTCTAGCTCTTATTGCTATCGTTATCTGATGAGGGTCGTAAATAACTACCCTTAGATGCGGTGGTACCCTTCTGCGGTACCCTTGTCGGCAATCAGCTGAACGATTCACAGAAGAGAATAGAAAAAAAGCAAACGACCGCCGTTATTCTCACGAAAAAAAAATGAATATCGACGTGGGGAAAATCCGGACCGTTTAGGAAAGATTATGTGCCTTCATTTACGTGGGAAAATGGTAGGGTATGATAAACGAGGATTTTGCAGTCCGTTTTCATTCCCATCCAAAATTCATATATTCAGTCGGGCATCAGGTCAGATCAATGAAAATCTACTTTTTAGTGTTCTTTTCTTTCCGATGGCATTTGGGATTCATCTTTATCTTGTTTTTGCGAAACTCTTCATATTATAGACTCATTCATTCCATTCAGGTCCATTCTATTCTTGTATAACTGATATCTTCAATGAAAATCTTGTGTTTATCATTACTATCACATGAATTATAAAGCTTATTAGTTAATCTGAATGGGGTGACCGAAATTCTGGTTGAAGCGAAAGTTTAAATTAGCGGTTTCAGATACGTTTCAATATGATTCGTAATGATTATTATTTAGCTTTGAGCAGGCATTACCTTGGCCTTCTTTCTCATTTTTTTCAATGTTGATGTAACTGAAGTAATATTTTCAGTGTTCTATAATCTCGTTCAAATAATTATTCATGCTTGACTTTCATCAGGGAAAGATCTCGATCATGGTGTTAGTATGAATTCGATGATTTCAGGCTCTACTTTGTGAAAATTCATGATCACTGAATAAGTATTTTATGTTTTTTTCACAAAAACTTGATTACACTACTACGGGTCTCGAAGCAGGCGAAATCAACAGGTGTAAGTTACCTGATTTTTTTAGTATTTTTCAGTACCCTGCAATTCACCGCTAGAGTGTGGGGCAACACACATAGCTAATTTTAACCCGAATATTTTTATTCTTACCGCGGTCGGACAAAGTAATTCTGATTCCTTATCGATAGTGGAATAATGACATCTTAAATCCACCTGCTCTACACTTAATCTAATTTGATTAACATGATTTTACCTACCGTAATACGATGAGGGCAGCAATAGATTTTCAATATAATTGCTAGCGAGGTATTCTTCCAGTTTATGCAAAAGATTGAATCTCTAATTTGACCTTCGCCCCGTGAGTGATTCCCAGTCTAACTTCTCCAATATATTTTAGACGCCATCAGTTTATCACGACAACGGTTGACAACAAAGTTTTTATGAAAAAATACATAATTTACTTATTCAGTGATAGTGCTAATCTGTTGAAAGAATTTGTACTTCAGTTTTGCTTCAGTTTTTGCTTTGCTCTGTTGGATGTGTTTATTTTTATTTTAACATTAATTGTTTTGGGGTCCGGTTCCACTGAGAGATTTTCGTGTTAATTTTCATTAATGACTACAAAATTTGTGTTGGCAATGTTCATCAATGGTAGGAGACGGAGTAGAGATGGTAGGAGAGGAGTAGTGTCCATAATCATATTCTCTCGTGCAACATCCGTTATACACTTCGTAGTTTCAGGTTTGACTTTTTGGAAATTATTCATTACCGAAAGAAACATATAGCTCCGTTAATTCTATTCAATATTTTAATTTTACCCCCCGGATTTCAATACATAATATACTATATCATAGTTCCGATGCATATCGTAATTCATCAAGTACATTTCATGCGTGCCTATGTTCTTATGAACACTACGTATTAAAACCAGGGTCGTAGAATTAAAATATCAAGTGGAATTAACATAGCTGTATTTTTATTTCCGTTCATTATATACTTTACGAATATTATATGCCTTGAAGCTATTCAAGGAAACCGATAAAAAAGTGCAACGAAGTCATCAATTTACTGGCAGCATTGTACTTTTGCAGAACGGACAGTTTACGTATACATTGGCTCTCTAGCTTTATTTACGGGATATCCTTTTTTCCATACCCCTAAAGTCCTGCTTAGATGTATAAAAGCAAGAACAAGCACTTCTTTCATCCTACTCTCACCAGGAAAGGTTAGGAATACGTTAAATTAGTGAAGCACACAGAGTAGTTTGCCAATGGCAAATAAAAAGCCATTCAAGGAGGCAGCAGCTATTGATCGATCAGCACGTACTCATGATCGTAAAAGTGGTTGAGCCCGGAAAATTAATATAAATTTAAAATTTTTATAAAAATAAATATTACGTTATCAAATAAATGAATTTAGTTAATCTATGCATCGCAATCAATTCATTTTCATTTATGTTTGCATACAAGTATGTGTCTGCTCCATATCCTCAGGGTTCCAGAAGATAATGGTTTTTCCCTCTCTGGGGTAAATGATCAAATAGGTATGAAAACCCCTTACTCAGGGGACGTGGAAGTCTATTGGGTAGAGCGCTAGATCACCGAGTTCCTGGGGTCGGATTCCGAATAATAAACCCCTTTTGGATGATTCCATATAACACCCAAGGTGTATAAATAAAAAAAAACTGAAACTTAGTGGAAAAGAGAATGGTGACACAGGGTGCTCCATATCCTCAGGGTTCCAGAAGATAATGGTTTTTCCCTCTCTGGGGTAAATGATCAAATAGGTATGAAAACCCCTTACTCAGGGGACGTGGAAGTCTATTGGGTAGAGCGCTAGATCACCGAGTTCCTGGGGACGGATTCCGAATAATAAACCCCTTTTGGATGATTCCATATAACACCCAAGGTGTATAAATAAAAAAAAACTAAAACTTAGTGGAAAAGAGAATGGTGACACAGGGTGCTCCATATCCTCAGGGTGCTCCATATCTCCCTAGCAAAATCATTACGAAGCTATTGTCCAATCATTTCGTACGTTAGCCAGGATGGTGTGGTGTCTTCCTTGCTATATATTTATTTGCTATCCTGTGAACACTGCGATGCGAGATTTGTATGCATAACCTTTGGGTCAGCCTGCGCGCGCGAAGCAAGCAAGCAAGTTAAGGTTGTGTTTTGCGATTCGAGGAAAGCGTCGCCAGACTATGCTCAGGAATTCCCATTTTCCTGCTTCCTAATCCTCTTGTCAATGCTTATCTTCTTTTGTGTTTTCTTTTTCCCCCGTGAGAGAAGTCACGACTTTTACCTCGTCATATCCCTCTATGACGAACCCAAAAGCCGTCTCGCAAGTTTCCCAGCTGAAATATCCTCTGTTAAAACACCAGTCACTTTTTTTTAATCCCATACGCATGTAGTCTTGGGAGTTTTGAAAACGAAGCGTTGTTCTCCCTATTGTACGACTCGTTTCTCCCTTTCGCTAGCCATTAGTTCCATCGTAATTGTTGGGGCGCCAAAGTCTATGGCATTAATATCTTTAATGCATTTCGTAATATTAATGTATTCCCATTTGAGCTAGACTCAAAATCCCCCCTTCTATTGTTGCCTGAAGAATGTGAAACGTGTAAATTTATATATGAGCCCGTGTGATGTTTGATGTGGGTTTGTGAATAACGGTCTTGATGTGAAGTTTAGGGAGATCCAACTTCGTAATTCTCCTCCCGTGAAGGCCACCGGTCTGCAGTTGGAGCCCCTTTGCGGCATTCACACTACCCCGCAAACCGTTGCAAGGACGTGCGGCAAGATAAATTAGATCGCCATCCATTATTCTCCACTACGCCCACATATACATGGCACCCCGCGATCCACCGAAAAGACACGTGAAGGGAGTGACGAGACACCATTCATGTAACATCCATTGTATACATTAAGACTCTTGTACGGTTAGTAACCACTCCACTAACTACACCGAGAAGACAATATAACCCATTAAAAAGGGCGGGCCCACATGCAAAGCGGTTGTCAATCACCAGTTAGCATTCTAGTCATGCAGCACGTATACGTCACGAATGCATTAGATCTACAACTTTATTTACACGACTCCCCAATGCCTGGTCCAAGAATGTGTGGTGTAGGACATTTATTTACATATAGCCACCGCTAGGGTGTGTGGCAGGGGATGAATACACACCAGAATAATTTTACCCGAATATGACCCTACCGAGGTCGAACAATCTTATTATGATCCCCTATCTTTCTTGAAAAAGAAGTCATCTTAAATCTGTTCTACGCTTAATCTCTCTAATTTCTTTGACGAGATTGCTTTGATTTGATTGATTGATTTGATTGATGATGACCGTTGTACGATGGGGGTAATAATACGTTTTCAACATAACCGCTAAAGGGACCTCCTTCCAATTTATGCAAGAGCTTCAATCTGTAATTTAACCATCGCTGAGTGAGTGATTCCCAACCTAACTGCTCTAATATTTTGGATACGCGACTAAGTTATTCTAAATTAGGCCTAACCGACGACAGATAACATTTCTCTTTGACTTTTTCACTACATTTACCAAGTACTCTTCTTATAAATTCCTGGATATCTTGTAATCATAAGCAAGATCTCATTCTTTTTGTCGCGAGACATATCATCCCTCACATTTTTCATCTTGGCGTGACATAGCCTTTGATGTTGTAATACCCCTCTTACATCCTGCATCTACGTTCCGTGTTATCTTTCATAAATGTGCTGGGAATGAACTTGTTGACCGCTGAGCGCATGATCTCAAGGAAGTGATTCCACGTATCCTCAGTATTTCGGTGATTACCATCTTTCTTAAAACTAGCAAATTCATTCCGTAGCACGCACTTTAGACCATTGTAGTGCCCTTCTTTTAACAAGTAAATTTTCCTTTTGGTCTTCTTATGTTTGACCCCATGTAGCGAAAACTGTATTTACAGCCCTGTGGTCACTAATTCCAATTATAGTTTCTATGGTAAAGGCTTTTTCGGGAATATTTGTTGCTAACAAATCAAGAATATTATCGCCCCTAGTTGGTGAAGTTACAAAATTATTCAATGATTTCAAAGTGAAAGAATTCAATAGCGATTCGCAGCCACATAGCGACGTTAGGACGCTAGTCATGAAGTTATTTAATTTATGGCACATGTAACTTGTGTGTTCCTAAATATTTTCGCTAGTGCTTACCCATTTGTGTCTTAGTATTTCGCCCATTCGTTATTTTCACAAGTAGTTCTCGGGGAGAACAAATTTTTTATTCTGTCCGTCAACCACCCAGCATGTCTGTCTTTTATTTTTTGACATTTCCCTCTTCCTACCTATTTAATTTGGGGGATGAATGACAATGGTGGTCTGAAAAGATTCCGACCAAACAAAGAGACAAGACATTTTTTCTGAGGTCGGAAACTATTCAGACCATCCACGTATACCTGCTATGTTGGATACAACACCACACATTTGGTCTATTTTCGCAATAGGTTTAATCTAGCTCTGAGCTTTCGCATATCTAAAGGTTGCCATCCCAGATCTTGTAGTAAATAAATGACGCTTTGTGTTCTCGTGTACGTACGAATTTTCACGAATCTGACGGCTCTTTATGTTTACGTTGTTGAATTCTGTAATCAGCCCTTTTCGAGATGGATCGCATATGCTCGCCTCATATAATTTGTGGCTTTACTGAAGAAAAAAAGCATCTCCCTTTCACTTTTTCATCGCTACATTTTCCAACTATAGGCTCAATGAATACCAGGCTCTTTGAGGCCCTCAACAAATATTTATATTTAAGCGCGCGTGTGTGTGTACGCGCGTTTGTGTGTGTTTTTGTGTTTTTTTTTAATAATAATATATGTCGCGGTGGTCCAGTGGGTAGAGCGTTGGACTACTGACCGGAGGGTCCCGGGCTCGATTCCCGGCCAAGGCACTTTGGGCACCTGCAGCTCCACCCAAGCTAGTTGATTTTTCGGGTACCAGATCTTCCTGGGGAACCATAACCGGCACAGGGAAAGGAACTAGCCCCCCTTCCCTGATGTGTGAATATTCACAAGTCGTCGGGGTTAGTACATGTGTGAGCTCTACCATCACCTACTAAACCGACCTTCGGGTTGATTACCGTGTTTATATATATATATATATATATATATATATATATATATATATATGTATATATATGTATATATGTACATATATATATGTATATATATATATATATATATATATATGTACATGTATATATATATATATGTCAGTTCTGTGCTTCTTTTCCTTGAGAAAGGTGGCTTGGACCACCGAAAATTCGATAACGAGTGAGTTTCTCTTTTGTTGTTTTTCCATATTTTTGTCTTTTTCCACTATTGCTAATTTTATATACATAATTATTCACGTCCGTGAGACTTTCACGAAAAGTGTTGTGTGTGTGTGTGTGTGTGTGTATATATATATATATATATAGATGATTTCTTCGACTCAGTCATATCTTATCTTCCGAAGAAGACGGAGCTCGAGTCCGTCGAAATTATCAAGATATTATTGTGAGTGTTCTTTTTATGTGTTCTCGAGCTGTGTGTCTCTGTCTAAGTTTTATACATATATATATATATATATATATATATATATATATATATATATATATATATTCATTACGGCTTTGTATGCTAATGCATTCCATTAATCAAGGATGCAGAGAATTAACTAGGAAGGTAGAACTGACGTTGAGAAGATCAATGGATATTAATAAAGATAAGACGTTTTTGGAGAGAATAGATAAAATCGTAATTAATCAATTGATGATGGATTATACAGTGTCCATTTTTTGCCGTTAGTTGTGCTTTCCTGGAAACAAGTGACACCGGTATTGCCCAAATGACCGTTTCCTCATGGGCGTCGCATTGACAGATTAGTGAAACGGCGAAGGGCAAGAGAGCAAACACTCTCAGCTGACGGTCGTGACAAGGAGGATCGAAGGCGAAGAACTGAAGGCGCGTGCGTGAAGGGCGTTATCTAGCCGAGGGCAAACGGCCGCATGCAGCCATTAGCGAAATGGCGCGATCCCATGGGCGGGCAGGGGAGACCCAACTCCAATCGCTCGACCGCCCGCGCTCCCCCCTCGGTCGAGGAAGGGCGAAGATGGAGGGCACTCTGTAATCGTCGACGGCACACGGACGCGCGGGTCTATGGAAACAACCGGTAACACACCCACACGGACGTGAGCAAGTGCACTGGGCCACAGAAAGCCCTTGTACAGCAGTGCCCCCTCGCACCCCCAACGGGACGGCCGCCACAATGACGACCTCAAATTACTACTTAGCCCCCAGGACGCTCGAACGCCGCGACGGATAGCAATTGCGGGTCGTCCTCGTGACCCGGGGTCATCCACCCCCTTCGCCCTCCCTCAAGCACCGAAGGAGTCATGGTACAGGATGAGGTCGGGTTAACTCCCCCTTTCATCTCTCCCGACCCCCAGGCCCCGCCCTCCTCACTCACCTCAGCTCACCCCTCCCCGGAAAGTGGTCAAATTGGAGGAGCACTAGCGTCGAATGGAGACGGGAAGGAAGGGAGTTGGGAGAGCTCCGTGCGCCGTCGCTCAAAGCGAGAGGAATGATAACGGGGGTTTTGGAGGGAGGGAGTGAGTTCTGAGGATTGTATCCTTTTATTTTCATTTTTATACGACCCCGGTCGTATTTCCTTATCGTTGCGCCTGGCGCTCCTTCTCCGTTATTGTGTGCGTCTGGAAGTAAAGAGTGTGTAATGGACGCGGAGTGCCTCCCTCCTCGCAGTCACCCTCCCACTCCACCCCCCGCGTTTCGTTTCCTAAACAGATAAAAGTTGGTTCGTTCGTTCTTTTTTTTGCGAATTTTCCGCCGAGAATTTCAGATGATGGAGCACTTAGCGTGTTTGGGGAAGCCGTCAGCGTACCACTTTGCATATTTGCGAGAAATGAGGTCAAGTACTTCATGCGCAATACCATCCAGGCAATAGAACTGTGGCGCCCCATCAACTTTTTCTTCCCTTCCTCACCATCATCGTTAATTAGTTATTTTGAAGACTTTACCCCGATATTCAGTGCCCTGAAGAGATTTTGCATTGCGTGATGATATCTGGAGAGTTACCAACTCATGCGGATGCAAAGAAAAGGATTCGCAGTCGCGATGTGACACCAAGCATGAGAACGATAAAAATAAGTAATGCATTCAATTAAGAAGTATTGATCCGTAATGCCGCAAAGAACGACGTACTTTTCCACAGGATTAAAAAATTCTGGAGTATTGAGCAAGTGTTGCCTCGCTTGATTATGTATTGCTCATATGTACTGACCAGTATTGCGAATGTATAAAAGTTATAAAACATTCCATAGTTGAAATGTTCCCCTCATAAACGGTTCTTCTTTCATTCAAAGGGGTAAGTGAAAATACACTATGTCTGGAGATCATTCTAGAAACTACGTCTATTAAAATTACAGTAACAATTGAGTAATTGAAAAAACTCCATTAGCCGTAAACAGTTTACCTTTCAAAAAACAGGGTACAGTTGAGATTAGTTGTCAAACGCCAAATGTCAAAGGATAGGGTAAAGGTTAAATAAGGGAAGGGAAAAGAAAGGTGACCCTTTTGTACCCTGTTTTTTTTAAAGGTAAACTCTTTAAGGTTATTTGAGTTCTTTCAATTATTCAATTCATTCATTACATTAGCAATGTTTTACTTGTTGTTGAAATGAGATTATTGACTTTGTTATTCCACACACTTTATTTAAATAACACGACCCAGGTTTCGACGTTGAACGCCATCATCAGGTCACGTTCAACGTCGAAACCTTGTGTGTGGGTAAAGGGGATAAAGTGTGGGAAATTACAAAGTCGATACTTTTATTTCATTTCAATATGTTATACAAATTCTATAATGTTACGCCGGAGACAACAAGTTTTTTACTGGTCATTGTAAGTAGTGTGTACTACAGTAATTTCAGACGGTTTAGCTATATATTCAAAGAAAAAAGTTTGGAAACCAAATTAAATGTAAATGATATAAATTATCAAATCTCATGTGATAAAAATTAATCATTTGACATTATTCAGTTGATAATTATATTCTTCTATATGGATATCTACTATTATTATTATTATTAAAATTTACATGTGCAAATAGACAAATGTCAGGTGGCACACAAGTCCCAAGTGTTACAATAAACTTGCCTTGGAAAAATAACATGGTTTCTGAAATACAATCAACATCACAAAAGATAATAAATAAAATAAGTCTGAAAAAAGAAAAAAAATACACTAAGGAAATTTCCAAACACCAATCTGTAGTACATAAAAAAAAATCCCCATTTCATTAACATTTGTTTCCCAATCAACAAGAAAAAAAATTAAGCTATTACATTTAATTTTATACAACACATCAATCAAATGATTACAGAAGTTGTTTACATCTTTTCTTAAAAGTTTGGACTCTGTTCATTGTGGACTTCATTCTTGGACTCTGGTATTAATCATGGTGATAGCTAGTTAATGCAATTGCCGCAATACCAGTATTTTTATTTTTATTGTAACTGGTCTCGACAATTAATTCCTGATTTTAAAATGGTATTGTTAGCTTAGAATACTTAGAATTGATCCTTAGGCTTCGATTCATTAGAATACTCTTTCTTCTTTCCGGCGAATTGACCTGAGACTTCATTGTTTGAAAAATAATTTCATTTTTCTTTTAAAGACGTTATGACTTAAAAAGACCCTCGCTTGCCTAGTTCAGAAGAAAGTTCTCTCCTTACTTTGTATGGACAGGAAAAATTTGGGAAGCGAAATTTTAATTGCGTGATTTCTTTCATATAGACGTACCCAAACGCCTCAGGCAACGTCGCCCAGAGTAGACATCGGCCGCACCGCATTTGCGTTCCGCGGTCGTCGATTCGACTCACGTCTCGTTCATCATGCAATGCCACAATCGATATCCATCAGTATCCTAAACGTTCCGTTCCCTCAGAATTCCCCTTGGGGTGATTCCTTCATCGGAAGTTTTATCGTTTGTCCTTCGACCGATACCCGCCGAGGGGATCCATCGACGGCGTGGAATCGAACTATTTTCAAAAAATTTTTGGTGTGGCGTCCCGCGGGGGGGGAGGAGGGGGAGAAGGATTCGTCCGCGCAACAGGTGGTCCACGGGGAAGAGCGAGAGCGACCCGAAAGCGATGCCGCGCAGCCGAGGAGGCAGGGCCCTCGGGGAGACGGGGCTCTTGCCGACCACGGGCGAGGCCGGATCGCACTGGGGGCAGAGGGGAGTGAGTTAGGGGAGCGGGTTATCGAATCCACGTTCGACAGGAAATGCGGGGTCACGTTCTCGACTGGGGGAGAGGAAGTCTGAAGGCCCACGAGGTAATGGATTCGGGAATATCTCACTTGTCATTTAAATCGCTTCGTAAGGAGGAGTGCGTTACTCCGTTCCCCATCTCTCTCTTCTTCCAGGGCCGTGAGAAACATTTGTTCCGTCCGATCGCATGATGGCGACACTCACGCCCACACACGGGCGGGTGGCTGGAGGGAAGCCCTGGCGTGCCACACCGATGCTTCCGACGCCTCATCCCCCTCCCCCTACTCCAACACTGCCCCAAGGATACCTTCACTTTACGATCCTCATTGTTCGTTGATCTTTTATTGTGACGGAATTTACACCGTGAATCACTCGGAGGGGCCACGGAAACAGGGTTTTGGAAGTGAGCGAACGATTCCCTCTCCAGCGTGGACGTTGTTGTTATCTTTATGGGTAAATAATAAATTCAAATGTGAACTATTCCAAAACCCTTCCTTTTCATTTACTGACGCTGTCGATGTTTTTGAATGGCATTTAATCTGTATGGTTTAGAATATAGGTGGAGCAGTTACTGTAGCGCCTAATCCCCCTTAGTTCATAATGATTTATGGTATCGGGTAGAGTGCATGGCTAGAGGGTGTGGTTAGGGTCAATACAGATCAAGGTATAGGGTTATGGTGATAAGTTCATTTGAATATAGGGTATCCATAATGGCTGGGAATTTCACTGCTTTTACGTAAAATAAATTAAAATTTATCTTGCAGTTTTAGTAATGTTTTGGTGAATAAAGTATAAATTTAAGCCGATGCGTTTCCGTAATCCAATTATTTATGATACGTGTTAGAAGGGGATCGTATAAGCATGGTCTTAAGTGCTTTATATTTAATGTGTTCATCTATCAATAATCATCATTCGTCGTACAATTTTCGTGAATGTATTATTGGCACCAGTTCTTGGCTCATGTCTCAACTTGTTTCGACTAATTGGCGTTATAATTGGCATCCCGTTTATCGGACTTCGTCGGCTTCCCTTGAGCCGCTAATCACATAAGAACCGTCGGGAACTTTTTGGCACATCAGTACGATTTATTTTTCTTTCGAATCAATCCTTCGTCACGAATATTTCAAGTTTGCATAAAACTACCATGAAATGTTTATGCCTCGGACATGATTATTGAAGTAGTGCATTCGGTATGCAATAAAATATTCATTAGTTCACGAGCAAGTACCTTCATTAAACGTTTGAAGCTTTCACACTTTCCTTTTTTTATTGATATCTATATTTAAATTCCTCAATCGCACCGCTCGAGTAGGAAAAATGTCTTAATTGGTATTTCAGCCAGTACCTTGGCATGTTTTCATTCAAGTATATGGTAAAAATGGTTTTGATAGATTTCCATTTTATGCTCATTTTATATTAAAATTTTCAGATAGTAGGGATCATTTTTGAAAGATTTGGAGCGATCATAGCAATGATAACGACATAATGTTGTCTTACACAAATGAAAAGAGTTAACACAAAATTACTTGGCGTGCAAGTGTGCAAGAGAAGCAGATGTCTAAAAGAGCCAAAAGAATGAAAATAAACTATGGTTAGCGTTAAGTCGCTATTAATCCTACAGATTAAATTTTGCATATTTTCTGTTTCGTGTAGAGGGAGATTCACCATATTTAAAGCGTGATGTGAACCACCACCTTTCCCAATACAATTCCGAATTATCTCTGATACTGAAGTTATTGATTAGAGAACAATCCATGCCGTTTTTTGGAGTGCAGTTTTCTTTTCCTACTGAAAAAGTATATCAATTTTTCTCTCCGCCGACACAAAAACTTCGATTCACATACTCTTCTCTTTGATTAAAACGCCGTAAAAGTGCTGGTGTGAGACTCTTGGGAATTATAATTTAACTTCAAAATAGTACGTAGTGATTAATTTTTGGAATAGTAGTACTTCCGGCCCTCTGCATTCGAAATACCGAAACAGAAAGTGTAGACACAACTAAGGTGTTATTTTATCCTGGGTGAAAGACGTTTGGGGAATATATAGACAGACTAGCAAAATGAAGTTTGAAAGAAGAATAATGGAGAAATTTGACGAGAATGTTGAAGGGTAGTGTTGTCTTTTGCGAGTTAGACCTCATTTAGAATACAAGTAGCTTGAGTGTAGCACTTTTATCTAACATTTATAATTTGGAACCTCCATAAAGTTGGTTTGATTGGCGAATTGGATAGCGTGCAATGTAGAGCAGCTAGATTCTCTCTAGATAGTTAGAAGAATTATCATTGACCGATTGACAGGGAATCATTCACCGATCGAAGGTTAAACTACAGATTAAATCTCTTTCATAAATTGGAAGCACGTTGTGTTGAGAGATTATTTTGAAAACGTAGTTTTATTATTAGCCCCATCGTACTACGGTATGGTAGGATGTTGTAATAATTCCATCCAACAGGAAGTACATCTCTTGATATTTAGAAACCTTACATGTACCTGTTGTTATTATCATCTACATAATTTTAAATATTCACAGTGTATATTTTAACTAAAAATTAAGAAAAACTTAATTGTTGATGCAACATGCCTTACGCATTATCATCCCCTGCCACACGCTCTGGCGGTGGCTTTCAGGGTACCGAATACAAATATAAATGTAAACTCGAAACTACTTGATTGACGGTTGGTTTCAGAGATTTGGTATAGACGATATTTCCGCGAGACGAATGGGCTCTGGGTCACTTACCCCTATGCCAATTTAATGCCTGCCTTCACCCCCCCCCCCCCTCCGACTGCGATAACGCGCACTTCGTATCTCAGTCGTAAACTGCCAGCCTGACTTTGTCCGCCGTGGGACATGAGCGCGGGGAGTGCACACTCTGGTGGAAACGGGGACAAGTCGCATATCCTCTTACCCCGATCGAAATGCGTCTCGAAGACCGCGGAAAGTTGGAAAGCACCGATGGAGCGTCGGGTCCCGTATGATGAGGGACGCCCCCACAATAATACTGCACGACGAGGACGGACGCAGATAAAAGCTTTGACGTCCGCGTGGGGGGGACATGCCCTGGAAGGTAAAAAAAAAGTCGAGAGGGAGAGAAGGAAGAGGGATTGATTCTAATCCTGGGGTGGTTGCCTCGAGGCAACGACCGCCCATAGTGTCTGGTTTGACCCTAGCTCGCCAGATTCCAAGTGCCCATGAAATCTGCGGGGCGGCAATGCCGATGGAAACTCGGAGCGACCGCAGCTGTCCGTGTGGCGAGGACTGGCGATTTTAAACCGAACCCGGACGTGTACTCAGTCGTTGACCGTGGAGGAAAACCATGTTGGCACTCAGGTTTTGCTCTGGGAAATGTCCGTCCGTATCTTTTACGTTATCGGGTGTCACCGGACGTCATGACCCGAAGATGCAGGGCTTTAATTGCATAACTTTTCGAGCGATTGGAATGCGGTGATAGATGCGTATGCCGTCGTTTACATATTTTTTACGAAAATAGCGTTTTCAAGTTCCTATTTTAATTCTGCTTCTCAGTCGAGTGAGCGAAATTTGTCTTTCATTCGGAACGAAAAGTTCGAAAAGTTACGGAATCAAGGTCGAGGATATTGAATCATTTGCTTTTCGATCTTTTTACTGGGAAAATGGCTTAGTTCTGTCATCCATGTTAGAACCTCATTACCCTAGAATAAGGAACACGGAATTGGAATTGAATCTTCAGAGAAGGAATGCCTCAAAACTGGATGCCTTCCATTAGATATGCGCTGTTTGGAAAATTGCAGACTTGAGAGAGATGGTCGTCACATCAACTCGTGGCATTGAATCTTTCATTTATGATAATGTGATATGGAATGAAAATCAAATCTCATGATTTTAATTCGATCTCAAGTAGGTTTTCACTAAATTGAGAACTTTTGTTGCATTCAAAGTGATCTGAAGACATTCTCTGCCTTCACAGTAAAGCTTGTTATGCTCGTTCTTAAAATGACAAGGATTAATAAATTCAATCTGGAGGAGGAAGATCTGCCAATGACCCATTTTTTCGTCTTGATTGTGTTTTAATATGTACGTATACTTTTCTGAGCTCAACTCTGCTATTTCTTCCACATGCTATGATATCACAGTTATTGGGTGCCTTAGTATCAGGCTAAAACTAGAAACGACCTCTTGTTTCATGCTAAATGATAATTTATTCCGTGAAAGGTTTGCAATTGTCTGAGCATGCTACTAATCAGTTCTATCTCTTTGAACTTTGAGAGGGTCAAAGAAGTTTTGAAATTCCTCGCCATTCAGCTTTATTGCAATATCTTTTCCAGTTCATGGAGCCAGCCATGAGGAGGAGACGAGCCACATTTCCATAAAAACACGAAAACCCCCCATATGGTAAATAAATATTTATTCACATGGAAATATATATAAGGAGAAGGGAAAGGAACGCACAAAAAGGACGAACAGAGGAGAGGTGGTTTCAGTGTAAATTACGTTTCCGCGATAGCTCAAGTGAGCATCGCCCTTGCAAGACGAAAGATCCGTGGTTCCAATCCCGGTTAAGGAAATATTTTTACTCTTGTCATCTGCTCGATTCCGCCTTCCCCTCCTTTCCTGTGTTGGTATTCCAATGTGTTCCAACCCCTTTTCCTTATATCTATTTCCATGTGAATGAACATTATGTACATATACACACACACACAAAACACATACATGTCGTGACTGTTAAAATGCTACCTTGTTGACTGGTCTTATATGAAATTATCATTATTTTATCGATTCTATTTCTCCTGGTAGCTAAGGCACGTAATCGCTATAGTTTCGGGAGTCGTATGGCCACATCGCCTCCCAGCTTCGGGACTTTGTAAGTGGGAGGGGGGGTGGGAAGTAGTCTCTTGGAGGTCTTCCCTCGGGACAGGGAGACGCTCAAGAGACGATTATTAATACATAAGGCCCTCGTCGCCGTCTATGTAATTAAGCGAGGAATGCAGGCGGAAATTCGAATCGCAGAGAGAGGGAGAGGACCGGGGAAAATGAAAAAGAAAAGATGCCCTCCCGCCCACTCACATAGTTTCGTTCACTTTTCGAGTCCCACGCGAAATATCACGCGCGCTGTGCCCACCCTCCTTCCCCCTCCCCCATTCAGCTTCTCCACCTTCCCGAATGATAAAAACTTTTATGGTGTTTGCCAGGAGGCGGCCCCGGCTCCGTCGCTCCAACTCCCTCGCCCTCACTCCACGCGGATCACCCCCTCATGCCCCCCCCACACTCCACTCGGCCGACCGCGTCCTTGGGCGGGTGGACGGGGGGCTAGGGAGGAGGGAGTGAACGAGCCGAATGATCATTTCGCGCAGGGACTTTCGGTAACGACCAAGCCGCCGCCAACACTCCCGCGATCGTGGGTGGGGAGAGAGGTGCTGGGAGGACACGGGGCCGACCTCGTCGTTCTTCTCCGCCAGACCCCTCGCGGAGCAGCCCCCTTCTGGCGTCTTGAGGAGGCGACGACGGCGACGGGTCCCTTCCCTCTCTCTTCCCCGCCCCCTTTCGACGACGGGAGGGGGTAGCGGTTGGGCCAGCATTAGTGATTCCATCCGCGTGATCCGCTTTTTCGGGGCAGTTAATACGACGGGGTCCCACAGCCAAGGAACACGCCTAATTTTTTAAAATTTTCAATTTATGAGTTGAATAATAACTACGGGCCCTCTCATGGACCACAATCATGACGTGGTAAGGGCTTCTGCGTTCCGATGGCCCCTAGAGATGTGCTGACGGGAGCAATGATAATTGCCCCTGGTAGGGTCACCCATGCCAGATAGTTCGAGGTTAGTAGCTAGACGAAAGGTAGTCCACGCAGCGTCTGTTCCTCAGTGAGGCAGCTGCAAAGGCGTCTAACCCCAGTGGGGCGGCCATTAAGTGATGGTGTCACGTTAAAAACACTATTGAGGAAGGCAACACGAAACCACCTCAATTATCATTCCCAAGAATGTAATGATGGACAATATAGAGAATAAGATTCCTGTCCAACTACGGGACTTGGCTTAATCGGCCGTGAGTCGTGCCCAGCAGCGGGGGAGGCAAGGTTTCCGCGGTCGTCATCTCACGTAACCCTTGCAAAAGAAAACCGACAGCAGCAGGACAGAAGACGCGAAAGAATAAGACCAATTTAATTATAATAGTGAGTTCAAATGTCATAACAATGTTGAGGACAGGAAAATTAGAGAATATTAAGCAAGAGATGGAAAAGGAAATATAGATATTTTAGGTTTATGAGAGGGAAAAGGAAGGATAGCGGGGATTACTGGAGTGATAGTTATAGAGTAAAATATGGCGGCGGGGACGATAGTCAACGAGGGTTTACCATAATATTAAATAAAAAGGTAGGAAGAAGTGTAGTCAACATAGAACAAGCGACGGAAAGAATATTACTAGTAGAGATAAAAGCAGAATCGGCGAACTTGGTCATTGTTCAGGTATACATGACACCGAGCAACCACTAGGAGGAAGAAGTCGATATAATATAAAATCAGTTAGAGGACATAAACACGTGTGTTCCTACAGGAAAACATTTGATAGTGATGGGGGATTGGAATGCGACGGTAGGCGAAGGAAGAGATGGTGGCGAGATGGGGGACTACGGTTTAGTTATGAGGATGACCGCGGGGAGAAAGCAATTGAGTTCTACGGGAGATACGTGTTAGTCATCACCAACACATGGTTTAGACACCGCAAAATGCGTAAGTACACATGGAAAATGCCAGGTGACTCAGAAAGGTATCAGTTAGATTATGTTATGGTTAGGCACAGATTCATGAACAGTGTGATAAATTCGCACAGCTTCCCGGGAGCGGATGCGGACTCTGACCAAAATTTAGTTGTTATGAAATACAGTGTCCGTTTCAAAAAGTTAATGCAGGGGCGGCGGGTTAGGAAATGGAATGTAGAAGCATTAAATGGATTTACAAGGAAGGAGTATCAGCAGATGTGGAGAAAATCATGGATGACGGTAAAGAGCTGAGTAATATCGGAGAAAAATGGTAATGTATCAAGAAACGGATATCGAAAGCCGCAGCATAGGAACCGTTAATGGGAAAAGGACACGGAAACCTTGGATCACGGATGAAATAATTGCAAAAATGGATGAAAGAAGAAAATGGAAGAATGTAACACAGAGATAGGGAAAAGGAAGTACAAAGATTTAAATAACAAAGGGGGATCGGAATGGTGCGGAGGCTAACGTACAGGCTTCCCACAGGGATTGCCCGGGTTTAAATCCTGGGGATAACAAATATTTTTCAGTGGTATCTCGATCCCTATTGAGGTGCGTTGTGGAGAGCACTTTGATTGATTACGACGTCCGTCGGATGGGGCGTTAAACTGGGGACCCCCTGGCGCCTTTCTACAAGAGTAGGCTAATGCCGACGCCGGGTTTCTCTCCACCCTTCCTTTCCCATCCATCCCTAATGGCGCAAATGACCTCAGCTGTCGGTCGCCTCCCCAAAAAACTACTACTACGAACCTCAATTATTTTCCGTTATGGCAAACTCGCTACGCCACTGGGCCGAAGGGTACCCCCGTGTCGCGGAGGACAAGACGGGAGAGGCCAGGGGAGACGAGTCGACGCCTCGGTGGGACTGAAGGAGTGGTTGGGAGGGAGGACTCGATGGGGAGATGTGAGACGGGGGGGTGTAGACAAAGCGCAATCTCACGGCGGCGAGGGGGCGGGAGGAGTTTTCCCCCTCCTCCCCCATCAGGAGAAGTTTTGACGTTTATTCGGTCTGCCGCACAACGGCGGGTGGCGCCAAACGCCATCCTATCTCCCAGCCCGGCACCCCTTTCTCTCTCCCTCTCTCTCTCTCTCCTTCTCTCTCTCCCATTTCTCCTATCTCTCTATGTCCTCCCCTGGGGACACTCCGACACTTAGAAGGGAACGTCGGAGAATGGCGATGCGTGTGTAGTTTCTTCGGCAAGGAGGACGGCAGGATGGATTTTTACTGTCTCCTGGGTTTTTTTATAAATAATGCTCGGATCATCCTCGTTTTGTCTCGACGGGGAGAGCGGATGACGGCGGCGCGGGGGAGGCACCCCGCACCCATCGCCTTGATGGACGGAAGCGAAAGGCGACGTGCAAATTCAGGGAGGGATTCACGCCCATCTCCGCGGCGCAGTCGTCTCAGGGTCGGTGTGGGAATCACCCTCGGTGGCGGTAGGGACAAAATTAACTTGTCCCGTCGCTCGACTGCGATGTATTTGGCTTTCACTGCGAACAGCCCTCAGCCCTCAGCGGACGACATAAGTATCAGTTTTTTTAGGATAGGGTAATAAAAATGTTGATCCTGTTGAATAAACGACTTATAGCTCCGTTCAGGGTGATATCTTCCCTCACTAATAACAAAAACCAATGTTCGCGTTAATTATTATGGTTTAAAGACTCAATTAGCGAAACCATAGCAAGGTAAAATTGAAGTGGTTCTCTTTAAAATGTATTTATCGCACCGTTACCCATGTAACGTATTCTCTGCATTTAGCTAAAGTGTTTGTGTTTGTATTAGTTGAATAGGTTTATTTTTCCCTATACACTTGGATTTCACACCTAATTTAATCATCAGTTGAAATTTGAGTGGAAAGTTTATTTGCAGGTTATTAATGAATTGACTGAATGTACGCTGTCACTGAAATTGCCTGCCACAATATAAATATGGCGTTGATTTATTCTGCAGTTCTCAAATTGGAATGCCTGTGTCCTCCTAAATACTCAAAAGGTAGACCGCAAGTGAGCAGTGACCGTGAAAAAAATGTTGTCCCCAATCCATTCAACCAAGTTTTATTATGATGCTCCTTTATGATTATCCTGATATTCAAGGTGGCTTTCACCTCGCTTGGCTTACAGAAACTCTCATTTTGCTCGGACCCAATCTTGATGGGTTTTCAAGATACTGCGGGAAATACCGCAACAGTAACCTTTAACGGAGTCATCCGCTAATATGAATTTCAATGCAACAATTTGAGAGAGTAAAAATCATTCGTCTTGACTGGGCTTCGAACCCGGATCCCTCGTTCTCCGGCCGAGTGCTTTAGCCAATTAAGCTATGATTCAATTAATTTTTATTCGGTCCAGTTCATTCGTTACACAGCAAGTGTCGAGGCGTCCTCAAACTTTGAAATTGACAACTAAGCCACTCGGCAGGACATCGAGGGATCCGGTTCGGAATCCAGGTCAAGGCAAATGATTTTTACACTCTAAAATTGTTGCATTACTTTATAGGTTGTTTAAGGGAAGATGGAATAGTGTCGCTTTTTCCATAATGGCCCTTACCGAAGACATTGCCGACCGGATAATGAAAAATATTTTTCGGCAGTTATTGCTTGAAACGCACGACAATGGCCGATGCAACAAACTGCGTGAATAAATCCATATACGGTATGTACATGTAAATGTACATACAGTCGCGGCTTCCGGTCGGGTACATTAATATCAATTATACGTGTATTCTGATGAAGCAGATTGGTTGGCGAAGAAGCTAACTCTGGCATAACTAACCACTAATAGGAAAACAGGCTTTAAATCTTTTTTTCCAGGTAACATCTCGTGCGCATCAAGGGGGAAAATATTGAAACTAATAAATGCAGATGATGAAATGCAGCCTTCATCATGAGTACAAAAATTGAATCTTTAGAAATATCAGTTAAAATATCAGAGAGAAAAAAATTAAAGGAAATGAAGACGTCGACGGTAAAAGGAATTCATTTTCGTAGTCCTGCAATTTAAAAAAAAAAGCATAGCTACGAAAATATCCATTTACTTTTGTTATTCAGGCTCGATGGCAATCAGAACATGAATCCGGTCTTATGGCCGAACTCCAGCGCCCCTCAGGTCACTGGACATGCGTTTTCAAATGAGGACTTGATCAGAGTGCACTACTACGAGGAATTTGTGACAGATTTCCCGGACAGTTCGGATATCTTAATGAGGCGATGCGCGAACAGGGTGAAGGCTTATTTATTCAGACCCACGGTGCACCGATTGAGCCGTGCGTCCTCGGGGAATCCAAGCGTGTAGCGGCGGAATAGGGCGCCGGATCGGTTGAAATCGGAGCTGACGGCCCCATTCCGGAACGCGGTTATTCTTTCCAATGGAAACGTGTCCGTCGCTCCTTGAGATGATTCATCATCTCGCGGGGTAATCGTGAGAGACATTTGCCTAACGTGACGAGAGCTTTCGAGCGTTGTGCAGTGGTCAACATATCGGCGTCTGGATCGAGGGAGTGGCGGAACGTGATGAAGGTAATCCTTATAAACGAAGTTCCCTGACTAGAAGTCCGTGCAAGCAGACGGGAAGTATACCGGAGCCTCCGAGTCGAAAGGGTGTTCTTTGGACTCTCATTAGTTACCGGATTTATGATTTCATGTATTGATGATGGTTTATTTTTCATTTGCTCTGCCATCAACCTTAACCGGAGGAGTGGTCCTTTCTGACTTGGGAGCAGTCATTTTATTAACATTCGTTCCTACTTCGGAGGGGATATGAATGACTGAATTGTCTCGTAGAATTTAAATTAAGTGCCGCTCTTCTTATCTTACGACGTGGGGTGTTGCGTCGTCTCCAATTAGTCAAGCCGTCAGTGAAATATGTTCCTCGACATCTCGCAATCGTTGAATCTCGCGGAGATGGAAATGGAGCCCGTTCGTTTCCTAGGAGATTCGGGGCCGCCCGCCTTTGATCTTCGGATCCATTGTGAGGAGCTCGTCCAAGTATGTTGCCCATTTGGAATTCTAAAAGGCTGAAAATCGTTGATTTGTGTGCTTGATGTGCTTTGTCGGTGAAATAAATGAACGAGCCTTGGTTACTCGAAAAGCAGTTCAATTTTTTAATCCACAATGCATTTTCACTTTCAAAGCCACGAAATATAACACAGGCCAACAGTGGTTTTGGTGCCGGAGCTTTTAATGCTGATTTATAGAACAATTGGGGTGCTGAATCCAATGATGACCCTAGTTTTTTCCTATCAGCTATAGTTTTCAAGATATAGATATGTTGTTACTTACGTAAAAAAATTTTCTACATGATGATATGGGAATATTATATTAATAATTATCTCATTGGCCTACAATATAGAAATATACATAAAACTTATTGACAGTTTATTGAAAATAAAAGGAACACCGCAGAGTGGTTATAAATTAGTATACTTATAGATTTATTTAACTTTGAAAATTATTTTCCGGAATATATCAAATATTAAAACAACTAATCGTAAGATGTGCCATATCTAAAAAAGTAGAGCTGTTAAATAAAAACAGATTTCATATTTGGATTCAGCTCTACAAATATAGTTAAAATCAACACAAAGATTCCCGGCACCAAGAAAAATTTTTTTTGTAGGCCTGTGTAATCACTGAACCAAAGTAATCAAGTCGAATTGTAAGGGACCTCAGGTGTTGGCCAAATAGAAATAATATTTGTTACATTTGATGCGATGACCAATGATTTTGATATCATGGCCAATGATACATCATTAGTGGTCAACAACACATCCAGCTAACATTAACCCGATGGTTGGTTTGATAAGTGAGGTTAGAGTCCAGCCAATAAGAGACCCCTGTGTGAAATTCACACATCAGGTCAGAGTACCCAGTTCCTATCCTCAGTAATTCACGTCCGGCAACCATTCAAATTCTGTCAGTTTATTTAGGTAAAGCATGAAATTTTCGGAAACCAGTTTGCTGATAAGAAGTACGGCCAACAGTTTGATTCCAGGATTAGACAAGATATGAGACGAGAAAGAGAAGTAACAAACACACTGGATTAGTGAGTGCGACAGGACGGCATTTTTGAGGCGGTAGAGGAGGCTTTCTGCGCGGAATAATGGAATACGACACAGTAATTAATTTTCGGATGAATGCTTAATCTAGAAATGGAACGAAGCCAAATGAGTTCAAATTCACATAACAATTAACTGCCGTCTAATTTCCGACCTGTTTACGTATCTTAAAATAAAAGTTGCAGAAGCTTTCTGAAACTCCAACATGTATGTGGAAATGCATATATTGCAACTAAAAAAAATTCACTATACAACTATAGCAACATGTCTCGTGTTTGTACTTTTGAGCATCGTCATCAAGTGTACTTTACGTTCTAAACTCAGCCCATGAATGCAAAAAAAAAGTCGTGGATGGGTGGTTTATTTTACATGAGCCGTGTTTTGAAAGTGGAGCACACTTGATGAAAACATTTAAACACGTGTCGTTCTGATATATGAAATTATTGTGAAATTTTATTTTAATAAACTTCCACATTGTCTTCGAATGCTCGTATTCGCACGAACGTTACTGTGACGCGCTAGAATACACACGCACTCATCTACGTGTCATATCTCCGGAGCCATCCACACGAAAGCTGAACTCGAGAGAGGACGGATCTCGCGACATCTCCAAAGCAGTTTCGAGGAATCCTTGAGTGGGAAAAAAATGCGGCACTTCTGAGAACTGATGGTGTGCTGGATCATTCTAATCCTCGCCCTACCCCCTTTTCGAGGGTGCCATCACTTTGCGCATTCTCGTTCCGATTACCATTACTGGGGGTGTGGGATGTGACTCGGTGGCCCATATAGCCTCCCACTCCCGCCCACCTCCGCTCCTTTAAGTCGGCCGTTGAAATTCACCGAAGGAAGGAGGTGACGAACGCGGGTTGAGGTGAGGGGGGGGGGTATATGCACACATGTGTATCCTTATGGGAAGATGCGTAGGTGGGTGGAGTACATGTATATCGTAGAGTGAGGGAGTAGAGAAGGTTGGACGTGAACGGATCGACGGGTGAATGAATGCGGTGGTTGATGCGACATGACGAGGGTCTGCCCTTCCACGATGGCTTTTGACAGATATCAACCCCTCCCATTCTCCCGTACCGCTTACGGGGAGAGGGGAGGATATATGCTTAACGGCTTTCTCATTTCGTGGTATGCGCACCCCCGAGGGAGGAGAGAACGGAATTGCGGGTACGGCTCTTACGCACGGGGGTACGGAGGCCCCCTGTGTCCTCGCTCTCATTCCCTCTCCATCCTCCACCCCCGTCTAAGGGAAAACTCTCTCTCTCTCTCTCTCTGCACGTGTCCGTTTGCGCACGCTTCCGCGAAAGGGAGTTTGCCCCATCCGACTGCAGAGTCGCATTGTTCTCAATTTTCTGCGATTAACCGATTGATGGACAAGGAGAATGGAGAAAGCCTCGGAACATTTTTTTTCTAATTCGATTCCCGTTACCCGATGCGAAACGAGGTTTCATTGTCATGCGTGCGCTAAAAACAAACACAGAAGTCATTGGGTTCGCATGTGATTTTGTGGGGTACGGTAGACAAGTGAATATAGTGCTGGATTGCAGTTTGGAGAGGCCGGGTTCGATTTCTGATGACGGGTCTGAACTCAGATCCACGGAATCAAAGTTGGGTAATTTTTCGGGCACCACATATTCCTGGGGAAGTGATGGTGGCTCATGGAAATTAAATACCCTCCAAAGGTGTTTAAGTGCTTAGAATTAGGTTAACCATATCTGTTAAAAGTAACTTTGGGTTGGTTAATGTGATTCGATGTATGCTTTTCCGTCCATGTTCCAGGGTCGGAATGGATGAGAATATTTTTAATTTTTGGTGCGCATGATTTAATTTAAGAAATCTTGCGAAAGGATTCAGACCCATGCTTAATAAATAGAAACTACAAAAAATGTGCCAGCGTTTATATTCTATCTCTTTTACGTACGTAAATAAACCGCCTCTTCTGGCACAAGCTCTCTCCTTCTCTCAACAGCTACTTCCGAAATGTACGAGTATTTTTATTACCTAAGAAGAAAACGTCATATGCCGAGTATTTGAAACACGAGACATCCATTTCACGTGTTGCATAGGCAGTACTTTTGATGCCAAATATTCTCGCGTTGTAAAAGTCTAGATGTATACTATAAACGTCGATATTATTTTTTTCACAAGGTGATTGTAACCGTTTCTTTGGCTCAACGTCTTGCATGATTTAATTTATTATTTAGATTCTTTGGTTGTTGAAATATATTAGTATTTAAGCAAGACGGAAGCAGGTTATTCAAGCCTAAAGGAAGTAAATCTATACTATTCACACTGGAATTTCTCGTTTTTGAGGGTTGAATAAACTAGTTCTGACGTATTTAGTAGCATTGTGATAAAAGGAACAAATAACTGGGACATAAGTACTGATGAATTTTATAAATGATTATGAAATAGTGCTTGCTTCTGCTTGAAGCAATAAAACGTTATAGCCAGGAAGTTCTTTAGCTTACAAGATATTAATTTTGCGAGAAAAGAGGGAAGAGCGATTTTCACATGGACCAATGATCGATTTATTAAATTATAATTCATATGAAACAATGATTTAACTTTAAATTATCTAGGAAACAGTAGTTTAAATCAATGATAACTTGAAAACGGAATGAATGCTATTCAAAACATTGGTTGCGAGTTGTTAAATTCAGTCATCAAATTAAAACACCAACCCATGTTGGTTTTTCTCCTTGAACTCAGTCAGGGTGTTAATTGAAAGAAATAATGCCAGATTTGGGCTTTCGAAAACATTAATATCCACGTCACTGCACTTCCTCTGAACCTTGCAATAATTTTATGCACACTATGCCGTGAGTGAGACACATTCTGGGGCCTTGTACCTCTATCCGGATTCGGAACAAGGATCAGCCATCTCGGCGTGAACAATGTCATTATACATATACCCATACATACCTACACATCTTCCTTCTTTTGGGTTGGGTAAAGTAAATCAACCTGTTTTTTTCTTTATTTCAGAAATGTAACCCTATTGACTAACTTCCATCATAAACCCCTGTCCATGCAAATCCTTTCGTCTTGGTCACAGTAATATATCTTCCTCGGAAAGAAATAATAATATGGAATAGGGAAGATGGAAACCAGATTCAACTCGAATCTATTCGCTCGAAATAATCGAAATAGCGTTACGCATCTCCTTAACACTTGTCTATTATCTTTGTATCCGTCCACTTTCCTATAAATTATACATAAATCATAAATTTTTATAGCGTGAGGCAACAGTTCACTATTACGCAACAGGGCTTTGTCACATCGTGTATTTTGCACCTCTGACACACGTATAGTATCCGTACGTATTGCAGTACCATATTAGACAAGATATAAACCTTATTAGAAGTCGTATTATGATCTCACATATATTTTTTCTGAAATATTGCTTTAATACTAAAGACTAAGTTACCTGTAACTCCGACTCAATAGCTGCAGTATTGCTCTTTTTGCTATGATTTATTTCACGCATTCCGTCTGTTTTAGTGTGATATTTCCATCTGAGTGAGGTTAAAATACGTTCCCGTCATTTGTGAAATTGCAGAGTACCAATTAAAACCCGTCGTTTGGCGCGCCGCCGTCGACCCAGAGAAGAGTTTTGATGTAGTAAATGCGTTGGGTTTGTGTACTCGATTGCATGGGGTTCAATCGCGCCGCGGGGTAAATTGACTGAAAAACTGGAGCGTCTTCTTACGAGATAATGGAATGTCAACGGAAAATAGCTTGGATCTCTCTTCCGGCACGCCAAACGCAAGAGAGCCAATAAACTAGCATTGCTACTAGTAGTTCTTGTTGTACGGGTGATTCACGGAGGGCACTTAATAATTTTTCCGGTTAAAAACACATGCTGCTGACGCCAAGGATGAGCAGTTGATGGTCGTCGATTTGTCGGAAAACGGAAAAATGTTTTTTTTTATTTGTTACTGAAATGATACCGCCAATGATTGGCTCTATTTCATTTGCCACAATTTTGAAACGTCCGTAAGTAGTACAATATTTTTATCTGCACCAACGCTCTTCTTTATCGTAGGTTTATTCCGATTCATGACCCCTGTCGTTGGTTAATTTTTCACAAAAATCATGGGAACACTTCCAGCGAGGTTTAGAACGTCGATGACTACTGAAAACGTCCTTGAAACTTCCCATTCGAATTTGAATGGAAACGGTTCTCCCCGAGGTACTCACTTGAGGTGAAGAAAACTAACAATTGCCTGCTTTTGCGTGAAGCCCTTTTATGGTCTTGAGCTGCTAAATGGAAGAGAATGAAGTTCCGACGAGTCTATAATAACACTGGGAAACACCATTCGAAAAGAATTTTTCGTCAGCACTTATGCAGGCATTTTTTTCCTTTGATTGAATGGATGAAAGGAAGCGAGCAACAATTAATGTCGTGAAGAAGTTTTTAATTTGTCGCTTCTTTGATATTTTCGTTGAATTAAGAGTGAACTTCTCGGTTGCACGTGAACCCCGGGGCATTTCGTAATTTCTGTCAACTTAGAGCAACTCCTAAACGCACTGCGATGGACCTCTGTAATTCATCAACGCCATTTTTCAAGGTGTCAATGTATTTACCAGGTGCTCGCACATACAAGATGGAAGCATGATGAAATTTGAAAGGGGTGGGTTTTCCAAAGAGCAATAACGAAGAATTATGTTTTAATAAAACAACGTTATTCACACGAGCTGACGCAGCTGCCGCCTGAAAACTTTCCTCGGTTGAAAACGGCTTTATTTTTTTTCTTTAAGGGAACCTCTTCGCATAATTCAAGAAGTGACAGTATTGTACCCGTCTCACGCTTCCTGCCTGTGACCAGCGAAAATTCACTGCAAGCGCAACAAGTTCACTTTCATCATTCATTTGCGGAGTCACTCCCTTGTGGAGAATTTCGTCGTCTCGCCCAAGCAGCGACTCCATAGCCAAACTGCCCATTCATCGTTCTTTTAAAAAGAAAACCAAGCTCGCGACGGAGCAAGGAGAGCTAGGCCATGATCTACCCCATGAGGCGCGCCTCTGACGGAAGAAGAGGGCGTGGTTATGTATGTATATATATATCCCCCATGAAAAAAAAAGAATCCCTTTCAACTCAATCTGCTCTTTGATTTGCATAACTGTAACGTGAGCGGGCGATAAATTTCCCGCCGTAAATTAGCCATCGGTCCCGTGATAAATGTGGATCCGAAACAAAGGCGTGTCCCCAGGCGGTGACCGGGGGAGTGGCCCACGGAAGGCCGAGGATAAAAAGGTTGGTCGATCCCTTGCGCGCGTGGGCCGTCCGCTAAAGGGTTCGGCGCCTGGTAAACCGTAGGAAAAGGGAGGGAGGGAGGATGTTCGCGTGTTTTGACAGCGAAGCGCTCGCTCCTCCTTCGCGGATGCTCCCCCGGGCGGCCGCCTTTGAATTATCCGCGCCCGGCCACGTTTCGCGCTACTTGCCCAAGGTCTGAAAAGAAAGTGCGGGTCGGGGGCAGGAGTCGGCGGCAGATTCGCTTCCCTCCCGCGGATTGTTATCACGTTTTCCCCCCAGTACTGTGGGCCTTGGCGATTCGGCCGCGCAAGAGGTACCGTGCGCCACTGGCCTACACCCCTCGGGGCGAGCCCGGAATGGGATCGGGAATAATTTTACTCCAAGGCCGCACGCGTGCGGTGCCGAGGACTTCGGCGCACCTCGGTGGAAGTGATGTCTGAGAGCGGGGCTGGGTGATGATCTCGGGCATCGTGTCCGAGACTGTTTGGCCGTAAAGTTTGAAATGCGACGGGGGATGGGTTGTCGACGCATCCTTCCAGCCAAGGTCATGCGGTTGGCAATGAAATCGCCCACCTCTTGCATGCTAGAAAATGTTGTCAGTCACATCCGCCTTTCCCTGCGAAACGCAGCATTCTAAAAGTTTTGAAATATTAACCTAAAACTCCAGAGGTACTACACCAAATGAGAAAGACTTCAGTATCTAAGCTCGATATTTCCACGTGTAAAAGGCCTTCCTCCCGCCTTGTAGGAAAGGGCTTTAAGGTTGAGGAGAAAGGGTAAGAAAGGTCTTAAGATTACAATGCCACAATTTCAGGGTGTAAAAATCATTTGCCTTGACCGGGATCCAGTGAATGCGAATGATTTTTACACTCCAAAATTTTGGCATTGAAATCAATAATAGCGGATGGCTCCTTCAAATGTTACTGTTGTGGTAACTCCCGCAGTTTCTTGGAATTTGTCTAAAGATGGATTTAACTCGTCGACTTTCCCCATGAACAGACCTATAATCCAGACTTTTTCGATGAAATTATGAATTTGATATCAGAAAATTAAATTTTTTCCTTCCATGAACAGATTTCGTGCCAATCTTAATTATTACGATGCAAAGTGTGATATAATATCGTTCTCGGGTATCTGGACTGGAATAATAAGATGGAATGGAATAAAACATTTTGGTTATGTAACAAGGAGACTACATTGATTGAAATTGACAAATGGACATGGAATCAGATGGGCATTAATTTTGCATTTCAATTGAATTTACCAAATACATTTAAAGTGGGTTAGTCACGTAGTTAGGGCAGATATTTAGAAAAATAATCATGAAATAATAGTCATGAAGTTCAGTGAGGAAATTTTATAAGGCTGATGTTTAAATTTTGCTTTTTCATAAGAGTATGTTGTCTCTTGCTGCCGCCTTGATGGCACTCTACATAAATCTACTAATTACAATGCCGGAAAGAGTGATATAAGTTTTAGGAAATTAGTCAGTAAATGAATTTTGGTAGCCTACTTAGATTTTGTGTCTCAAAATCTCGAAATAAAACTCCACCGTTACCGCCGAAAAATAATATTACTAACTTCTCTTTTTACATGAAATAGTAATTACCAATTGTTTGGCTCATTAATGGACATCCATCCCCGGAGCGGGCATAACATTCTAGGAGCAGCCCGCGTCGTAATAAACGGTGCGATACATGGCATTCACAATTAAGTACTCTTCACGTGTATTTCCTTGTTACCCAAGAAACTTTTCGCGATGAAAGGATGGGAATTATGTCCCATAGTTTACGGAATCATGACCCTTGTTTTCCAAAAGCACTTCAATCAGTCGAGTAGAAATTTGAAATTAGGCTGGAAGCATCTGTTACTGAAGAGGGACCGCACCTTACCCATTAAATACTTATACCTATTGGATTTTCCCGGAAGTGAAAAAGTATTGATGCAATAATGTTAGGTTTATGTTAAGGTTATGTTTAGAGTGCCTATGGAACTATAAAAATATTTACAAATGTCGGCTATCACCAAATCATAGATGGAGGCAATCATAGATGAACCAGTAGCTAGCAGAATTCTGCTGTTTACAAGAGTAAGAACTGAGTCTCCCAAGTACTCTTGAGAAAATTTCTGTCCACGGGTGAAAATTCGCTGGTTAATTTGAAGTAGATTCTCAAGATACTCATGGCCACACCTGTCAATATCTCAAACCATCTGCGTACGAAATGCTAGAAACTGGTGAGAGGAAAAAGTTGCATCGAGTAGGTAAATGCCTAGCTGGATGCCACTCTGAATGAACCTGATGACTATAGAACCTGAAGACTCAAGTGATGTCATTCTCCGCCACATAATTCCTTCGGATTTTGCAGTCGATTACTTACTCTTCCACCATCGCTTTTCGATGGAACATGTGGCCACTTAAACCGCGCGATTTAAGTGTTTCGCTAATATGTCCCGTCCCTTTTATTTGCCCATACTTTTTCCTCCTTCCTCCCGAAAACCCTCCCCATCCCACTCGCCTCTCATCGCCGTACATCCCTCCTTCATATCCCATTAGCCTGGGCTCCGACCGGCTTCGCACGTGGGCGTTTTTTACGAGGGCTGGACGCGAAGGACTGCTTGAGCATACACTGGATTTTAATTTTCCCTTCTCGGAGAATCGGACAGCGGCCACCCCTCCCCTCTTCTCTGCCATCGCAGTCGTCTTCCCGCGTGATACATGCGCCGGGCGTACCAGGGGTGCCCCGTCCTACGCTCTTCGGTGTGCGAATCCGCCTTGTTTTGTTTCCTTTCGTCGATTCGCTCGTAGCGCAAAGCTTTTTTTGCTTTTCAGTTCCTCCCGGATT
Source organism: Hetaerina titia (assembly GCA_037158775.1). Classification (NCBI taxonomy): domain Eukaryota; kingdom Metazoa; phylum Arthropoda; class Insecta; order Odonata; family Calopterygidae; genus Hetaerina; species Hetaerina titia. The sequence goes on from CM073768.1 coordinate 101,251,913, forward strand.
TTCGCGTCGGGGGTGGACGTTAAGGAGGGGGAGGAAGAGAGGGGGTTGAGGGAGATGGTTTTGTACGTTTCGTTTCCCGAGAGTGTCTCGGCGCCGCGGCGGCACTCGCCTTCCGTCCCAGTGGCGCCCGGGCGTCAAACAATCGGCGGCGCGAAAAGATGCTGTCGAGAGATTTGGAGATCCGTGCGTCCGAATGTAAATGAGCGGCGGTGGGTCACTCGAATCTCTGGTGCCAATGTTAGTCGAGAGGCGCGCATAAAAATGAAAGGAAAGGAAAAAGGACTGTTACTAACCTGATTTTAATATAGGTCAGCGGGCTCCTACTTAGTTCGTGTCGGCCGAAGGAGAGAGAAAATGAAGGATTTCGTGAATGGAACTGTGTCGCTGAAGTTGTCACCGTCGGCTTCCATAAGCATGCATTGTGGTATTAAGTGACAGTCGGGTGTTATGGTTTAATTTATTTTCAATCAATGCATTACCGTTATATCCGTGATCCTGAGGACACAGCAGCTTTATCAGATGACTTTAATACTGCGCATCGCTGGTAGGACACTTTTGGGCCCTGGTGGGCAATTACAATTAAACTTAAAAAATGAATTTTGACGAAGTTTTGGGTAAAGAGCAATTCTCTCCCGAACGCCTACTGCATTGGGAACATTGAAATGTAATGTGTAGACTCGTTTTAACACCTCACTCACGATCACTCTCGAGTGAAATTCATACGGGGAATATGTGAACAAGCTAACAAAAATTAGGATTTATTAGAAGAATACTTGGTAAATGTGATTAAAAGGTCAAAGACGAATGTTATCTTTCCATGGTTAGGCCACATTTAGAACATACTGAAAGTGTATGGGATCCTCACGAAGTTGGATTAATTGCCGAACTGGATCGCGCGCATCGTGAAGGAGCTAGATTTGTAAAATGTTGTTATGATAAACTCAATCGCGCATTCAAAATATTAGAGCACCTAAGGCTGGAAATCACTCATGGAGCGAAGGTTAAATTACAGATTGAATCTCTTGCATAAATTAGAAGGACGTCTTTATAGAAGTGATATGGAAAAAGTAATATTACCCCCATCGTACTGCCGAAGGAGGGATCATGTTAATCAAATTCGAGAGATCAAGTATAAAACAGATAGATTTAAGATGTCTCTTTTTTCCACGAACGATAGAGGATCATTAAAACATTGTTCGACTGCGGTAGAGTCATGTTCGGGTAAAATTATTCTGGTGTGCATTCACCCCCTGCCACACATCCTAGCGTTGGCTTGCAGGGTACTAAAATAAATATATAAAAAGGGATTCTACGTATTGAATGTGGATTTTGGACGTATCCTGATAGCCATTATCTTCTCACGTAGATATCGCGAGGACTTCATCTTGTATGGCCTTCATTATATTCCGTCATTTCTTCGCAAATTCTGCCTGTTTTCGTGTTGCCTAGAAAGCCTATTCTCTGCCTTACTCTACGCCGTGTATCCAATATTGTCGTCCCTATCACGGCGTTTAAAATCCCACTGGTTTTCTAAATTTCACCGACTATATTTCTATCTTTTTCGAATTTCCCCTAACATTTTCTTGTTCGTTCAGCATGTTTGAAACGTTATCGATTGTCTTCCTCGCAGTCTTAACTGCTTTTCTCCATTCTTCGACACGCCTGCTTCTCCAAAACGATTAATCTATACCCGTCATCTTCCCTCAAAGACCAATTTTTAAATCTATGGAGTGATAGAATTTTTATTTAACTCTTCTCACCGCTACTCGGCGTGATTACTCGTACTAGTCATCAATTTTCGTGTTCTTGCAAATCCTTCTTTCGCTAACGGAATTCTTCTCGTATTTGGATCCCCACTACTATGTCCATTTTCCTCTAAATGCAGCCGAAATACAGTAATTGCCTTATCAACTCAAGTGTATATACTCTTATTTTGACGTTTAGCTTGGCTTCCCTACTTTTCGAGAATCTCATTAACATCAAATTTCTAGTTGTCCAATTCAATATATTGGTTGAGTGAATAAATTTTGCTTCAATTGGGTGATATATCCCCTTCCACTCTAGACTTAATTTAATGCAATGCTAGTCATTCTCTCTCCAGGGATTCCAAGAAGATGTACGAGGCCATAAATTAGCTTTTGTATCGCATCAACAGCCCACCTGAATACTGCTTTAATCTAAAGATAAACGGTTTCAATTTCTCTGCAATTCACCGGTGAATGGTCGGCGCTCAATTGGAATGATGTCTTTATATGCAGCGACACTTTGCCCGAACAGGTTCCCACGAAACATACCTACATCTTTATTTATAGCATTCGGAATCATTCCCGGACGTGATCTCGGCGTTGGCTCGTAAAACCAAGCGCCAAGCGGTTCGGGAGGGGATGTGGTAGTACTTATTCAGGGCCGTAATTGAGTCGACGATCCCATCGTCCACGAAATGCGCTGCTGTAATACCGAGAGGCATTTCCGGATGTCTTGTTACACGCTGGTCACACCACGAGTTTGGCGACTGGTCGGGAGAACACCCAGCTGCGATGTGAGTCTGCGAAAAAAAATGGCAATGTTTTTTTCGTCGGGGAGAGAGAGAATGGGAAGAGAGATAGAGATTTAATAAGTTTATGTCTCGATCGGTGCGCTATCCGAGCGATCTGAGAATTTTGGGAGAGTGGAAGGAAGGGGGGTAATTGCCGGCCGGGCGCAGATATAAGGAATGGGCTCGTGAAGGGGAGGATACAGTCTCCAAAAAATTTGTCCAGACCCACCCACGGACGTGCGAGTATTAAGGATTCACTACGCCGCAGGGAAGACAGCCATCTCCCCCCCCCATCCCACCGCCAACCACTTTCCACCTCCTCTGCTCACCTCCGCGCTCAATTCCCTCGCTCCCCTCCCTCTCAGGCACCCGATCCAGTGTGACCACACGACTGGAAAACCTGGAAATGTCCTGGATTTTGAATGCGTCTGGAATGCCTGAAAATGTTGCGGAAAATAAAAAAAAAGGTTGCCTCGAAATTTGTTCCGATTGCGGTGAAACGTGTTTTTGCGTATTTATCGGCAAATTCATTGGGTGTCATAGGGTCCAATCACGGAGCGCACTTTCCACCCCACATGTTCCATTTTATGTGAATTTGAATAATCCCCGAAGGTATTCAAAAACAAAACCACAAATAATCCGAATGGCGTTCATCGCTTTTCAATTGAGAACATCTAGTTCTGCTATGCTGTTAGAGTAGAGTCAAATGTGCGATTTTCCTTGATATGTAAACTCACAGTACATAACTTTTCCTATTTTTGCTTTGAAATTTGATTAACTTTAATTGTCAATGTCAGTTTTTAGAGCGATGTGAAACGAAGTTGAAATCCCGGATGGTATTCAATGACACCATTTCGTTGAAAACGTCGCAAAATTTCATTGATTTTCCATGTAGCTTTGTTCTGCAACGTACCCCATGTTTTTCATCGCACAAATGTTTCCAATGACACGAAGAAATTATTTTCGGTACAAAAGGAGAGCTCATACAGATGTTTTTATGAAGAAATCGTTTCTAGGTAGGATCCTACACTACATTTTATGGTAGGCAATCGTTTTTATTGCGAATTTACTGAGCCAATAAATTCTTATGAAAAAGCTGGAAAGATATAAAATTTTGGCCTGGAAAACCTGGAAATTTGTCATCAGTATTTTTGTGGTCCGCCTGGGCTCACACCCTCCGCCCGTGGGAGATGGAGGAAGATCCACTCCCGAGCCCAAACCCCTCACCCACGCCCACCCCTCTGCCCCACTCCCGAAGTATTCCACTCCTCTCACGTCTCGCCCCCGTGATTCGTCCACTTTCCATTGTTCCCTTCATTCCTCCCCGCCTCCTCCCCCCCCCCGTGCCTGCATTATTTCGACCTCGCCGAACGGGGCGTCGTCCTTGGACCCGTTCGCGTCCGAGCGACGCCAAAAGTGGACTGGACTGACTGACTGACTCGTAGAAACACGGAGAAGGGTCCCAGGTTTCCCCCCGCTAGCCCCGAACATCTTCCGCAAGTGGGCCGCGTCCCGAGGAGGCGCCACTCCCGGATCCACTGCTGCCTGTGCAGCCAATATTATGGGGCGACGCCCACGTGATAGAATTGATGCGTATGGTCCGGCACTGAGAACTCCATAAATCCTCATTTGTTTAAGTTAATGGCACGAACGTTTTAAATTTCTAGTTAAGTAGCAACTGATTTGAGAAATTCAGGATCAGAAAGTAATTGCTAAGGTGCTTGTTTGTCACGTTTATAACATTCGTGGTGATTGTATTTAGGCTTAATTGCTTAATTATCTCTCTAAATGTAGTGTAGTAGTGTAATGATCAATGCAACCGCTTCGTACACCAAAGGTCCTTGGTTCAGGTCCAAGGGTGTAATTTAGTATTTGTGAATGAGCCCCTAGAAAGCGCCATGACTAGCCAAGTGGGAGATTTTTACTTTCCTTGTTGTCGCACGCCTTTGCGGACAATTAAAAATAAATTCAATGTAAATATGAATTTAATAAGTAACACATTAAAAAATGTTATCATTCCCTAACATATATAAAAAATATAACAATTTAGCGATGCGTAGTAAAATTTTAAAATGATCAACCTATATCGCATATGATATGAGCGACAATCATAATTAATAAAATTAAGCCAAGGCAAAATCTGTGTGCGCCTACATATTACCGAAATAAAACCAAACATTGGTTTTATTGGTCGCAGTAACCTAGTGTTAAACAACTTAATACTAAGCCCGGCGGTGTGTGAAATTCATGCACGACGGTGTAGGAGTCAGTTCCTTTAACTTAGGAAAATTAATATTATCTTTGCTTTCTACAGAAATAAACTTTATTCGTCGACTAGTTTCGTTTACACTGTAACATCCTCAGGACTAGTTTCACTAAGTGTAAACGAAACTAGTCGACGAATAAAGTTTATTTCTGTAGAAAGCAAAGAGAATATTAATTTTCCTAAGTTAAAAATGGAATTCTACAAAGTTAAGGCCTCAACCATTCAGTGCGTCAGTTCCTTTCTTCGTGCCCTCTTTGGTTTTCTAATCCACAAGATAAATAGCACAGCTTGGGTGAAGCTGAGGGCTCCCAGAGGCACGATTCGGAATCAAACCCGGAATGCATGCATAACTGCACATGACAAATGGTCTCAGTTTGGTAAATTCCTCCCAACCTTTTTCAGAAATAAACCGTTACGTGGTTTTCAATATCCGTTGATATGTCCGACGTGCACCGAAGGTCTTAAAACGTATGACCAAGCGTATTTACCTTTCAGTACCGCGAGAGTGCAATATTAGCGCTTCGATTAGCTGGAAACCATTGGGCAGTGGAGCCCCTTCTGTGTTGAGATATTGGCTGTTATTTGAGTCTCACATGAAACTGGAATTATTTGGTAATTCTGAAGTAATATCATCATGAATATTGGTTAGATATTCCTTACGCTGCTTTAAAATCCGATCATATATTATGTCCATGGTTCTTGTTTATATGTTCATTTCCAAACATAAATACCAGGGAAAGAGATAAATGTGCTAAAATTTTCTAATATTCTAAATTACATCCTATAAAGAGTCATGACAAAGGTATTCTGTATTCTTCTCATTGGATGCTGATTTCTGATATCCCTCTCGCGAGATAATTTTGACGTGTTCACTATATCGTGTTTCCATCACACAAAAATGGTTTATAGATCAATTCGGATTCGGATTAATTCGATATCACATTTGTGGACTAAGCATTAGTTGCTCAGTCAGCCAAGGGGTTGCAAGCATTGTTGAGTGAATTGGAGGTTCAGTGCGATAAATATGGGATGAGAATCAATATTAATAAAACAAATGTTATGCGATTTTTCCAGAAAGAAAAAGGCTAAGCTAAATATTAAAATAGCGGGGAAAAAATAGAGCAGGTAGAACAGTTTACATATCTCGGAAGTATTTTGGACCAATACGGTCCAAGTGGTAGGGACGTAAGGAGAAGAATTGCGCTAGGTAAGGAGGCTTTCTCAAGGAGGAGGGAGTTGATGACTGGGACGTTGAGTAGGGATGTTAAGACAAGACTCGTAAAAACTTTGATATGGAGCGTAGCTATGTACGGCGCGGAAACGTGGTCGCTGAAGCAGGAGGATAGACGTAGATTGGAGGCTTTTGAAATGTGGGTGTGGAGAAGAATGGAGAAGGTGAAATGGACCGAAAGGAAAACAAATGAGGAAGTACTAGAAATGGTGGGGGAGGAGAGGGGTTTGTTGAGAGAAATCCTATGGAGGCAGGAAAAATGGATGAAAGGCGTATTGAGCGGTAGTGGAATGTTGAAGAGGGTAATAGAGGGGAGAATGTTGGGCAAGCGAGGTAAGGGTAGGAACAGGATAGGGATGTTGGACGGGATGAAGGGAGGAAAGAAGTACGCAGAGATGAAGAGGGACCTGATGTAGATTAGTTTGCTAGGTGGGGAGTCACAAAATATTTATTTGATAGTTGTGTCCATCCAAAAACCTACCTTAACCGGTAGATTACCTAATAATATTCGTGGACTGAACACCGGTTGTAGAATTTTTGAAGTACTGGATGTCAGTCTAACGATGAAAAGGTATACGTATTAGTAAAGCCATAGTGGCAAATTCCTTGAATTTCAGATTTTACAAATTAACTGAATGATAACTGAACACGTCCCAAGATGTAAACATTTAGGCTCAAATAAATAAAAGAATTTTATTTTATAGAATGAATAAATACCCTTTGACTTCAAAAACTTTTTTCGGGATTAAAAAGAGTCTTGAATTATTTTCCGGAGGAGGAGTTTACACCAAACGTTTAAGTCGAAGAGTCAGACTTCTTCAATGATCCGGGCAGGTAAGGACTTGGAAGTTATATTTAACCGAATTAAAAAACTATATCTCATCATAAGAGTTTTGAATTGAGTTTGTTTTCTTGCAGAATTGCTCAAATATTGAACTAGACGGGAGCTAAATTCAAGTCCGCGATGTTTGTTAAAAAGAAGCAGAACTATTTTCATGCATAATAACTCACTAAAATATATTATATTATTATTATTAATTCATACTATTAATCTCATTTATTATTAATCTCTCTTATTAACTCACATTATTAATTCATCAGAACATACTCTTTTCAATGCACGCATATATTTCCTTTTCGGGGGTAGGTATGGAGAGATTTTAATTTATTTTGAGAATCTTGATCCATTTTATAAATTTCTTCACTGTTGTCTGTCCCTGCATATTTTCTTCGTCTCTGTTGCTTTCTCATAGCCTCGTGCTTTCATGAACTCATTTTCCGTGATAAATTAAAATTCCTACAGTATTCTTTCCTACGGCACGAAACGAGGTCCTGTGTTATTTCATATTTTAATCTCATCGTCTTAGCACCCCTTAATTTCTTTTTTAATATGCTGCTCCTAGAAGTCGCAAATGATTTGGATCGAGTTAAATTTGATGGATATTTAGCACATAATATTCTCTTTTCTACCGAATTTAACTTCCTTGATTAATTTTTTCAATGTATTCATTTGTCCCTGCCCTCTTACGTCAGCCTTTTATTTACGCTACTATGTTTCAATACTGAGGGGAAAGAAATTTCGTCATATCCTTTTTCTCGAAACTTATGTAATCGACATGTCATCTCAGGGCCATTCAAAGAAGCGTAGTCGAGTAATTTTCTGGTAATGGAAGGCCTCGCAAGGGGACCACTGAAATTTCTGGGCATTCATCTTCATTAAAACGAAAATCATTGCCGCATCACCTCTATTAACAGGCACGTTTTCCACGCCTCGGGGGATTTACGGAGAGGCAAATGGCCCTTCTGACACAAATCCTTTAACAAGCCGCGAGATTTATCCACAGGTGGGCCCACATTAACCTCTCTAACTCCGCGTTCATTTTTGTCAGACTCCCAGGACGGAACCATTTGAGTACAAGCGAGCATTCGGCTCATCGTTAGGCCCGAGCTTGGAGCGAGGTAGTTCCGGTTTATCCCATCGCTCGGGGCTTATATCCCTAACATTTGCGTCTCTTTATCCGTCATAAACATTATTTTTTTCTCCGTTTGGGCATTCTCATAGTGAGGACTTGATTTTTTGTCCAAGAAGAGGTACGTTCAACAAGGGGAATTTCCCAAGTTTTGTACTAAAAGGTCATTCCATATGATAAAAACACCTGCGCTTCGGCACATTTGACTTAAGAGTTTAATAAAGCACCTGCGCTTTGGCGCACTTGGCTTGAATGCTGCTCCCAGTTTGCCCGTGGTATCTTATTAAACCGCTTGGCTTACCGGAACGTTTTCTCTCTTATTTGATTTCTCTGGAATGGCAAGAAGTAGAAAGAATAGCTAAGTGCAAGTCCTGTGAGCATGTTATTGTTCCATAACCAGGGGTATATTATTGTTGAGATCATAGTAGAGATTCTAATTTTGTTATTTCGTAGCTAATTTCAAGAATTCACCTTTTATATTAGTGCCCATCGGTCATCAATTTACTGGGATGAGTCTTTCTTGTTTTGGGAACACCTTAAATCGAAAAAAATACGTAACTATTTTATTTTGATCCACATTGATAAAATTAAGTGTCAGAGTGATATTACGTAAGCTTGTACGTGAGTCATTGCGTAAGATTTTACTGTCCGTTTTTGACGTGCGATAAAATATGTGGAATATTTAACTGAACGGCCATTGTTATTTTATCATAGTGCAAATGTTTATTACACCCGGATGTGCCATTGTAGAACTTAAATCTTTACTGGCGTGGGACCCGTGAACCTCGCAAGAAATATTGATTTCTGGAAAATTAAAAATTAGTCAAACAAGGCGAGCGATGTCGTCAAGCTATTGGCTAATTTTCGACAAAAGGTTGATAGGGAATTGAACCGCTAAAAATAACAGAATAATTTCCGAGGTACTTACAGAAGTTGTTGAGCCGGTTATATTAATGGAGTGCTGACACTCTAAATATATTCTCCTTTGAAGAAATTGCAAAATTCTCCATAATTTGCCAAATAATTCCGAAAAATCTAAATGGCTATAATTCTCATCCCTTTAGTCCTAAGGGTTCCTTTTTCAGAACTGCACCCCTCCCACGCATGCTTTCGCCAAATAGTGACTCCCACACCGGTAATGACATAAGTGGCACCGACAATTCATATTCATGGTCGTGTGCGGAGTAGAGACCACACATCACGTGCGGCATTTCAAGATAATCTTTTTTTCTCGAGCTCTCTTGCGGTATATCGTCCACAGTGATCACTAATTTCTCGCTGCCCACGTACGTAAATTCTTTATCCGCCAGCGCAAAAACATTTTATTTTCTTCTGTTTCTCTCGGTGTTGTGTTCCAGTAAGAAAGGAAAAAGGTCCGTACGTTCATTAATAATTCATTTAAGTCATGGCCGTGGAAGATTTAGAGATTATCTATAAACGCAGATTAAGCAGGCATCGGAGAAACTTGGGTGGAGTGGATTGTGTTTCCGTTGACGTCTGGGAATTTCCATAGCTTACGTGCATCGGAAATTGAACCGCGGAATCGTGGCTAACCACACCAATGTCAATTGAACACCGTGCAATATCCGTTTGTCCAAAACATCGGGGTTCAGGTACCTTAAGAAGATCAGGGAAAATATGCAATATTTTTCTAGTTCCGGGTTTTTCAGGCTAGTCATCCGCCTGCCTGTTTTCCCATAGGTCGCCTGTTTGAGTCCTGTCTCAGAAATACGCGTCCTTTCCAATTCTGTTGGTTCTCTACCTGAGAGAATCCCGTTCCAAACTAGTAGTAGATACTTTTTGGAATCCTTGGGGATTAAGGCCGCAAGTTAAGTTCGGAGAGAAAAATAAAATTCTAATTACAATTGGTTCGCATTCTGTTTTAAGCTTTGGTTGAATTCTCGTTCTCATTCATCGCTCCTCCTAAGCCGGTGCTGTAAAGTTCGGACAAGTATAAATTAGTGCTAAGCGAAGTCGTCCTCTTACGTATTTACGTCCTTCCTACGTATTTCACAAAACTACTGGACACCCGAGGCACCCGTATTGCCTGCTGATGCTTGCTTGAACTCAATGTTCTCATGTTGATTCCTACTCGCCAATGATACTAATACTTTCTTTCCTCGAACCGTTTAGGAAATCGTAGTGTAAATTAAAACCACTGGGTACAATTTGTTTTGCATGATTAAGGTACTTCTGTCTAATTTCCGTAGCCAAAATTGTCAAAAAATCGCATGGTGTTTTGCTTCGTCAACCCTAGCCAACTTACTATAGTTTTTCATATGTTTAATTCAATTTTTATGTTCGTGAATTTAGTTTTATCGTTGATAAAGTTATAACGAATCGTTTCACAATTTCGTCTTCGGACATAATCATGCCTTAGATTTCCTTGAATCGGTGCAATTCATTGCCCTGTAGATAAAAGATGATGGTACTGAGATAAGGTGTCAGGAAACGAAGGATTAAAACATATCGTGAAAGAGGCATTAATTCACTGTTTCTTAAAAACGGATTAAAACTGTTTGTTCTCCACCCAGTAGTTTCATACAGTGTCGTATTCGATAACGGTACCCGGGTCGTCACCTGTAATATCAACCTACGCCTATTTGCCAACCTGCGTTGTGTAATCAGTAGTTCCTTAAAGAGAACAAAACAACAAGAATGGTGAAACATTTTCTAGCAAAACGCCTGCCCTTTGAGAGACAGTAAATGTGATTATGACAAGGGGCTTTCAGATTGTCCAAACGCTCTTTTATTTTTGAAAAGCCGTGGATCGACTTCGTCAATCGCGCACCTTCACTGAATTTTTACATCGGGAAATAAATCCCTAAGTCAAGATGAGTGTAGAGTATTTCGGGAGAAAACGCTAATAGGGAAGACACCTGTGTGGCAATCGCTTGAACCCCATCGCATTCAACTTCGTTTTCATTCTAAAGAACGGACAGATTCCATCGGTCTAAACAGTAATAATGTGAGTAAGTCTAAACAATAAAAATCACTTTGCGATTTTCTTTACATCTTCCTGAAGTTCACGTCAGTCGCACACAATGCAGGCACTCTTTTTCCAAGTAGAGGAGCTTTTCAACTCTGCAAGAGAGGCAGTGGCCGTGAATTATGGACCGCTCAAAGCTTTTATCTCTCGTCAATGAGGGTATTTATTTCACTTCATTAGCTGTCATGCTGTCGATCCGTGTCGACGCGAGTTCACTCGATAAACGCCATCACCCGCCCTCCACCCCGTGCGCCCTCTTGAGCATTTTCCCGTCACCCCGGGAGACGGAGAGCGATCAAAGCGAGTCCAACTATTTTTATCTCCCCTGCCGTATCAACGAGTTTATCCTTGATGGACCAGAATGATTTTAACCTCTCGCCCCCTCTCAAACGGTTGGTGGGGGAAGGACGAGGAAAGCGAAGTGATTTCGCATCCTCTTTCTCCGCCGTTTCCCTCCTCCCGACAAAACGAGCGTTTTCTTATTTTTTTTTAATTCAAAGCGTGGAAATCTCCAGTCCGTGCTTATTGGTAATCGTCCTCGCCTTGTATGAATGAACGTTGGCCGGGAGAACCGTCGATCGCGTCAGATCGCTTAATTTATACGCATGTCGGACATCAAAGGGATCGAACCGGCCTTGCTCTCTCTCCTTTGATTGGGTTCCCCCCGTGCCCGTTGCATCATCGCCGTCGTAGGCAACTCAGTTCGCGTCGCTCCCTTTCTCTCCCCCCCCCCCCCGATCCTCCCGCTGCCAAAGGTGGCGGCGGAGCTGGCGCCGGTGTCTTTTTTATCGTCTCCGCATCTCAGGAGACCTCTCTGTGCACACCTCCTCACCACTCCTCGACGCCGGGGGATCGAGGCGTTGGGAGCGCCGGGTTCCGCGCCGTTGAATTCGCAGTCGACTCGCGGTGGAAGGAGCGGGGAGGAGGTGATGGTGCACCAAACGCGGAGAGGGCGTTTAATGTTCACCGCCTCGCCGAGATGGTGGGATGGGGATAGCGGGAGGTAGGGGCGGGGTGTTGTTGTGGTGTATATACTGGGGACGACGTTGCCGATCGTTGGAAGATGATTGACGATACGTTAAACGATACGCCGGGGAATGTTTTGTGGAGGTACGATCCCGTTCGAAATGCCATAGGTTAGGGTAGGGCAGAGTCGTGTTCTTGCGCGTAAACCATGAGCATTTGCAAATAAATGTTAATAAAACATTTCGCTATCTAATTCATATGTATCGATTTTCATTGAAACGGGCGATAAGTTGATTTATGTAGCTCACTCAAAGGATTATGGTTCGCAGTTATTATGGAGAACGCTTCAACTGTGCGTTTTGATAGTTGCCTCGTTCATAATTCTAAATGGCATTGAAATGATAGCTAGCATGGCTTGAACTCGTTAGTACATAGAGAAATACCCAATTTTTTTTTATTTTCATTACTCAAGTTGTCTATATTTTTTAAATACGTAATAGTTGTTTATATTTTTCACCGATTGCGCTTTGCGATTCATTTTTCTGTTTTACTTAATCTCTACATTCTATTTTTTTGCCAGCTCCGGGTAGGTGCATATATATATATATATATATATATATATATATATATATATATATATATATATATATATATATATATATATATATATATATATATATGGATAAGGAAATATTTTTACTTTCGTGATCTGCTCAAAAACCGCCTTCCCCACATGTCCTGTGTTCGCCTTTTATGTGTTTTCCTATCCCCTTTCCTTATACCTATTTCTGTTTGAATGAATATATATATATATATATATATATATATATATATATATATATATATATATATATATTAATCAACTCCCTTTATTCACAAATTAACATTTAAACCTGATATAAGGAGTACTTAATCTAGTAAGGCTGACCCACCTAATATAGTCTTGTTGCGACGGAATCGGGAAGGAAATAGTAAATATTGGATTTTTTGGGGGAATTAAAGAAAGTAAATACTTAGCGAAACAAGCGAATTATGGGCTCGAATATGTCAAGTGTGCCATATTTTATGTTCCTATTGACAAACAGACATTTTGAAAGAACGCAATAAAGTTTTCAAGATTCTCCCTGGGCTTCTTATCGCAGTATTAAATTCAGCGCTATAGCCAGAATTTTTATCATGAGGATGAACGAACTGAACTCAGTTTTAATTAATGGATTTTGATGAAATACTTTTGGTACAATTCCACCTGTTATGTGAAATCTGTTGTATAAGGTTTACATAAAGTGATATAAACCAAGTTTTGACATAAGATTATCGCCCCAAATGTACTTGGACACATTTCAGATACAACTCTGATGTAACATACTGTAATGGGAATGATAAGTTTTCATGTTTTTTTTCTGGATCTGTCGACGCAACCACTCAAGTGGACGCCCATGGATCTACTAGTATTGCCACAAAATCCTCCTCCGGAGAGGAAGGCGATAAAATAAACACACCACCAACCACTTAGGCAAAGGTGAGGAGTTAAAGAGATTATATTTTTAAGTGGCCTTACGGAGAAAAGTCCGGATGAAAACGAGTCCAGTTTTACGTTGGCGTGTTCACTCTACTAATATGCGTGTTGGTAGCAGTCGGGGAGTCACGATTTCACCTGGCCACGTGCTTCGCGAGAACCAGGCCGCGTCCTCCGGTAGCGCCCTCGTGCATTTCGAATGCAGTCCGCCGAAGATGAAAAAAAGACAGAAAAGTAAAAGACCGCGCGCACGAGCTCATGGCGAGAAATCCGTGGTCGCCCGTCACTCGGCGAATTTGTTTATCCAGACGAGAGGATAATGGTATTCCAGACACGCAGCCCAATGCCTTGTCGGGACCCGGTAAACAGCTCCCTATAGACGGCTTGAGTCCTCTCACGGACGTCCATTAGGGATGAGTAATGGGAAGGTAAGAGTTCCTCCCCTTTGTTGGCGGTAGTTCATACGGAGTCCGTCACGGGATGGCAACCGGAATTTGAATAGCGCGGGGACACTGTCTGCAAATCAGACTTTAGTAGCGGAGTTAGATCTCAACCACGTGGTTCGCATACTTGCTAGAACTCCAGTGGGAGTAATTAACACTCAAGGTGGATAGTTAAGATAAATTAGGAAGACTGAACGGGTAGCGGTGGTGTGGAGAGAGAAGCGCGAGGGAATTAGAGTGCTGTGAGCCTAGGTGTTCGAGCGACTCGTGTCATAGTGTTGTCCGTATTGTTGACGGAAGGTGTTCTCAATTGAAGCATTGCCAAATAAGGGTTTGAACTTCAATTAAATTCTTGTTGGATTCGCGGCAGGTAAAGTTATGTCCAGAAGTGGAAGAATCATACTTTTTCCAACGCAATAGTTTCATCAACATATCATCAAAAACATTCATTACAAAACGATAAGTAGAAGGTAGTAACATACGGCGACAATTAAAATGAATTCCTTCCATAATATGAAGCTAAATTAATTATTAGGAAGGTCCGGTGTTCAAGTTTCGGTTAAGGATATATTTTTACATTTGTGATCTGCTCAAATCTGCCTTCCCTACATGTCCTGTGTTCGTCTTATATGTGTTTTCTATCCCCTTTCCTTATATCTATTTCTATGTGTGAATGAATATTTGTTCGCCGTATGGCGGGATTCCGTATGTGTGTGTGTGTGTGTGTGTGTATATATATATATATATATATATATATATATATATATATATATATTTGTCGGTGTAATTTATTTATAACTATTGCTTAATATTTAAATTTCTTATATATACTGGTTTGTCTAACTGAAAGTTTTGTATTTAATATTTATTATCCTATTAAAGTATCCAGTTTTGCAACAAACCATACATTTTTTTCTATTTTCTGCATATGGCATGCTTTTAACTAAATTTCATTTCATAGCATGTGCATGAACTAGGGAAATTAAAATTGAATACGCTCTAGAAGGGTTTCAATCTCAAAGACCATCTGAATAAAATCCTATTAGTTTATATAAAATTTAGTTACACCATAAGCAAACAAATTTCTCCTTCAGAAAACTATAAATTATGCATTAGTGAAGATCCCGTAACGCTTAGGCTTCAAGGTCTCGTACTCATACCTCTCCTGAGTCCCATGAGCAACTTGAGGGTGGATATTTGTTCTTAATATTTGAAATGTTACTATTTGACCACAAACGGTGTTCTTCAAATATTTAATTTGATTGCGGCCGTCAAAATCCAAATTAGTTTTTAAGGGTCGGTAAATCTCCATCAGGCTTCCAGCCTGGCGGAAGCAATTTGTTTGATTTATAACAAGGAAACCAGCGGTACTTAAGAAGGTCGAGTCTAGGGGATGAAACTTTGTGGATAGATAGGTTCCGTTATGTATTGAAATATTTTATATTTCATAGTTGTTTTCCTGTGCTACATCCGAATTATCTTATCTATATAAAGCTTTAATTACGTGCGTGTAAAATGACGACTGTCTATTGACCGCTCTTCAATCCCGTAAGAATTCCCCTCTCGGCTGGAGAGAAGTCGTTTAGGAAGAGATTCAGACAGCATTTTCGGAATTGTTTGCATTCACTCCCCCGACCCCACCCCATCCTCCCCTCTCCTTTCCCTGCTCATTTATCACCGTCGCTTCTCACTCTTTCTTTTCCTCCTCCTCCTACCTTTCCCACACACGTGCCCCCGTCAACCTCGCCTCCACTTCCCTCTCCCATTCGCCCGTAAAGCCCTTTCCGAGTGCCCGGTAATGACCATGGATTCCGTCTCCTCTCTCTCCGTTGATGGATCGCGGAGCGGGAAGAACCCATCGGGCACCCGCCAGAGACGAGGGTGGTAGGAAGACAGGGGCCACGCCGCGGAGGAGTTGGCGGATGGGGGAGACGGGTGGTTGGGTGCCCGCCCTCGGGAAAGCAAACAGATGGATCTCGGGCGATCCTTCCGCCGACATCGATGCGGGTGCATCCGCCACCAGTGGTGCAGTAGGCGAATGGAGAGGGAACAAATGAACCCAGGCGGCGACCTCCCTGATCCCTTTTCCTTACCCCTCCGGCAGAAAGAGAGTGGTTGGGAAGCTGGATCGCGCTCTCGTTCTGGCGAGTCTCTCTAGACGGGCGAGTCTATGTTGGGGGGTGGGGAGCGAATTGAACGGCATGCCCTAGCGACTCTCGGAACTGTTTGTTTTCTGCGGGGTCGCGGTGGAGAATATCTCCTTAAGCGGGAACCTAGGGGTGTCTAGCACGCCGCTGGAATTGCTTCTAGGATTGGATCTTTGTATAAAAATACTTTCGGGTGTATTCCTTAGCTTTTTCCCATGAGTTTTGACCATTGTGGAACGATATTTCTTGGGTTATAAATGATGATTCCCCAGGTTGCGTAGTAGTTTTCCAGAGCGCTCCCATCGACTGGCGGATGAAAATTCATCTATTCATCTCAATATAAACTAGGGTCACCGTCAATAACATTGCAAATAAAAAAATAATGTCAGAACAGAAATAAATGTGAGCAAATCAATTTTTTAGTAGGAAGAAAAATGTTAGTCTTCGTGTTTAGTAAGGAAACGTTCACATTTTATGCTGCGTTCTCTACGTTACCATGAAACGTTTTCGTACATTCCGAGAGTGATTTATTTTTTCGCCATCGGAAGTGCATCCTGGTATTATTTCCATAAAGGAAAACTATTACGTGTGTGGAAGTCATCCAGATTTTCAGATACGGTTCCAAGACAATCAAAATTTCATCATCGCTGACTTGTGCAAAGAACTGCATTTCCTCGGAAATTTCAAGCATATGAAGTCAGCTTTCCAAAAAACTCTTAGTAATTTGGCTTCTCGTATGCCTCGAGTGCCTAAAATTTCTCTTTTAATTGTTATGATTACCATGAGAAGAATTATTCCTCAATCTAAAACAGTCCTCTCCGATCGTTGAAATTACAATTTTCGATTATCATACCTTACGGTCTACGATTCCAAGTCTCCTCCGTCATCGTCCTCCTTCCCCATTCATTTAGTATGATCTCTTTTGCCACTTCATTCAACATCATCTTTCAATATCTGTCACGCCAAGCCGTCTTTTAAATTTTGCGTGCTAACCGCCTTTACTTCTCCAACCAAATCTGACAAAAATTTGACTTCCTTGTCAAGAGATCCCTCATAATTAATTTTTTTTCGACAAATAAATGCGTACTCATGAAATTTGCCTAAATATAGCTTTTTATAGGAGAGCCTTACACTTTCATACAGCTGTAAATTGATATTTAGAAGCATGTAACTGGATGTTATTAAAATAATAAATACTTGCAATATAACTAAGAAACAAGTTAATTGGAAAACCTTCGGCCTCTTTATGTCCGGTTCGCCCTTTAAAGTTGTAGCCAGAATTTTTAGGAACTAATCATATTGCACAGGCTCCGTAGATAAATATTATACGTAACCAATGAGGTTTTCGACTATTCAATAATGCATATGCATCAACTTATATTATTGTTTTCAATTAATTTTTTTCTCAAATGTCCGAAATCTTTTCTATCACTTTTAAATAAAGTCAAGGAAACGGTAGAAAATAAATTGTCCTATCATTTTTTTGGCCTAATTGTTGATTATAGAAAACGCACTATCGTAAGTACCGATTTAAAGGTACATGCGGATCCAAGAATTATTTTTCTTAAGGTTATATATATATATATATATATATATATATATATAGTCTGACCTGAAGAAGGCCTCGGAGTAGGCCGTCTACACACTGTAGATTATTTAAAATAATCTACAGTGTGAGTGTCCTTTTACGTGTTATCTGTTTTATTCTGTGTTATATTGTGCCGTCCAAAAGTTATATATATAATATATATTTTATAAATATATATATATATATATATATATATATATATATATATATATATAAAAATATTCTCTTCATTGCTTCAATGAAAGCACGAGTTGTATATTTGAGAAATCTTTTGAAATATTTTCCGAATCACAATGGTCTGTGCGCCTCTGGGATAAGCCAGTTATTCTCCGCCGCCAGTTTTCCTAGCTGCCGAAAACACAAACTTCCACAACGATGATATTTACAGTGATGATGATGCCAATCGTAGAGTCGAGATGGTCTCGAACCCTCGAATATTGACTTAGCCAGCAGATGCGTATTCCATTCGGCTAATCCATCGGAGACCTGCGTGACAATTATGGAAATGCATTTCTCCGAAACCTGTGTCCCTTTCCTTAACGTTTTGTGGTCTAATTCCTGCAACTCATTCCGCAGCGCTGGAGATAAAATGCAGAGATGGTCGACACCGGTCACGGCGAGAAACGTAAAATTCTTCGGCGGTGGACCAGCGTCGGTCTGCCCACTATCTCGGCACGTGTTCCGTTGATACTACTCCCAGGGGTCGTGGAACTTGGCGACCCGACCGACGCTCCCAAAATCACGAGACACGGGTTGGGCAGGGAGTCAAAGGAGTGGGGGAGGGAAGGAGGTGTGAGAGTTCGGATGGGGAAGGGGCATTGTTATCCAGCCTCCCTCCGGTTCCCCTTGCCCCCCCCCTACTCTTCTATCCCGTCGAAACGGCAATGCACCTCTGGTTCCTCGGGTGCCCAGTCGGGAGTTGGGCGATCCCACAGCCTCGTTACTACGTCGTCATTTGTCTAACGCCCCGGTAATGCGCCGACGTCCCCAGCAGTGGGAGCGATACAGGATTCCTAATATGGCGATGGCACCGAAGCTCCGAGCGGTGCAATCAATCTGACGGCATTCAACCGGATGATGCGGGGAGGGAATGGCGCGGGAGGAGAGGGTCAAGTGGCCGCCATTATAAGGTCACGTGGGCCCCGAGGAGGGAAGTGTGTGGTGTGCGGCTGGTTAACCACGTTCATTCTGGAGAGGATTGTACGTTTGAACGAGAGAAAGTGAGAGTAATGGGGATAACCTACAGGACCGGCAGACCAAGCTATTTACCTTGAATCGATTCCAAACGTTATGGTTTGGTCACGTAAGGGTTTTTCTTTTTTATTTTCTTTTTTATTTCTTCTGTATTACCAATAAGGGTTACCTGTTGAGGGAGATGATCGTACACAGTGACCTCAATTTTTTTTTGGCAATATGCTTCGCTCATAAGTGAATGTTGTGTGTAGGCAAGGGCATCAGATTACTCAATGCAACATTTTCAGAAATACAAATTTGCAGTCTTTCTCATAGTCTCAGAGAAGGGCTCGATTTTTCAGAATGAAGATTTTGATGATGAAAATGACATTCTTGCACTTTAAAAAGCACTTAAATGGTTATGACTCCCCAAGTCATCAGTAGCTAATTGTAAATATCACACAACTGCGAAAGTTTTGACATTTTACCTGTTAGCATTCGCGTTCATGACTCAGCGAGTCGAAAGGTGGTCTCATTAAAAGTTTAAAAAAAGAAACTGCATTCATTTGCGTTCCATACACTATTTTCCTAGTAGAATTCTGTTTTTACATAAATTTTGATCATGTAGGTTATATGTTGTTCAAGTGAGGGTCTATAATTTGTTAGATGTTACCAATAAGGGTTATCTACCTATTAATGGACATTGCAAACCATCCCTACAGTGAAGAGGGAATGGTTTGTGCATTCGGACGAAGTCGTAAAAGGTGGTGTCTATAAGAAACATAAAAAATGACTAGACATAAATGTTTCCAATTCCAAGTGAGTAATATGTAATTTAGCGATTGGTTTTTACGCTTTCTAAGAGCATTTATAACTTTCATTACGACTTACGGACTCGTATGCTGAAATGCCCTTTTCTAACAGAATATTTTACATCATGAATATAATCAAAGACGACCTACGACCTTATTAGATGGAAATTCGGGAGGAAATGCAAGCACACGAATTAGGGATATCAGAATAGGAGTGGGGATATGAGCAATTATTAATATTCAATATAAAGTAAAAATGTCGTCCATATGAATGAAATTTTATATCAATTGATCAAAGAGAAGCATGCGGAAAAAGAAATTTGTGATCTTGATATTCACAACATTAAACATTTAATCTCCTTTAAATAAATAATCTCCTTTAATCTCCTAAAAATAACAACTCTTATTAATTTATTATATTACTGTATTTACATGATACTTTGCAGGTGCTTCAATACCTGGCATAAAAATCAAAAAATTAAGTTTTTCTCAATTTTTAGCCACAAAATATATTTGTAACACAATTCCTATTATTTACGTGGTGAAAACTATAGGTCAAACAATTTTAAGCCAACTTAACTGGGATATTTTTCTAATTATCGATGATTCTTTCCATTGCCTTCGTAATTACTCGATGTTCCTTCCAGTTCATTGCTCAGTTCCTAACCTCCATTTGCTGCCCGACCAGATGATGACAATACAAATGGTGCTTTAATCGTTCCAATGTTTCTTGTGATACTAGTGCGTCTTTGGTTCTGACCTTAGGGCCTATGGGCACATCTGTAGGTCACTTACTCATGCCACTTTCTACTGCTCCCCACCGTGCATTCAAACTTTTCCCGCCTTCTCCTCCGTCACCTTCCCTTCACCTTTCTTCATTTCTCCTCCTCTATCTTTTTTACCGAACCGCCCTTGACAGCATTCTCCCAGTTTGAATACTTTTTCAAACGAAGGCTTTGATTTTTATCAAGGAACATTTTGCTGCCTCTCTTAAATTAGAGCAGCTTTCCCTGTCATCCCGTGAAATCAGCCGAAGAAATCGGTAACCATTCTTACGTCATCTCTCACAAATTAGTGTGCTCAAAGTACGTGTAGGGCGACCGATTCCCTCTCACGGAAAGCAAATATATGTTCTCGCGTTCGGAGATAGTATTTCCTTAGTCCTTTTGAATGACCTAGCCTGTACGACTTCTGGATGAGTTCCTGTATATTGCCGCCCTTGTTCCGATGATGATACTACGCTAGATGACAGCGATCGAGCCCATTTGAATATAGTAAGCACATTGTCCACCAATCCTTGACCCCTTGCTTATATCTAAAGCTTGTTTTTACCCGTCGGCATAGATACCGAACTGATGCCCGTGATATAAAATATTTATTTGTTTTTCAAAAAATAATTTTCTCCAAACTTTTGGTTAAATAGAGATGTGTCGTAGGTGTCATTAATTTTTAAGAGGGCTCATTTAATGAAGATCCTTGTTTCGGTTTGTTCCTATTTACTTTTTAACCCGCATATTTACAGTGTTGATTTTATCTCACAAATTTCACTTTAAGAAAATATGACAAGAGACGACTACATACAGATGGAGTGGCAGACCACCCGTAAAAGCTCCTAAATCCTCTCTTGCCTTCGCTCCTTGTTTAGGCTTCTGTGTTCCTGGAATATACGCTGCAACGACGTATGCGATGGGATGGAAGACCGCGGCCTCTTCATTAACCGTCGTGGCCGCTGCCCCTCAAGCAAAATCCGTCCGCCTGACATGAAATTTCGTCGCGGTCACTCGGTGAGATCACAAGGGAGACCGTTGATGAGCTAAAGACGATGAATAGAATGTCAACCTCACCTCGGCAGCTTTTTAGAAGTCGGAATTTCTTTGAGATTCTAATCTCTCTCTCCTGTCAATGAAGCTGGGGTATCATCGTGCAGCACGTCTGACGGGCGGTAGGTTGCTCGTCGGTTTCCCAAACGGAGGACACACGGTTAAAGAGCATCGGGTTCAACAAGAACAGATGCTCTCCGGTTAGATCCATCATTATACTTTTTTTTTCAAATCGCAAAGACGTCTCAATCAGTTTCCTACGCATCCAGTACCATTTTGATACATCGTATGGAGTTAGTGGAATGACACTCGAAAGCTCAATTGAAAAATTAAATAAAAAATACTTCTAGATGTTCTGTCCTTCCTTCCTGTGATATGAAGCAATTTAAATTAATATTCGAGCATGTTTTTAAAAATAGAATATGAACTAGTTTCATCGTCGTAGACCACAGAATTTATCTGATAAAATGTTGACAGTAAATATTAAATTACATAATTTAATTGATGTAAAATGGAAACTTTTCAAAATTATTTTTTCATGTCGCATCTCTTGAGTTATGCAGATTATGACAAAGTATGATCCTACGAAGTATCGTCCAACTGCAAGAGGTTTTAGGAAGCCATAGTTCAACAGAAAGTTAAAGCATTGTTATTCATAACTTAGCGGCAACTTGATAAAGATATCACAGTCATAGTGAATGCTCAGCGCATCATTATGAACTTTATAAACTCAACGTCAAGACATAATGTAACAACAACAGAATCTCAAAATTTTTAAATCAAGATTCGTTTTCACTCTCTCTTGTTTCCCCTACGAGTAATATGCCGGTAAATTCGACAATACGCTTACTTTTATTAATTTATTTTAAATTATTTAAAATTGAAATACGATAGCTGGCCTAAACGATGTTGTTTCAAAAATAAAGTCAGACGTGATTAAAAATTAAGGATCTTTATTCATCTGTTTGTTTATTTTTATTTTGTTGCTGCAGTCGTTCTATTTCCGCTTTAAGTTCGATGAATATCGCATCCACCCTTCAATTTCTTAGTTCTCGTTTTCAAATCGCCAGCCTCCAGGAACTCCGATGACAAGCAAAGTCTTATCTGAATCATTGATGGCACATGGGCCTCTGGTGGCGCCAAGCAGGCTACAAATAACCTTTTATCAAATATAATAGTAAAATACAAGGTCCCGTTAGGGCTACAGGCAAAGATACATAGTAAGTTCGTGCATGCTTAAGAAATGAATGCATAAAGATGCTTGTCATTCCAATGAATAGTTCAAATATTACTTTTCCAAGAAACTACGGCAATGCCCTAGCATCTACGAGTAAATTTGTATTATATATATATATATATATATATATAGTCATAACAAACACAGAAACCAAAACACACAAAAGAGGGACTCACTGGTACTCGAATTTTCGGTGGTCCAACCACCTTTCTCAAGAGGAATTAGGAACAGAACTGAGGCAGAGGAGGGCCCGAAAGCAGTGGTAGGAAGGAGAAGGAGAAATGGGGGAAAAGAGGGGAAAAGAAAGGAAAAGGGGCGAAAAAAGGGGGTACCGAAAATTCGAGTACCAGTGAGTCCCTCTTTTGTGTGTTTTGGTTTCTGTGTTTGTTATGACTATCAGTGAATTTACATTACACGTTTGTGGGTTTTCCAAAAAAGTGTATATATATATATATACATTTTCTCGGTTGCTCAAGTGGTTAGAGCATCCGCCCGGTAAGTGGAGAGATCCGGTGTTCAAGTTCCGGTCGAGGAAAATATTTTTACATCTGTGATCTGCTCAGGTCCGCCTTCCCCACCTCTCTTGTGTTCGTCCTTTATGTGTGTTCCTTTCCCATTTTCCTTATCTCTCTCTCTCTCATATAT
The DNA here is from genome assembly GCA_037158775.1 of Hetaerina titia. NCBI lineage: Eukaryota > Metazoa > Arthropoda > Insecta > Odonata > Calopterygidae > Hetaerina > Hetaerina titia. The sequence continues at coordinate 101,275,252 of CM073768.1, forward strand.
ATATATATATATAAACTTTTGGAAGGCACAATAGAACACAGAATAAAACACGCAGTCTGACCTGAAGAAGGCCTCGGAGTAGGCCGAAAGCTTAAATCATCTACAGTGTGAGTGTCCTTTTACGTGTTATCTGTTTTATTCTGTGTTCTATTGTGCCGTCCAAAAGTTATATTGCTCTCGTGAGTACTTCCGCATCATATATATATATATATATATATATATATATATATATATATATATATATATATATATATATATATATATATATATATATATATATATATATAAGAGCGTTGAACTACTGACCGGAGGGTCCCGGGTTCGATTCCCGGGCAAGGCACTCTGGGCACCTGCAGCTCCACCCAAGCTAGTTGATTTTTCGGGTACCAGGTCTTCCTGGGAAACCATAACCGGCACAGGGAAAGGAACTGGCCCCCCTACCCTGATGTGTGAATATTCACACGCCGTTGGGCTTGGTACACGGGTGAGCTCTACCATCACCTACTAAACCGACCTTCGGGTTGATTACTGTGTTTATGGTTATATATATATATATATATATATATATATATATATATATATATATATATATATATATATATATAATGTTTTTATATGTTTTTTCTATATATAAATATCTCCTTGTGAGAATTACAATCCATTATTAAAATTTGTTAATTGGCTTCAGAGAATTTAAAACTGAACGGATTGTTCGGTTTCCAATGCAAGATGTCCTTTCTTCCTATACCAGGGAATACTTTTAAATTCTAAATGAGGGAAATATCAAACCGCGGCCCAATATACATTTGAATGAAATGTAAGCGGAAGTAGAATTTGAGAACTTAAAAGTGACATTTTCAGCATAAGTTTCGTGGAACTAGAGTAAGTCAGCCATGTCGCCAAATTCTAAAATTCCTTTCCTCACTCGTGTAAGTGCTCCAACTTCCAAATTCTAGAATTTATACTCCCAGAGTGAAAAGGTCAGTAATCATATAGTCACATTGGTTGGTGTTTTGGGACGGAAGGCCCCTTCGTCTGCCGAAGAGGCTCTTGGTTGCACTTGTGGGTTTGGTAGAACTAAAATCTTGGCAAGTTGTTTACGAAATGCAGTTTGCAAACCACAGTTTGTTTGCTCGTTCAAATACTATGAGCATAAGGCCTGTGTAACGCGTTGAGGAATGTAGTCACACAGTGCGTAACCACTTACGAGGTTCCATCTGGAGCAGTTCCTCCACTTGACACCCCGCTGGGTTTCGAATGTTGAGAAAGAGAGAGGCGGATAGCTGAGCTATTGCATCGTCCCCTTTGCGCGTGCACCCTTCATCCCGGCGCTCGCGCAAGTGAGCAAAGGCGTCAATTTTCGCCGTCTCGAGCCGACGTGGAAGATATGCAAATTTTAATTGAGAGCCGGCCGCCGTGGAGGAATGTCTGCTGGCCGTAGAGGCACGCCCGTCTGAGATTTCGGCCAGCGGGCGAAATGCGCGCGCCTCTTTATCCCAGCGCCCACAACCCCCTCGTTATCCCATGAATACTCAATAGCGGGAGGGTATGAAGACATAGAGAGAGAGAGAGGGGGGGGGTCGGATTTTTCTGCGTGGAGGGAAGGCGAACCGAACCTCAACGATTCATTTCATTCAATTTCATTATTGTCTCGTTTCGCCTCAATGAGCGCCAAGCCCTTCGAAAATATTTTATTCGGGTGTGTTAAAAATCGACACTCGGTATTAATTTAAAGAGGTGGAGGCAGAATTCGCATCTAAACAATAGCCATGGGTGTTTAAGGGTTGTAACGCTGCAATTCTCCATGTTTCGGGTCTGATTTCTCTCGGAATAGAACGTTAATGCATCGGAGCAGGCAGAAATGTCCCTGCAGTTTCCCGCCCTTTCGAATTCTCCCCGTATGGCATCAGACACCGTTCTCTTAATCGATTCTGGCGACGAAATCATCGTGATCCCAAATTGGAGGGGATGTAGGTAGTCCCACGGTGTCAGTATCGTCTGATGCCACCATTTTCGATCGGGGAGATTCGGAAAATCCAGCTTTATTCCTTCCATCCAGAATTCCAGAATTGAACCGGATTGGACGGACCTCATTTTGTTCCCCTTCCACTTTCTGAAATTGTTGTCTTTTCGGTCGATTCTCGTTATACACTGGTGTCTCGTTTGGAACCGTTCAGAAGGAAGCGGGAGGATGCAATTTTCCTCTGAAAAAAGTCGGCCCAGTGTTTGCAAATGAAATCCGCCACCACTCCGGCGGCCCCACTATATAACGTGGAACGTCTATATTAGGACGGCGCGGCGGCGGGCATGAATACCGATGAGGCAATTTCAGAAATAAAGTTTGAAGCGGAGGACCTTCGAAAATAAAATAAAAATTACCGCTTCCTGTCATCAGAGTCCTATTAAGGGGCATCCGTTAACGAATTTGAATGATTTTTTAATGATGATGTTTTATATCTTGCTTTAAAATTAGTTTTCAAAATAGTGTCTACGTTCTCTTTTTTGGGGAAACGTGATACCGTTTGAACCCGAGCAGGTTGCAGAGCTTCTAAATGAAAATTCGTCAAGTTCTTTGGAAATTTCCGAGGGGAAGAAATTATGAAAGGAAACCGTGGGTAGTAAGTATGAAGGGACGAGATTGTTCAGCCCTTATATCCATCCGCGAAGGTTAATTTTATGGTTTTGAGGAAACCCTTCCTTGCCCAAAAAAATATCTGATCTACAAACTTACCTAAAACAAGAGCTTTCTCGTTAGTTGTCCATTCGAATATCGAATCCAGTTGTAATATGTAATTAGGTATCCGTGTTTATAAATGGGTGATAAAGTATTTCATAATCTCTTGAGAACTATTTAACCCCTTCTTGTAATTTGAACTTCAACAAGTTTATCAACTTTATTGAGCTAGGAAAGATTTTCTCTTTCGGATTACCTGATAGTGCATCAACGTTTTGGATATCGAGTCGTATAATCCGTTTCTCTGCATATCGTTTTATGAAAGCTCGGAGGGATGAGTACTTTCCAAACTTTCTTGGATCGTGACCACCTCAATGATTTTCATAGCCTCCGTTAGCATAATAGCCAAAGAAGTTCGGAGAAAATAGGTATTATAAAAAGGGAGATCAGATAAAGAGAGACCATAGGTAAATCTATTTTAAGTTGCATTGACTCACTTCAATGAATTTAAATGTCATCGATAAAAGTCTATTATATAAATGAACGTTCATGGGCCATGAACCTTTGCATGACTGATGCGCCCATGCGTGCGCTGTAGATCTGATCTGGTTGCTCTGATTACGTAAGCTGCTCCACTTTGTTCCGTTACTGTCTTCTCTTCCGCCGAACAGCTGATTACAGAATGGAGTTATTCATCCAGTCGGAACCCCACCCACATAGAAAAATTTCTCTCACAACATTCGCCGGGGAAAGATTGATCAGGCAATCGGAGGCATTCAGAAAATTGGAATTGGGAAAATAAGTCCACGAAGCTCCATGATCCGTTTGGTACAATCTCCAACCACGACATATCTGAAGCTCAAAGAAAATTTTCAAAACATTGAGCGGCATCAGCGGTGGTTCCCGAGTGAACACGTCGTACCCCGGAGGGTTTGGTGGATATGTTTTGGATCCCACTCCTGTCACTCCACTAGGGGGTGCACACGCAAGAGGTGTTCGGTGAAAATCAGGGTTGCATTTAAAATTCTCCGGCGTCACCACCGTCGACACCTTCATGCTATCATCGCATGCACAGGATTCCGTCGCGGCATTAATTAACATCTCGGCGAAGCACACCAGCTCGCGGTTGTCGATTGCTAATTCGGCGAGAAAGCGAGCACACCGGACTGCGCGCGTGGGATTCCCCCCCCCCCCCCCCGTTTACTCGCTCATGTGTCCGTCATGCGTTCCCCTCGCGAAATAATCACGTTAAAGCGACGCGGACGGATAACCACGCGTGGGGGACTTCATTCCGGGATGATAGTAACCGTTGATTTTTGTACGCCGTCGCCCAGCTCGTCGCCCATATCCACCCGCTGAACCCTCCCCACCCCCGCTCCATCCTCTCACTCTTCGTGCTACATCCCCTCGTGCTCCGTCCTTCATCTTCCCTGCAGTCGGAGACATAATTACGCATTTGCATGTTCCGGCTCGAACCGAATGCGCAAATAGACGGGCAGCACGTCCACCAGCTCGTCTCCACTTGATTGCAACACGTGAAGGGGAGTCTGAGGAGGAGACATGTGGGCACAGCCATTAGCAATTGTGAGCGTGGCGTACCTACTCCGTACCCCGTTCGCAGAAAAAACGCAAAACTCTCGTCGGCACCCTCGGGAAAATGACATTAGGAGAGGTGTATTCAAGAGTAAGGGAGAGAGTCAGCTGTGGAGGGAATAAATGAGAATTAATTAACGAAATTTGAATGGGATCAATATCTTCCGAACCTTTTGGATTATACGCTTGGTTGAAATTTGCTGGAGGTCGAGTTTTTTTATATTTTCCGGAGTTGGAGCTTCTGCGTGTGCAAGTGATATCGTAGAAATAACAGGAAGTGGCTGTCTCAATTTTACAGGTTATTGAATGCATTGGTCCTAATAATAAACACTTGGTTAAACCTAAGTGAATTTAAGACATGTTTAGTTTACACTAAATCAAATTTAATCGATCATAAGAACGATTTTATGTTTCCTGAAATGCTCTCATTAATTCAGTGTTTCGAGAACTAATGTTCTCTTTAGTTCATTCGTTGTATTTATTAATCATGAAAGGATCAAAAGTTTTTCGTTCTTTTTCCAGAATAAAATACCATGGTTACTTAATTAAGCATGTATTTTATTTAGCGATGTGGTATAGTGGTGATTGGCTGTTCACAATTGCGAGAACTGATCGATTAAAGATTGGTTCGTGTAATATTGCTCGCCAAGGGTAGACCCTAAATCCCTCTAACTCTTTTTCTCTTTTTTCCTTCCAGCATGCTCAACGTTAATGATATTCTGAGCGCACCCTTTATCAAAACAATTGCCATCGTAACGATAAGCGAGCATTCTGGTTTCAGTTTTCTTTACTTATCTATGCTAGCTGATGATATCGGGCCTAATAGGATTCTATTCGGGTTCCATGAATACAATCAAACGGGTTCCATGTATAAGAATGCAATAAAACGTGAATACATTAATTAGATATACATATACTCTCGATCAAAACTTAACTCATGGAAACTCATGGAAAGAGTACTGACGAAAATGGTTGACATTTCGATGTTCAAGCCGTCATCCTCGGAACCTGGAATGGAGAACATCATAATACGAGTAGAATATAATAATAACTCCGTGAGGTTATCCAAGGATAACCTCAGACACCGATATCCGATTGCTTGCGTTCTCTGGACTCATCCGACCGGGAAAGACAGGAATATTTCTTTTATCAATTCATTTTCAACTTCTCTATTTCGGTACTCCCCGAGAACGCCTGCTCGCATGTTCATTCCGGTAGAGAACGAGACGGGGACCCGAAAATTTTCGGGGCGCAGTGATTTGACACGACGAGTCAGGTCGCGTGTTTTAACCGAGTCTGACGCCTGACCACTTTTTCCCATCCACCGGGACTTAGCCTTCGCCCCACACTCCCCAGACCCCTCCCCTCCGCCCTGCTCCCCCTACCCATTTCGTTATCCACTCCCCTCTCCCAATTTCCCTTCTCTCTTTACTCCCTTCTCCGTTTACTCTCCACCCCCTCCCCGTCCCGCAATCATTCCCGTCAGCCTCCGCTCTCGCGGCTTCCACGGCCCATTGAGCGGCGCACTCGCTTCGACCGCCGACATCTATCCGTGGCCGTCATTCATGCGGCCGCTCCGCCGCCGCTCCGAGACGAGGCAGCAAGCCTGCGTCCGGACACTCCGCTCATGGGGTGGTGTGTGCAGCAGGGATGAGCGATGCACGAATTTCATGGACGTTCTGCGTTTGCTTTAAACGTCGGCATGGTAATAAATCGATTTTTATAGGTATCGTTGCAAAGGCAATGGCACTTCGTCGGGACCACATTATTGAAAAATTATTTTAGCGAATGCCCTTCTCAGTATCGCAAAAATTTGCCCCAAATCTTCTTCTGAGCAGAATGGTACAAATGCATCCCACCAAGGGGACCATTGCTTGAACGCAGTTGCAGTTCATGCTCGGGAGATATTCATAGGTGTACATTTGTTGGTTGATAGACATCAGGATTTTACCTTTAAGGTGATCAGAGCATGTGGGCGAGAAGTTGATATTTATCAGGAATTTTTCCTACGTCAATTAAGGCCCTAAAGTGTAAAAGTATTTGCATATGGCACTTATGTTAACTATTTGATCCAAGCTAATATCGCTGTTTGCATGCTCTTCATTAAAGTGGCGCCCCTCATGGCGTTCTCCTATTCCATGTTGTCAATTTTCATCTATTGGTGGTATATGCCTAATATTTTAACGTGCTGCAACAACCGATGAAACTTTGCATTTCCTGTCGAGTACTTAATGGCGCTAATGAGTGACGTCCTCGTTTTGCGAACATACGCTACTCTTGTGATAAGTGAAACGTTTTCTTCCCCATGGCATGGGATAGAGTTTTTAATTTTTGTTGCTGTATTAGGGTGGAAATCAAATTGATAATTAAAGCATACCCTCAACAGGATATAATTAGCAGTAATGCAATTATCCCTTCCAGCATGCGAATGATATGGCTATATCAAATCCAGATCCAATTTGGCCGATAGTAAATTTTGAAATTTTATTTTTTTATTGGGTGAATGAAATCGACGCTGGTTTGCTGCGTGAGCATTTGATTTTTTTGGTAAAAGATTGTATTAATTATGAGACTATTTTTCGGGAGGTTATAAAGCAGTGCCATTAGTAAAATTTGTATGACATATATGATGGAGAAACTAAATTAATGTTTTCACTTATGATGAAATAGGAGATTTATTGGGCATTTGAATCACTCGAGACCGTTGCCAGAGAGCTTTTGTAGTTGTTTAAACGCTTGCACTATATATTGCGCAGTCCTCGAAATCATTTTCTTAATTTTTCCGATGCATTAGTTCATCCAGCTCTTTCTGTCAGTGAACGGTTGTATTTTTCACATGCTTGCTACGTAATATGTTTACTGTACGCTTGATTGACTTCTAACTCTCGCTTATACCTCTTAAACATGATGAAATCTCATCATTTTTGAATTAGAAATGTATACTGTGTGCAAAAAGTCACCTTACTGTTAATTGGTTAAGAACTGTCGCGTCAGTAATCGGCGTAAAAGTTGGAAATTCACAACTTATGGAAAACTTCCGTCTTAAGGCCCTATCTTATGGGCAAAAATGATACTTTATTGCTGGCAACCACCCCAGATCTCTCCTCTGCGTCCCATTCTTTTCGGTAAATATTCGTTCCTGACGGTAGAAAAATTGCAAGCATTTCCCTCATTTCCTCCAAATGAATCACAGCTATCAGGAGCATCTAATAATATTTGGTGGGTGTCCGATAGAGTAATTTGGACCGCACAAGGGTAACTAGGAATAGGAATTATTATTGGAAGGGTTGTAAGTAGGTAGAAACTCAGTAACGCTTAACCTATTCACGAAACAGTGTTACTGCATGAGGGTTTTCACCCTTTAGCAGACCCCTTCAGTCATTTTATCTTGAAGCTAAATGGAACAGAGACCCTGTCGAAGATTCTCAAAATAACCCCTCTCTAGTCTGGGAGAAAAATAAATTTCGCATGCACCACATAAAAATTCCGTGCACGGGTGAACCCGGGTTTCGTTTACCTCTGAGTTTTGACGTGTTCGTGCTCTGCTTTATTCGCGTAATATGAATCCTCCCCCCCATGCCTATCGCCGGAGCGGAAATCGAAACTCCGTCGCAAGTGTACATTACACCCCTCGAGATTCGACGAGAGTCGATCGCACGCCCATCAAATCGAGAGCTCTCTTTCGATTCCTTCCCCACCCACTTGAACCTTTCACCCCCTCCCTGCCCACCACGCCGCCCCTCTTCGGGGTGACATCGGGCAATCAGTCTGGAACCCATAGTCACGGGACCGGTTCTGACGGATGGCGCCAAGTCTGGTGTCATTGAAATATTTCTTACCTCTCTCGCTAAAGGTAAGGAGGGAGGGGGAGAGAGATTGTGTGTGAGCGAGGTGGGGAGGTAGGGTAGGGTGTGGGGAAAAGAGAGAGAGAGAGAGAGCGTGGAGCCTCGCCGGGAGCGATGCCGAAAAAGATTTCGAGCATCATCGTTCTTTATTGCCGTCGAGCGCGCACGAGAAAGGTCAGAGACTGGAAGGACTAGGAGACGGAGCTTCCCGGTCGGCGAAGTCGAAAGGGACTGATGGCATGTGAAACCCTACGTTCTCCACGAATGATTTCTGTCGAGGTGAAAGAAGGTGTGAGAGAGTGGAACGTCGCGCGCGATTCGGGATTACAGCATCATCTGGAGGACTGTATGCTACGACTCCGGGCGCCAAATGTTATTTTTACGAGGCATTCGGTACGGGTACATTCAGTATCTATCACGTTCTCTATACCGCACCTACTTCGCTCTGTAAGATACGACGGATGAGTCCTGGATTTTCATGTTTTTATTTCATGGGCTGCGTAACGCAAGAGCGATTCGTATCATAATGGACATCAATAAATAACGTGTGATGTAGTGCCTAAGGGACAAATTGCGAAAAAATAACAATTATTTTCCTTCTTCCAAAATCACGAAGAAGTGAGTTCAGCCTCTGTTGCAGAGTATCAAGCTGGATAACGTATTCAATATTAGAGATTCTTAGTGAAACTGGGTACATTACCATTAAGTAATACCCACTTCACTTGCCGATCTGAGGGAAATCACTCGAAAGGCGAGTATAGAATATTTTTCAATGGCTTCTCCAATCCCTGTGACTTTGCTAGGACCAATAATTCACATGCCGCGTACGTTCTTTCGCATTATAATTAATGTTGGTGATATGATAGATTTTATTAAATCACTCCCTAACAGTTTGAACACACGTAAGCCTGCTACAACCTATATAAAACTATTACCTCCCACGTGGAACTATGAAACTTCACGTAGCCAGGTTTCCCTCCTGCTTTGCCTCTATTACCGATCAAATCTGTACTGTTTAAATGGCCTTAGTAATCAATCAATTCCGTGGAAAGTATGAAGGTAATTGGAAAAGAAATATTGATAATTTAAATTAAATTGTAATAAGTAAAATGGGGGAAAGGATTGAGGGGAACTCATGATCCGCACAAAGTTGCATTTGAATGACATTTATAACAAAGTTAGATGGCGGGAAGGATGCAGGAGGCAGAATACGCTGTAAAAAAACACCAGCCAAAAAAAAACAAATTTTGGGGTGCGACTTTGGTGCGGGCAATAATCCCCAATTAACTGATCGACGAATATATCATATTATTCATTAATTAGCCATCCACATTCATTAATTATTGGCTTGATGGCCTTTTTTCTTCATCCGCTTGGTAATTAGATTATGACTCAACGTAATTTTCGTTTGTGCATCTAAAACAATGATCAGATCAGAAAATTACGATTCATTGATTGTTATCTGTGGAATCTGATAATCGATGGAATGAAAGAATGATATTCATTTCGGTCAGCTAATTAAATGATCCAATTAAAATGTCCTCACAATGTGTACCCTACTGCAAAGAGTGTCACTTTCCAGAAAGGGGGTGTGTGTTCACCCCTTGCCACACCACCTAGCCGTGGTTTAAAGTGTACTAAAATATCTAAAATATTATTGAAGAAGACCAATAATTATCGCACACTCCATTTCCGGATGGTGATAATGTTATAATTTTAATTTATTATGGTAGTTGAACCGTTTTTTTGTGCCCCTAACGAACAAAGTTTTAATTTCTTATTAATTCAATTTTCCGTTGGTTGTATTTGCTACTAAATTTGATGCTACCACATGACCGAGGATATTATAACGACATTATCACAAATACTCGTAAATTTATACTTATTAAATAAGTCCGGGCGAAAGATCTTTTTGGAAATAAGAAAAACATTGCCCCTTGCGCAGTAATTTCTTTTTCTAAGAAAGAAATGTTCTTGAAAACAAATAATGAATACAGGAATAGTGCAATGGAAGTAATTACGCCCATATTTTAGGCTTTCCTGGTATGGTGGTGGTAATTCCTGCAATGATTCTTCTTCCAGGATAATGGAAAATGGATTGGCAATGGAATTCTCGTGTTTGATAACTTAGTGCCATTCCATTTTCCATATTGTAAAGAATCCAAGTGAATTCACTCCTCTGATGTTGATTTCAATTTACCAATAGCCTGGTTATTTAAATAAACAACACTCGCGCATCCTAGCCGTCGTAGTTTTGGATCCCACTTCGGGATTTGCTCTGCACACTGGTAATCCGGCCCCTGAGAAACCGAATGATGAGCGAAGCGAATGAGGATCACGGGGGACTTGACAGAAGCGTACGCAAAACAAACTAAATCTTACGCGTCGTCTAACGAGGTGGTTTCTGCTTATGCCCGAGTGTGGTGAGAGCATAAAGCGACTCAACATTCCTCTCTTGTTCCAGCGAGTCTCTTCGGGGACGTCTTCGCTGGGATCCACTGCAGCACGAAAGAAACGTTATGCCATAATATGCTCAGCCAAACTCGAAATCCACATCGGCTTCATCGCATCGCTGCGATTGCCTATGATCAATAATGTCCCTACGCATTAATTTTCGGTTTACTCCAACTGCATAAGTCCTCGGAAATCAGACTGAACGCTCGTGTGGTTAGTGGCGAAATTCGCTTTAATTGCTCGTCCGCCAAAATGCCTAGGGTTCAGGTACGTAGTAGGCATCGCACTCCGAAGTGCGTGTTTAAGAAAAAAAATCTTTGCCAACTGAGATCGTGGATTGAAATTAGTCGATACTTTTTGTGAACCAGTGGATTAGAAAATATACGGTACGGTCACGGAACGCGCACCGTGAACCAAGAGTCACCCGGCGGAACGTCGGTCTAATCTGTCCGAAATAACGTTTGACCGGCGGTAAGAGAGGCAAATGGAAGATATCCCGTGGCGCCGTGGGCGGAGGGAATGCAAATCACCTCTCTCTCTCTCTCTCTCTTCCCATCCATTCTGTCTGCCCTCCCTCCTTGTCAACTCACCCGAGGGCGAATCGACAATCCAATTGGTGGAGGGTCCTGGCCGCGTTAGCACTCACCCGTTGCATAAATAAACATAAGCGCAGCGCTAAATGCTCGCTGGCGTCTTCGATCTTGGTGGTCGTCGTCAAACGTCGCATAACCGTCTCGACGTCTTGCGTTGCACAGAGCGTGTGCCACGATTGACTATTAAGGGCGGAGGGGGGGAGTGGTGGTCGGTGGAGAGGGGGCGGACGTCATTGGGAGACCGTTGGATTAAGTGACTGGCGCGCTCCACTCCCGCGTGTTGATCCTGCGAGTTGACGAGTGGGTGATGAGCAGTCGCGAGGCTCGTGTGCGACTCAAGTTTACTTCAACGCCAGTTAACGGGCGAGGGAGTAGGGAAGGGTCTTCCGGGGGAGAATTTTTTTGCCTGGTCGGTAGGCACATTCTCGAACCATTCCCGTGTGAAATGATTTCCGGAGGGCATGCATGAAACACACACACAGTATGTGCTCACAATTATTTGCGAAAAGGAGTAATTCTTTCAAATTTAAATAAAATATTCACAGAAGTTGTTACTCGCTCGTAATGTGTTGTTTCAAAACGTCAGGTGACTAGCGTGAGGGGGGCGTATTCATTGGGTGTATTGTGTATGTACCCAACGAATTATCGGCTTTCGGAAAACCGATAAATTTTAATTTTCAATTCGAGAGGTACCAAAAATAGCGTTTTCTTTGATTACTCTTTGTATCGTAATTTTTTCTTTGGTCCATGGAACAACGCAATAGAAATTTCTATAAATTCATTAATTCTAGTTTTTAATCATGGAAACTAAAACTTTAGGGGCGTCGGTTGCATAAAATCAGGCGTTGTGTCGTGGAAGACAAACGTGATAACTTGTTAAATAATCACTCTATTTCACTGTATAAAACTTTATTACGACCAATGTATCGATATTACTCTGTCATCTTCAAGTGAATATTCACCTGAAGATATCTGATTGCCTTAATTTGAATGGCCTTAATTTGAATTGCGTTAATCCTGAAGATCACATTATCTTCAGGTGAATATTTACCTGAAGATAACGCAAAGTCGAGACCATGGTCGTAATAAAGTTTTATATAATGGAATAGTGTGATTATTTAACAAGCTATGTGTACTTTGACGCATGTTAAACTAAGCAAATTACAGCTGTTGCTAAAATTCCCTGGAAGGACACCCATCTTAAAGTATGTTATTCCTTCAAAAAATTCTAATTCATTATCGTTAATAGTATCTCCTAAGGATTTAAACGCGCCTCTTCCATAGCTAACGAATTGTAGAACATAATGCTCAGGTTGTCTTCAGATGTAATTTCGTTATATGTCGTGGGTACGTACATGGTCTCTCTCATGTAAGTATGAATAATGAACTATCATCGGCATCAGAAGACATTAAAAGCTTACCATTAGTCGCGGTGACGAATAGAAAACAAAGTTGAGGGTAAAAGCAATCTTAGCGAACGGAAACGGTCCTCCTCCCCTCACCGGCAGCGGATGCTTTCATTTGCGCCTCGACGCGTGAAACACCCACGTGGATTCTGAGAGTCTCACGGCTCGCCGCGGGGTTTTTTTTACGATGCTCTCCCGCAACGAACGTTTCCCCTCGGGCGCATCGCAGAGTGTTAAGCGGGGGATCCACGCACAGCCATTAACCCCATGTGCCGATGCACGCCGAGACATTGTTTCCTTTTTCCCCTCCCGGAAGGGTAACAAGGCATGGTAACAGATCCAAATGATTGCGATTTTTAATCGAGGGTGAACGGCTTTTCCGTTCCCGCGGAATCCTTTGACTGGCGGCGGCATATGCGGTGTTTTCGCTGGCGGTGGGGAAGAAGGAGGGAGGCGGTGCGGGGGAGCAGCGATCCCACTCCTTTCGTCGCCGCCGGCAATCCCTCCGGTTCTCTCACTCCCGCGAGCGGGGATTGCTCAATCAAAGGCCGCGAGGTGCACGTAATTAGGGGCGCATAAATCCGATTAGCAGCGCGGCGTCCTTTCCGCGCCAGTCGTCGACTCGGATGGGATTTGGCGTCAGCTTCCCTCCTCCCTGCGATCCCCTCCCCTCCGGGAAGACGTGGCCATGTACGGTGCGCGTCCCGTGATTGCCGCTGGCCCCGCCCCCCTTTCCCGTCGCGAGGCCTGCGATTCAAATTTATCGCGGCCGCAGCGTTGATCTGGGAGCTTTGCGTTCGGGAGGTTGGTGTTGGCATTTAGGGCGGAGAGAGGGAATTGAGGTGCGGTAATTACAACCCACCTCCAATATATTCGATAGGAAATGTTAATACTCAGAGCACGTGCATACCTTGTGCTGATCAGGTCACGGCATCATTCGGCGTCTATCGTACACGGCCCATTCGTTGGTTATGCATGGTGTTTTTACGTATTCATGTATTGCTGGTGCACTACAGAAAATAAATTAGAAAACACAATGCACCTAAGTACTCATAAACATTAAGATGTTTTTGAATATAGGAAAAATTTAGTAGGCATAAAAATTTATTTATTTTTTTGGTTTAAAATATATCGATGTACAAATAAATGGTAAATAAAATACTGAACTCGAAGTGGGATGGTTTCTGCTTGATGATTTCGCCACTCCCGCAAATCAACCGTCCAGAAGATATTTGCTGATTACTTCAATTTTATTGTTTTGCATATATTTCTCATCGAAACGACTGATGAATGTTTTAAGCTGTGAAGATTTTTCTCTTTTATTTTATAGTTAACCCGTAAGAGATCAAAAATCTTGTTAAAGTGGAAAGATTGCTAATATCTTTCAAGAAAATCAAATACGATGTCCAAATCTATAAAAATATTTTGATGTCTCCACGATTATTTTTAAGCTTTTCGCCAACAAAATGGGTCGTTATCAGTAGATGGAATAAATGATAAGCCTAAAAGTTAAAGTTTATTTTATGCCGACTTTTTTCCAGGACCGTTTAATATTTAGGAGTTGCTACATCATCCTCTTTGGTCAGCGAAACGATATCCCTGCACCTCATTTTCTGTGATTAAGCAACCTCATGTTTTCCTCTCAACAAAGGCTTATCCAGTTTGGAGCCCAAGTGATGCTAATTGGTAAATCGATGTTGATGTACAAGTCTGCCCCAATCATCTCCTTCCATGAGTTCGAGGAAGGATAGGTTTGGGAAAATGCTTATTTGTTCGTGATGAAAATAATTATTTGTTCTTTCTTTACTCTTTGCTCAGGTGGTCGACGGTTCCGTGACCGGAGGAGGTCATGTGCCAGGTTTCCCGAGTGGCCCAGAACGCTCCCCCGCGTTGGGAGCTCCCGCTTCGGACTGCAGGGCCTGCCTCGCGGGACATCCCAACTTCTGCAGACTGGTGTCCGGACTGTTCACCCGATCACAGCTGCCCGTCGGCTATAACCTGATCGCGCAGATACCACGCAGCGCGTGCAACATAAACATAACGGAAATGAAGCACAGCCGCAATTTCTTGTGTAAGTACGATGACTCAGAACAAGTGCGTTTTGGATATGGAAGCTAGGAAAAAAAGCCTTCGCTTGACATATTGTCATAGGTTACAGGAAGAACACCGTTACCACATTATGTATTTTTATTTTCATAAATTAAAATGTAGATTTGAATATGAAATAGGTTTTGCTGCCATCTTTGGTCATCTTCAGGAAGCATCAACTTCCGAATCATACAAGTAGGTCATAGTTTTCCTGCCATGTGGATTCCCACTTGTCGTGTTTCTTTTGTGTTCATGCATTGGAAATGATTCCCTGGTTCAACTACGTGAGCGAAAAATTAATTTAAATTAAAAACACCGTCCGTTGGATGGGGCGTTAAGCTTCAGACCCCTTGGCCTTTCGTTAAGAGTAGGCTAATGCCAACACCGGGTTTCTCTCCACCCTTCATCCTTTCCTGTCCATCCCTAATGGCGCAAATGACCTTAGCTTTCGGTAGGCTCCCCTAAAGACTACTACTACTACTACTCATTATTAAAACGATTGATATTATGCCTAGACCGTGGTTTTGTTATCCTTTCTACCACATTCCTCTTGACGGCTTAAGCCTATACACCTCACAGATACATCGGTGGGGAAGATGATGAAAATAAAATTAGAGAGATTAAGTGTAGAACAGATACATTTAAGATGCCATTTTTCCCACGAACGATAAGATATCAGAGTAACGTTGTCCGACTCCGCTAGGAAGGAAAACTATTTCGGATCAAACATAAAGTTCCATTGTAGTCCGGTGCGTTATCCCCCCGTCACACACCCTAGCGATGGCTTGCAGGGTACTATGTAAATAAAATAAATAAGATAACCATATGGAATGAATATAATAATGTGAATGAAATTATAAAGTATCATTATTTAGGGAGCAGTTTGGGGCATTTTAGAGAATGTGGAAAAGAAGGAACGTTTTACTCTATGTACGTCATCTGTTTCACATTTGTTTCCCTAATCATGGAGAACAGAAAATACAAGCAATTAAAACCATATTTGGATATCTTTACGTTATATATGCCCTCACTTGTCATTACCGTCCATTGAAGAACTTTATTCCGAGAAGTACTTTTTCCTGTACATCACAATTGGTTTATCGTTTTAATTTAAAAGCACCTCCCTGGCCGTTGTTACTCGCCCCGATGCGGGGGTGAGTAGCTACATTGACATCCCTGCGAAATAATATTAACAGGAAATGTTTTTACTGGGATATTGATTTTAGCGGTCGCATGTGTCTGCGGTAAATAGTATCTAATATAAATATTTTGAAATAGGATAAATTACCATTTCAAAATATTTGATGGATAGGATAAAAAAGAAGAGCGGAAATTGCCCCAACACGGCTCGGTATCCCGTAGATGATTAAAGGACACGAAAAACTAACTCATTTTCTTCTCCGCATACCTCCGCTAATTTTTTGTGACATGTGATACGCATGGAGCGAAAATATGTACAGTTTATTATTTTGTTAAATTCTTCGCTCATAATGCTTTTAATACTGCTTATCAATCATCAAATTCCCAAATATTTCCCTTTGGGTTTCCACTTTCCTTTTCCCCCTCGCTTTTCATCTTGTCACTCCGACTCTTTCATCTGAAGGACATAATAAAGCCCTTTAATGCAGCACGATAAATAAGTTTTTCGACACCGTCAAGTCTTTTCATCTGACAACATTTATGCAGAGTCAATCGACGACCCCGCAGTTCCAATTATTATTCATTATCAATGAATTGTATTCAACTGGATATTCGCATGGTCAGTCCATTGGATGCTGTTCCGGAATTACCTATTGGTTTTTCCTTTTAAATAATAGATAAAGAAGTAAAAAATTATAAAAAAGTGCTTTCAAAAAACCTTTTTAACTATAGAATAAACCCAGACTATAAATATCGTCAAATGAAAATCTGTATTAATAAAAAACTAAGCAGATTTTCAGATGTATATTCATTACTTTGCTGTTTATTGCAGTGTCATTACTATTAGTATCATTTTCGTACTTCACCATTTAAAATCAAAGGCGTTCACGTTTTAATTATGATTGCTGTTACATGTATGTTTGAATTGACTTAATTACTTTTGGCTTATTCAACTATTCGTTCCATATTGATTCATCTCACTAAATGAATATATTTAATATAAAAAGTGGGACTAATTTTTTAAAACAAAGTTTATGTTAATATGCGAATGGTAATTATGAATGTACGAATATTTGTATCATCAAAAGTTTTAAAAAATACAAGGAATAATGTACCTTCTGTTGATAATCTGCTCCCGAAAGTAGGTCATACGGGGTGCTCGCTGTGAGACTAGGCGAAGAATTGATAGAGGCACTCATACAGATGCGAAATTAAATGTTTTCGCCCTAATATAAGGAATAAAAATATTCGCTGCTTCAATTATAATAATATCATTGTACAGATTATTTAGTACGTGGATATATGGTAAATGAGCTGTGTATGTTTTCTCTTTTATATAATAACTCTGTCATTAATCATTTCAGCGAGTAGTTTCTCTACTCTTATCCAGCCGCGAGTTTTGCATGAAAATATTTTCCCTTGAATTTGCCTCCTCCATATTTTTTAATCTCATCTCTCTCACGTAATGGTTTAGCACAAAATGCGAGGATGAATACTCAGTGCGTCCACAGTGATATACTTCAATATCATGATTTGAATGCAATTTTATATCGAGTTTTCAATTTCAGTTGTCAAAGAGCAAGGGTAATGACTGATGCGAGAATTTCAGTATTATGGACCAAGACAATACATTAGCGGTTATTATTATTAAGTATACCCGAAATATTCACGAACTTAACACGTTTACATGAAAATGAGATTTGAGTAAGTATGCAAGAAAAGCTTTATTTGTAAGAGTAGTTTAAAGTAAACAACAGTTTCTGGTACTTCAGGCCTAATATATCTCGACTGAAATCATGCTCGTTTTTTTCAAATATGGTGACCTCTCGAGTTGTAGTACCGAGAATTGTTGAATCCAAAATACAACGGCCAAATAAATCGCGCATGGATATTAATCTTATTCTATGATAATTGATAATCGAGGACATTGAATTAACAGGCTAGGAAACTAGCATTGCTAGTTTCCTAGCATATTCAGTCTCTAATCTTTCATTTCCATTTGGTTGTCGGTTTAAATGTAACAGGTAGGGTTTTGATCAGATTATTCATTAATTTCTTTTTCTTTTGCATTAGGAGTTATTGTATTTATTTAAAATCTTTTTGATTGCAAAATTCTTCGAAAAACTCGATATCCGAATACTTTTTTATCCTAACGTTATATATGTATTCGAAACGTTTGTGATGGAACCTATTGCTGAAATTCTCTCATGGATCGCTAAAAAAATCCTCATTGATTTAATAAATAAAACTGAAATACTTTAAAGTAAGGAGTCCACCGGGGATCTCATCAGGAGATGATCACATTGACCACATTGAGATACGATAACAAAAAAAACGCATAATCAAAACTATGAAACAAATTACAATTACTGAGAAAATATCTAAACAGATATTATCTTCTCAAAATAATGTTGTGAAACCTTATAGCGCTTATTGCATTAAACGAAATGAGAAGCTTCTTTTTTAATCTTTTGTTACGCATGACAGAATCGTAATCGGTCAAGATTTAATATTTACGGATTTGTTCTAGTTGTGTTATTTTTCATTCCAACCAGGTGACTACTATGATCATCGATTTGATATATTTTATATTTATCATTTATAAATATCCTCAAAATCCAGCATATTGTCTGGCAAACCATTGGCCATTCTTCTTGACCACGCAAAACACTCTCCCGCCATTCGGGACGCATTTTTGTGCTGAATTAGTTTTTCGGTAACACTAGTTAGCGTATTATTTCAACGTCCCTTTGGCATGATTGTTCATATTTTGAGCATAGTTATGAACAAACTTTATTTTTCCCGAAGGGTTGTGAAAAATAAATGCAAGAACGAATTGAATTTGATTTGTATTCAGTAGAAAGTTGAGTTTTTATTTTCAATTTAATTTCATCTGATATCACCTATTGCCTTTTATATTTTTATGCAATAAATTTGCAGTTTATTATTGGAATTGACACAGGTTTATTTTATGGATAGGATGAAAGAGCATGCCGGAGGCTTTTTCTTTTGAGTTTCGAATGTTTAATGCGAGTTTCGCCAATTCCCAGACCGCAACACTGGCGGTCGATGAAGCCATTGTCACCTGGGATTTATTCTATTTGCCTTGGTTTATTTTTCTCAAAATCACCGCAATCGTGGTAAATCTTTGTTCGGCGTGTGACGATCGGTGAGGAAAGGAAATAGGCACTCTTTGTCACCTGGGGGGTTTATAGGGTACCGCCCCATCCCGATGACGTTGTGACTGTTCTCCGAGTTCATGGAAGAGGACAGGAACACAGCTGTTTAACTTACCAGATGAATTGATAAAAGCTCAACGGAAAATCACGGTTAAAACAATATTGGGCAGAGAACGAAACGAAAATATCATAAAAACTCGGAAAGTTGAAAATAATTAATGAGCAGATCTTCAAGTCGAATTCGAATCGTATGTTTTATTATCGGTCACTATTTGGTTCTATTTCACATTTCGCTCTGCACTCTGAAATTGTGAAAACAAACAAAACCTGTTTTAGTGCGGAACCTCTTCAGGCTGGTGAAGATAATTTTGGTGCAGACAAACAGCTATTGCTTTTTCAAACATTAACTTCTCATCGTCACTTGCCGGCGTGGGTGACTGTCATGATCTGAAATTGGCCCATGGATGTGGTAAACCGGTAACAACCCCACCCAGACCTTTGCAAACTTTAAGTGGCGGTGAGCCTGCTGCCCATGAAGCGGACAAATGGCTAAAGCAAGTATATGCATGAAATATCATTAAGTTCGCCCCCAAGACCAGGGTGTGAGACGCAACTGATCACCTAAAAGAATATTGAGTAATGATTATCGGATGGACTGTAAATATTAAGTTCTGCTTATCGTCATTTGCCGGCGTGGGTGATCTAGAAGAAAGGATAGTAAACTGAGACTCAGTTACTGAGAATAAATGATAGTTAAAATAGTATGAATGAAGTTGTCGATGGGAAAAAGAAGTATAGGAAAGCCAAAGAGAAATGGAATGCTGATAGTCTTTACCTTCGAATAAGTGTGAAAGAAGGAAATACTAAGAAATTTCATATTCGTGTTCCATTTATGGATGCACATATTTATGCTGTTTTATTATTTAATTATTTATGCCAATGCATGGCATGATTTCATTGAGGATATACTAAAATCATGCCCTATATACTGAGTATAGACAGTATAAAGATATGATATAAAGAATAGTCTTTTGATCATTACAAGGAAGGCTCCAGCTGATTACGGATGGGCAAGTTTAATATCAGGGTCTTCGGGATAAAAAACATGGAGAAGTGGAAATTCATTAGAATTTCATGAAACAGGGATTTACATTTACCCTGGAAAATAATTCTAGAAAAGACTCGATCCATCTTTGTCTTTCTATGACAAAAACGTGTCATAAGGTTCTTAAATTTCCCAAATTCAGACTGCGACGTAGTGTGAAGTGACTTCTCAAAAATTTCAAGGAGTTGGAGAATTTTTTAGATAAACTTAATTATTTTTGAAGGCCCATTTATCCCGACTTGACTGTATGATACATCGCCAAGTGGCTCGAGTGATTATGCAAATCTAAGAGCCGTATGGACTGCTTTATAATACGCCCGCAGTGAGACATTTCTTCCGGACCAAAATTAAATATTGTTGCACTTAATGTAAGAGAACTGAGTAGTCATAATATATTTTAAAGTAATAACGTGACATACCCAGAGGCATGCCACGTGCCAGGTACGCCATATTGTTAAAATTAAAATTCACAAAAATCGTTAAACCAACGAGAACTTTACTAATAATCGGTATGAACTCGAGAATTACGGCTCATATTAAAGCTAAGACATTAAGGTAATCAAGGCGAATATAAACTATTTTGGACATTTTTTAAATTATTCGATTTTTTAAATTGGCATTCTATATTAATT
The DNA here is from genome assembly GCA_037158775.1 of Hetaerina titia. NCBI lineage: Eukaryota > Metazoa > Arthropoda > Insecta > Odonata > Calopterygidae > Hetaerina > Hetaerina titia. Next base: position 101,295,961 of record CM073768.1, read on the forward strand.
TTAAACTTTCCTGAAGTATTCTACCTTCAAATCTGCTGAATTCTTTTATTAGAATTACTAATAGTCTCATCACCCTGCAAAAATATCGTACGGCTATTTACCATCAGAATGTAGAAAATTGCCTTAAATACATTCTATTTTGTCTCAAGCTGATACTACAACTTCAGCTGCTTTTGGGTCGACCTATTTTCCATTTTACTACAAATTGCCAGTAGAATACGTATTTTGGCAGACTTTTTTTCTTTTACACGACGCTGGGAACACCATTTAAGTTGTTTTGAGCGGATTCCATGCGATTTCTATTGCAATATATGCAAAATTTAACGAATTATTTCATTTCGGCCCTCTTTTATTCTCCATTCACCAACCTACAACCATCAAAATTCCATCTCCGTTGCCTCTACTTTTCTTATATCTTTCCCGTCAATTGCTACGCTTCATATCCATATAATGAAACGCCAAATTATGATGTTGTACGTCATCTGCTTGTTTCTCTATGATATAGTAATTTCCCATAGGTGTGTATACAGGGTTCGTCCAGAAAATAAGTGTACTGAGCTCAGGAAAAAATGTATTACACTTTTACATATCTTAAGCTAATATTCCTCAAAATAGGACCCTTGTGAGTCGATACACTTGTTCCAGCAGCGTTCCCATTCCTGGAACGCTCCCGCGAAGGCATCATCGGGAACCTCTAGAAGACACGTCGTCACGGCCTCTTTGACGGCGTCCAAAGTCCCGTATCGCGTTCCTTTCAAACTCCTCTTTATCTTCGGGAACAGAAAGAAGTCCGGTGGTGCCAAGTCCGGGCTGTAGAGCGGGTGCGGCAGCGTTGCCACGCCGTGCTTGGCCAAGAAGTCCGACACGACAAGCGCGGTGTGAGACGGCGCATTGTCGTGATGCAGCCCCCAGATTTTTTTATTGATGTAATTGGTCCCTAATAATCTCGTGCACTATTGTTTTTGGCACATTACACTGCTCTGCTATCATCCGAACACTAAGACGACGATCAGAGTTCAGTACATCGCGAACTTTTCGCACATTTTCGTCGGTGAGTGTCGTTGATGGGCGTCCAGGCCGTGGTTCGTCGTCCATCTCTTCTCTGTCCTCCAAGAACATCTTGTGCCACCGAAAGATCATGTTTCTGGACATGGCTGACTCCCCGTAAGCCTGGTTAATCATACCGACAGTTTCGGTAGACGATTTCCCAAGCTTTACCGCAAATTTGATGGAATAACGCTGCTCCAAAAACTTCGGCATTGCGTTCCGTGACGTGGGTCGAGCGTGGAGGTTCGCGTTAACAGAGCTCCTCACTACACCAAAGCTCAGAGCCGACTGCCTTTTTCAGCGTCGCTTGCCAACATACCCCCCTCCAATCGCAGCCCGTCAGAGCGGTGCTGGGCGCGCCTGGAGCGGCGGGAAAAATTCAGTACAATTATTTTCCAGACGAACCATGTATATGTATGCGGAATTTTTAATAGTACTGAGTACTACTGTTTCTGCTGAGGAAGATGGAGCTAAATTCTGTCGAAATAAAGTGTGAGTGTTCTTTTTTTGTGTTTTCATTTTGTTTGTTGCTGTCCAAGTTTTTTATTCAACGCTTCCGTGTTATTTCGACGAAATCATATATATTTATTTATATATATATATATATATATATATATATATATATATATATATATATATATATATATAGCGGGTCGCAGTGGTCCAGTGGGTAGAGCGTTGGACTACTGACCGGAGGGTCCCGGGTTCGATTCCCGGGCTAGGCACTCTGGGCATCTGTAACTCCACCCAAGCTAGTTGATTTTTCGGGTACCAGATCTTCCTGGGAAACCATAACCGGCACAGGGAAAGGAACTGGCCCCCCTACCCTAATGTGTGAATATTCATACGCCGTCGGGCTTGGTACATGGATGAGCTTCACCATCACCTACTAAACCGACCTTCGGGTTGATTACTGTGTTTATGGTTTTATATATATATATATATATATATATATATATATATATATATACATGATTTTCGACGAGTAGGAGGGTCGCGGCGGCGTGCGCAGAAGGGTCTGGGCTCAAGCCTGCCTGGAGGCGCCGTCGGTGCATATTTTGGTGGTAGAAAAAAATTCGAAAAAATATTTTATATAAATATATGCGGTATAGATACAGTATCATCATCTTTGAAGCCCATGGTAATATCATTTTTCCCTTTAACCTATTTTTCCCGTTTCATCTTTTTGACTCTTTGAATCAGCTAAGTATTATTTTATTAATTTAATTATTTTGTCAATAATATGTCCATCTTTATTTTGTTTATGTGGTGGTTAATAAGGGTAGGTATGTGTATCTGGTTTGGTATATAAATTTAGGAAGTTTATCTAATCAATTTCGGTTAAGCTTTTTAAAATGTATTTTATGTTTTGTGCACACTTCCAACTGATATTTATCCGTTGTTGTTACAGGGCCTTCGTTGTATATTGGATAAGTTACAAGGCATTTTCAAATAATTTGAAATGTATGTCTTTTGTTTATATTGTTTCAATAAGTTTAAAAAATCCTTATATTATCTGTCCACTTCATGTTTCATAAATTCCGCTGGAGTTGCCGCCCCCCCCCTCCCCGGTTCTGCTGATGTATTAATTTTGTATTCTGTCGTGCTTAGTACTTGTACATGATATAATATAAATTTTGAATTTTGCCTGAGCAAATTCATTATTAGTTCGTCAGTGGACATCCTCCGTTTCAAGTAGGTCTTTATTCTATTTTCAAATTAATAAAATCTCTGTTGCACCGCTCATTTTCTTTCTATTTCATTTTTGGTACTTCTGCTTGAATTTCTTTGTATTGCCCTTTGTTTTAGTTTTTTGGTCATAGAGAAGTTCTCATATCGTTTCCGTTTCAATATTATTTCGTTTTTAATTTTCTTGACCCGCCAATAGGATTTTTCCTTGTTGTGCTAATGGGAATAACTTTGCTAAGCTTCTTTAATTGCCGAGTGAAATCATTCTCTTAAATCTAAGGATTTTACGTCATACTTTACCTTAATTGAATATTTTAATAGTGAAGATTTAATCAGGCTACCAATAACGTGTCGACTTTAATATTTTTTACCGAGATGATATTGCTTAACTGAAGAGCAATATTTAATGACATTACCTCGATAAAATCTGCAAGAAGCCATAAAATATTATAACAATCCCCCCCCAAACCCTCAATTCGGTGCAAATAATGGTCGATAGTAATCCAGTTAGAAAGGTGTACGTGTTCCAAGTGTTGCAAGTCGACTTTCCATTAGGGCCATATTTCTCGAGTTGGAAGTAAGACCGATAATTAAAATTGCTATAATTTACGATGAATCATTATATTTTATTTTTTCCGAGATCGCCTAAAACCTGAGATAATTTTCTAGACGTAGATACTGTAAAATCCTCTCGATTTCAGCAAATAAAATTATGATTGCGGTAACAATCGTTGCGTGAGTAAGTGCCATCAACGATTAAGGCATTATTAATATTAAGGTTCAAGTCGTCATCGTCATTGGTGATTCGTTGTTTCACTTCAACGGCAATCAGGTGATACAAGAAATGCCGTTGAAGGAGTTGGTGGTGTTCAGGAGAAGAAAATTAAATTTTATCAGCCACTTTAATTGAAGTCTCACTCTAAGACTGGAAAAAGCTTTAAAGAGTTTCTTATATACTCGTATATGAACAACTTTAATAAGATCGTTCCTCCACGTGTACGTCATTGGTTTTGACGCCACCACAGAAGGCTCTTGATACTACACGTTAACACTAGTAACATTACTCATTAATATTTGAAGATCATCTATCTCGCATCAAATGTTGTTTTACTCATCATCATTGGTCATCAGTTGTCAAAATGTGTTCAAATTTATTCACCGTTACCTGCCAATCTTCTCTATTCTTCGTAGTTCCTGGTGTAGACGTATTTCATTATCTGCTTCTCGTAATTAATCTCTTAAATAATTCTCTTAATTCATCCCTAATATGTTCCTTTCGTTGTAATGTTCGGTAAAATGCCTTGTCTCAGAAATTTAAAAATTAATTTTCCTCCCCCTAATATCTTTCATACTTCATCTTCTACTCTTCACCCACTCCTTTTGTACCATCCTTTTTGTGCGTGACGTTCGTTACGTACGTTTCGTACATGCGTTACGCTTGAACAAGGAAGCAAGGAGCTCCACAACTAAGGTTGCCTCCTTTTAAACCTTACCTCGATTAAATAAAGGCCTCTGGTCTGCTGCCATTGGGATATATGACAATCCTGGAAGCAATCGTATAAGTCAATAAGTTATTTACGAGTATATTTATGCGCATAGAAAAATTGGAATTTTTGTCTTTGCAATGCCTTGAAAGGCAGAGTTCGAAATACCACATCGTCATCACATCCTCCTGCCTCTATATCCCACTTCCGGTGTCCGTTCCCCGCTTCCGCCTCCGGTTCTTCAATTCCCCAACTCCCCTCCCATTCTTCTCCTCGCAGCGCCGCATTCTCCCTCCCACTCCACTCCCACCCGCCCGCCCTCCTGTTTCGTCACTTCCCATGATTCACGCACATACAAATTGAACACCTTTGCATGGATTCCCCACGGGCACAGTTCCCACCCAGTACCGAAAATTTTGAGACTGGATGCGAAAGGCGTCGACTGGGATTTTAGTGGAAGCGGTGGGAAATTGCGCGCCATGTGGAAAACTCTAAGCCGCCGCGGGGCCTGCACTCGAGATCGAGGCTTCTTCTCCTTGTCTTCCTTGCCAAACAATTGCACCATTCTGGTAGCCCGAAGGAACGTTAAGTAATGAACATAAATTAAATTTACGCCCGATGCGTTAACTTTTTTGCCAAACAAAGTGAAGTTCACGCAATTATGTTTCGGGTGTGGGAATGTTTACGAAGAAGGCTCACCAGGGACGTGTAAACCAACCGGCCGACCGAAGTATTCTATTTATTTGCTGGTACCAGTGTGCTAGCTAGTACCGACGGCGCCCACATATATGACGGCGAGTACGAAATTGGGGTATACGAAGTGCATATGCGCACGATCCTACTGCTGAGTGGTCAAGTCAACCTAAATATGAAGCGCTATTGGTATTGGCGAACCGTCATGAGTGGATTTAGAATTAAATAAATGATGTTTGTTTAAGAGATAACTATATTGTACGAAGTTTGTATTTATGGTTATATTAAGAAGTTGTTTTAATATATACATGACACAGTTTCAGGCTTAACTTATACTTCATGATAAAAGAACACACTTTGCTTTTCCACATAGAGTATTAGAGAGAGAGAGAAGTAGAGTATAATAATTACGGCCAATATTTCGTTACAATGTCACATCTTCAGGTTGTTTTAATTAAATATGTTGATATTTGGTTATTTTATGCCTTTTTTGTTACTTTAATGCTCCTCATAAAATTAATTGTATTATTTCATTATATCATTGTTTATTCTCAGTTATAGTTTCTGCACGAAATTAAATGCAATTTCTAAGTACTTATTTACTAGTTATTTAATCCGTGTTTAAATATCTGCTGGATTAAATTGTTTGCCATATTCATTTCGTTTTTTTTTGGAAGGCGGAAGGCCAAATGAAAATATTAGCGAGAGGAAATCAACTAGAGCAGTCGGATCAATACATATATTTTAGCAATATTTGAAGAAAAACGAGTAGTGCGTGTATTAGGATTAGAAGCTTATTGAGTGTTGGTGATAGAAATATTCGCAGAGAAAGAATTTATGGCATGCATGCTAGGTAAAAACGCTTAGAAAATAGTAGTAAACACTGTATAATATGTGCTGTATGGTTCCGAGAGGTCGGTAGGAGTATACAAGATCTGTCCCAAAAATAAGTGGAATAAATCTATTGCAGATCAAAGTAGAAATTGCTAAAATTCTTCATAAGAACACCCTTACGACACACGAGTGCCAGTGCCTTCACCAGTTGTTGTAAGCTTCCTGTAAGGTATCAACAGAACCCTCATTCAGGCACCTCGTTATATCCTCTTGACATAATCCAGTGGTCCAAAATGGCACTCAAATGGGTTATAATTAGGTGGTACCCAAAGATCCGTGTCTCGTCACCAGTAACCACCTATTCTGAAATATTCGGGTCACTTTTATCGTTGCCCAAGAGGTTAAAAGAAGGATTGTCACACATGCAGTCTTATGACAGCACCTTGCGGAGCATCTTGGCACAGCTTTCTCATGGATAAATCTTCTCTAAGAATCCAATCCACTGTGGTTTTCTGAATATTGCACTCTTCTGTTCTCATCCGGATACTTGGGGGTCAATCAGAATTGAGCATGTCTCATTTTTTGCACATTTTCATCACACTGTGTTTTTGTGGATGTCCGTTACCCTCCCAGAACATCCTGTACAAGCAGAAAACCATCACTTGGGACATTTCTCTATATCCATAAGCGTCCTTAGCCATGGTCATGTTCTCCGAATCCAATTTTCCAAGCTTAATGCACAATTTTATCGCATATCATTGCTCCATGGAAAGTGGTATCGTGTGTTCATGACGTGACCGTCAAACAGGGGTCCAATCTATCAGAAATCTGCACACTGTTAATGCCCACATGTAACTGATGTGGGTCACGTTGCTTTCCCAAGATCTTTCATTACCTTTCCCAATACAAATCACCCCACTCCAGCCATCTGCATTGGAAGCAAAAAATCATTCTTCTTATTTTTGGGAAAGACTCTGTAGTATATAAATGTATTTTGAGAAGCAAGTATTTTGAATGGTAGAGAAAATGAAATGAATAGAGAAGAAGGCAAACGGCGAACTTTTGTTTTTGATTGAACGATCACGAAAGAATTCCGGGTGAGTGAAGTATATGAAGGAAGGGAATTAAATGTTTTGGATGGCATGAATTCCGTTGAAAAAAATACTTTAAGAAGAAAATAATGTCAGAAATATTTAAACTGACAGCAACACATTAGATTAGAAGAAATTCAAGACGCATGTAGTAGTTGTTAGGGCCGCCGAAAATTATCTTAAATAAGTAGACTATCTGTGGCGTAGAACCACCTTGCTACATAAATTATTCAAGTCGCCTTTATTTTTTACCACATGGGTGATTTACGTGATTGTGTTAGATAGCGTTCACACTTACCCCTTGACAAAACAGGCTACTTTTTTCATAAATGGATTTCTCAGTTTAAAATCGCGTTATCCTTGCTCATAGAATGGTGAAATGTAAGTGCTTTTCTAGTACGCTTTGGAGTACCACTTGCCGCAATAAAATTTTGATATAAAGAATTACGATCCCGTTATCTACCAGTCCCGTTCTCCCGTGATCTACGACCTCGTAGGTTCAAAACCCTGTGGGCAATCTCGAGCTCACAAGGGTTTTCGACGCAGTTGTTTTGCAGCTATTAAAAATGTGAACACCATTTGAAATATTAGCGTCCTTCGGTGAAAAAAACCGTACGGTGATAGGGACCTCGAAGCCGTGGATTGTGCCAGCTGCAGCTAATAAATATTACTTTGCGTGTTTCGGTTGGTTCTTTTCCAAGCAGGATGACAAATGAGTCCCGATGCTCATTCACGCGATGAAATATTCTCCTATTTGCTTCGGGAGAATGCGAGAAGTGATATTTCAAGTGGATAGAAAAAAATAATTTACATATTTATCTTCCAAATTAAATCAGGACCGGTATTTTTTCGTGTAAATTCCTTGGAGTTTATTGCCGATTCAAATAGTTTCTGGTGGCGGTGTCCTTGCAGCGACCGCAGTGCGGTCCACCAAAAGGCTTGGGAATACAAAATACTCTTGCGATTCCTTTTCGACATTAACTTTTACAGTGAATGTCAAAAAATTGGATCGTGGAAAAAGCGGTGGAGAAAAGGCAAAAATGAAAACAAGCATGCAGTGCGTTTGTTTTTTGTGCTCAAACGATGGTTCCAAATGGAAATTATAATAACATTGAGGCAGAACGTCTCCCAATTAAGTCTGTCTATTTGGAAAACTTGGCTCACCTGCCACTTACTGCGTCTCACCCCTGAATGGAATTGAAAATTTTAATGTCCGACTTAATTTTGAAAAACGAAATCATTATTTGGAAGATACTCCAAAAAATGGCTGATAACATAGAGCAAAAGGGACTGCGCCTTTCATAACGGTGGTGATTCAGTATGAATTTAGAAAAATTCTCAGAAAATATTTATTATTTTAAAATGAGTAGGAAAATATTTGTTTCCCTTGCATTCCTGGCTAAATAGAATTATCAACTTGTTAGACTGTTACAGCATACGCTAAAAATTCCGTCGTATAGCCTCGAAAACCGTACGGGCAAATGATGACATAAAACTCCGTACATTCTAATTGAACATATTTAATTAAGAACCGAGTCACTGAGACATAAAACGTCTCGTTGACATCATCCATAAAATAAGACATTTTTCACTTGTTACCACTTTTTAAATTTAATAATATTGTGTATGTTAGTTTTATCCTTCACTTATTTCTATTGTTCCGCATACGGACCCGGCGAATTTTTAAATTAGCTGTTAATATGCCGAACTCAATTGATTCAGCGATTGAAATTATATCCATTGAACTTTCAGGTAACTCATATTAATAAATTCCTTCCTAAAAACGAACAAATTTCTCTTTCCTCAGCGCTCCGTCACTCCGGGGGAGGTGCTGGCATCCTCAATGGCAACTGGGGGATGGATTGGTCCGGTGATTACACGGCTGCTGGCACTACTTTCACGTACCACAGGCACGACCCGAGAGGAGGGCCGAAGGCAGGGGAGTCAATCACAGCGCCTGGCCCCACAACAGCACCCGTAGACCTTCTCCTGGTAAGACGTACTGAGCCAATCAGTGGGATATCACCCTGGTCGATGATGGAAGATCGATTTCGATCTGTCTGTATTTAAAAAAATATTTGTAAGTAAACAGGAGGGTACACCAAGCATGGGTTTTCTCAAGAGTCAACAATGAGACCCGGTCTTTCACAGACCGCAAATTTTTCAGAGAGGACGGGTAATGTTATTTTTTTGGAAAATATATATTACCAACTCTGAACTTTGAATTGGAACAATGTTGTGAATGTTTTATGTGATTTGATTTCGGTTTCAGCTCCGAAATGAGCTTTGCAAATTCAATTTAAAAAACCAGGCTAGCAATAAAATTTGGCTTTTTAAGTGCCTTTCAAATACTTGGAGGAATATCACACCATATGGTTTTTCGGTGCGCAGAGTTTAGTTATATATTGACACGTATTGTTATGGAAAATCAAACCATCGAGGGCACACTGGAGGAAAAAAAATGTTTTTCTAAAGATTTAGGAAATGGTTGTTAAATTTTTTCCATCACAATCAATTTAAATGTTGCTGCGCTTATATTCTCAATTCACTTTTGGTGATGAGTGTAGTTTGGTTTAATTATTCACATATAGTTATAAATAAAACGTAAACAGCGTATCTTTTGATTCAAAAATTGAAAACCTTTGCGCTAACTGTAATACATGGTGCGTTAATAAATGCATTGCACATAGAGGCAACGTAGTGGCAGAAGGGCGTTGCCATCTTTTGTCCGTACAAATGGGCCAAACTATGAACCACCCGGTATCTCGACCGCCTATTGAAGGTGGACAACAGAAAAAAAGCATCTCCCCCCTCATTGCACTGCAGATATTATAGCTAAAGAAAAATAATCAATTAACATTAATTATTACACTTGTCCAGTGCTAGTGCCAAATATTATGTTTAAGAATACCGCAGACAAAATTTTAATGGCACAAGTTGGTCATGGCGACAAAAGCAAATGTGTGAATACCTAATGGTAACAGGGCTAATGTCTTCAATACGTTTACGATTTCATTTTTGTGATGGCTTATGACAAAAAGACCATAATATTTGCCATACTTAATCTAATTCCATAATTTCCTTTCCCAATCCTCACCATGGTCAAGCTTGTGAGCTAAATATACTTTTTATAATTGTGATTTTTATTCAGTAGGTATATTAATGTATAGGTTAATGGCTTTGTAATTAGTTTGTTTCGCTTTTAAATGTCCCTCCTTATGTCTATTATATTTTTACCAGGCAAAATTACTTTTCAAATCGTATTAAAATTAAGGTTAAATGGTCACCTTATCATAAATGAGATGACAACTCATATAATACTTGTAACTCCGTAATTAGCAGGGTGGGTAAATATGAATTTTCTCGACGCGATACGGATTTTCTTGACAGTTTTGACTTAACTCAAGATATAATTTATGGATAATCCGTTCCGTTCCCATATCCTACATTTTTTTAGTTAAACCTGGATGCCCACGTCGGCTAATTCGAAGGTCGTGAGTTCGAATGTAAAGTCTGCATGGACGTTGCTTCGTAACATAACGATATGTGTGTATTTACTTGCGCTAAGCAAACCAATTCGTCGGAGTTACTTTAGAAACGTTCAATTATATCCACTTATTAATTCGTCAATTCAGGCCGGTAAACTCGTAGAACAGCTGCGCAATCATATTGTTAGTATCCTGCGGTGATGCCACACGCGAATCATAACTTTATAAGTAGGTTGCCTACCCACTGCACTTCCAGGATGAAGATATAATAACTCCATCCTGCCAGGGTTTTCGATGCTGATCCTTGCGTTTTGTAAATGATTAAATCATTGATTCACTCTCGGTAAAATATGTACTTCAAAATAAATTTTATTATCCTAAATTTTACTAAGACTGATGATATAGTGTAGTTGGAAATTTCGGGAGCTCAGAGTTAACAGAACGATACCGGAGACATGTGATTTAAAACTAAGACGTTATTTCCTTGCGTGTAAAACAGTTCCGTCCGCTTTTTTTCGGTGGTATATTTTTTGCATGTATCAATCATTATTTACTTCAATGTTTTGGGCATCAATCGGGCATTAAAATTATATAAACAGAAAAATTTGTTCAAATGATTTGAAATTTGATGAAAGGACAGGATGTATTGGTATCACCTATAGATTATGTAATCCCAAGTATATTGCTTACGTTTGATACAGTTAAAATTAAAATGATTTTATCATAAATAAATATTAACAAATATCTAATAAAAATAGCTAATATTATTCAAGCTCTAATTTCAACTAAATCTTAGGGCTGTATAAATTTAGGAACCTCTCACAATTGCTCTTGTAACCACAGAAATTAATGATACCCCACTCGATGTATGTTTACTATTTTAATCCGGGTAGTTGCAAGATATAGACTTCCAAAATTATGCATGTGGATAAAATACTCTTCTTTCTTTCGTAAGTTGACTGTCACGGCAAACACTGGGTTAAATACTCCATCATCTCAACCTATTTACTATCTACCCTTTCCTTTCAAATGTGCTTGATAAAATAAACTCGGAACTCCTGAAGGTTTTACAAATAATATACTAAAATCCTTTCTGTCGCATGTTGATCTCATGGGTTTGTTGCAGGTGCACAAAAATCGATACAGATCTTAACGCATCAAGTAATAAAAATTATCACTACGGTACCTTAGGTGAACTAAGGATTTTTTCAAAATATAAAAATATACACACACACATATTCAAATACGAAAACCCGCCAAATGGCGAACATATTCATTCACATGGAACTTGATATAACTAGTAGGAATAGGAACACATGTATTAGTCTCCAGGGACGTTGTATCGTAACATAACATGTTTCATGCATAAAATATTAAACTAATGGACATATATATATATATATATATATATATATATAAGCTAGTTGATTTTTCGGGTACCAGATCTTCCTGGGAAACCATAACCGGCACAGGGAAAGGAACTGGCCCCCCTACCCTGATGTGTGAATATTCACACGCCGTATAGGGCTTGGTACATGGGTGAGCTCTACCATCACCTACTAAACCGACCTTCGGGTTGATTACTGTGTTTATGGTATATATATATATATATATATATATATATATATATATATATTGTTTGAATGAATGCTTTTCTACTATACGATCTTATAAAGGATAGGAACGGTGCGTTTCATGGCACGCATAGCCAGAAGAAGAGACGAGCCATTGGCCAAACACATATTCAAACTTGACAATCCCGCCATACGGCGCACAAATATTCATTCAAACATAGAAATAGGTATTGAAACGCACCGTTCCTATCCTTTATAAGATCGTGTGAATGCTTTTCTACTATCCTTTCCCCTTCTTGTGTCCCGTCTATTTCTCCTTTGGTGGGTGAAACAGCTCCATAACGCCATCTCTCGGGCAATATGTATCGGAGCACTTTGGCCCTTTATAAGATCGCAGATCTCAAGGTAAATCAGGTTTCCTTATTAGCTTAGGTGGTAGAGCATCCGCCCGGCAAGTGGAAGGCCCGTGGTTCAAATCCCGGATAAGGAAATATTTTTACTTTCGTGATCTGCTCAAAAACCGCCTTCCTCACATGTCCTGTGTTCGCCTTTTATGTTTTCCTATCCCCTTTCCTTATACCTATTTCTATGTTTGAATGAATATTTGTGCGCCGTATGGCGGGATTTTCAAGTTTGAATATGTATATATATATGTATATATATATATACACATACATATATATAATATATATATATATATACACATACATATATATAATATATATATACACATACATATATATATATATTTATACATATATATACGAGGGTCATCCGGAAAGTAGTACCCGTTCGCGCCGCATGAAGTGCTGACGACGCGAGTAGCCGCTGGACGAGGTCAGATAGCTTCAGTGGCTTGTCTGCCTTCTCTGAGCCAAGTTGCGTGACGCTAGCATTGCCTGTGTTGTTGCTGTGATTGTTTACAATGTTTAAAAAAATTGAGAACGCCGCCAGTTGTGAAGTGAGGGCAGTGATTAAATTCCTCAATGCAAGAAACGTTCGCCCATGTGATATTCATCGCCAATTAAAGGAGGTGTATGGAGACAATGTAATGGACGAGTCGTCTGTTCGGCGGTGGTGTCGCAACTTCAACATGGGGAGGGGGAACACACACGACGATGAGCGTTCGGGGAGACCGTCTGTCATTACAGACCAACTGGTGAGTTCAGTTGACGAATTCGTGAATTCAATTCGAATTTCATCTCTTTACAAAGCTTAAAGACTTTTTGGCAGGAAAAAGATTTGACAGCGATGAAGAACTTAAAGAAGGAGTGACCCTGTATCTCAATGAGCTGGCGGCGAAGGACTATGCAGCAGGAATACAGAAACTTGTCACACGTTATGACAAATGCCTTAATTTGCTTGGAGATTATGTTGAGAAGTAGTTTAAAGTATCCTCTTTCAAATAAAATTTTTTATGTTTGTTAATATTTACTTTTGTGTCTTTATTTCACGAACGGGTACTACTTTCCGGATGACCCTCGTACATATATATATATATATATTATTATTATTAGGTAATCTACGGGTTAAGGTAGGTTTTTGGATGGACACAACTATCAAATAAACATTTTGTGACTACATATATATATATATATATATTGATTTGTATTCGTCGTTTGATATTTATATTTCAAGTCTTACTCTTGTGACAATATAGCTTGTGCTAATGTTTTTGGTAGTTTGATTTGATTCATCATAAATATTTGGCCCTTCGTATGAACTGAATTATTTGCAATTGAAATAAGCACTGGCACTAAACACTCCTTACTCTTGTGCAAGTTTTATTGTCAATGGCACTGTGTAACTTGAGTATTTATGTGAAAATATACAAGTACAATTATTCATAAAGAAGCCATCAGTCAATAATTAAATTATGTCATTAATTTATTTCCAGGTTGTACCAAATCAAAATCCCAACCCCGGAATAAAGTATCAGTACTTTCTTCCCGTTACTCCGAAAATCGCCATGTCGGGAGCTCCAGTGTTTGCAAACCTTCCAACGGGACCTCAAAAAGTTCCCTCCGGTTAGTAGCTAACTCCATTGGTTCTGTTAACAATATTGAAATTATTCGCTTTTTCGGTGGATTTTGAAATTAAATGACTGTTCCCCAATAGCTAAATATCGCTTCATTTTTCTTAGTTTTACCTAATGCCATTTTTTTAACTTTTATTCAGAATACGATGGCTCCAACCGACTGCTTCCTGCCGGGATAAATGGAAGGCCAAGGTAATGAATCTGATTCCTACTGTAAATGAAATGGTTAAAAAAAATGTGGGAAGCTCTTTTCGCACGGAAAAACTAACGTTCAAGTTTAAAATTAAGGTGAAATAATAACTAAGGAAGGAATTGAAGCTGTTCAATTGTGTAGAGTAGTAAGATTTTTCGATCGTTGTCTCCTGCACTTCAAAATTGCCTCCCTTTTGGTATCATTTGGCAGCTTGATGGAGGCTCAAGGAGCTGGCAGTCATCATTACCGAGGGAGAAAGAATCGTCCGCCTCAGAGGGGGAGCCACCTCGATCATGGCCTTCCCTTCCAACCGTCCAACCTCGTCTACCATCAGCCAGCCAACAACCCGACTGGACATCACTTTGTGTGGAGAGTTTCTGAGATGACCCCCTGCTCTAAGACCTGTGGTGGTGGTAAGCTCTATTTTTTTAGTTCAACAGTAAAAGTTCGGAATACATTATTTTCAGTCTAAATATTACAGTATGACATCGTAATTAATAACAGATTCGTCTGATTCGGGAACCTGACAAAGTGATCATAGATAAAATGATTTTGAACTAGGTTATGAATAAAGGATGAAAAATGTGGCTGTATAGAGAGGAATAATGGCTGTATAAGATTATAATAGGGCGGGAGAATTGGATGGAAAAATACAGGGGGGTATTGGAATTATTCGAATTTCTTCGAATTCGAATTTCAAAGGAGGGAGAATATTGGGCAAATGGGAATAGTGAATGAGGGAATAGCCTTTTATGTCGGCATTTTGGGAGGTTCAGATTCTTTGATCCATCTTTTGGAACAGGCAAAAATCGAAGATAAGCAAAAACACGTCCAAGCAAAACAGCTGTCAACAGTTGACTGAACATTCAAAATGGCCAAACTTTTCGGCATAAGTGAGAGACATAAGTACCAACATAACGCCAGAAAAAAATCGAAAATCAAATGTACGTAACCCGCGGAAATTCAAAATTCGCGATATTTTTTTAACAGACCTCGTATATCTTTGCCGACGCAAGGTGTCTCTCCACTCTTCCTTCTTTCCAATCCATCCATCATGTTGTAGAAAATTACCTGGGCTTTCGGTTGCCTACCTCAAAACTACTAATACCGGTTGGATGTAGCATCCAACAAGCCTACATTGTCTGCTGTTATTTCGTTCCCAGTCTCCAACCTGTTCGGCAATATTTGATTTTTCGGGATAGCCATTTTTTGAATGAACAGCTTGTTCCTTGAACCCATTCTCTATTGGTTAAGTATTACTGCATATAAGAGTCACTATTGAGAGTTCACCCTGAATCACAAAAATTTCGTACAGCACGTATGTAACAAAATATTTTATTTAATAATTATGGTTTGTGACAATTTCATTTCTTCAAGGCAAAAGGCGGACTGTAATGTCATGTGTAAGAGAAACAAGTTCTGGCAGTGGTTCCTCATCAACAGCTGCTCATCAACCTCAGGAGAACCCAGCAGAAGGCAGCACCTGTGATCCCAATTCTCCTCCACAAGAGACTGTAGTTCGATGCAACGTGAAGCCATGTCCGGCAGAGTGAGTTGAATGAAAAAAGCTAAGAAGAGCATATAAAAGTGTTCTATAGAATCTCCACAAACTGTTCATTCCAAATCGAATTGTTTGAAAATTTGATTTTTTCAGAATGGAAAATGTTTCTAAATATCTTCAAGGCCATGACATCTCTTGTGATTATTTCCCATATTTTCTAAGCATAAGTCTTTTATCAAAATATTACAAAAAAATTGTATGTATAATGATTGCTCTAAGTTTATTTGGTAGTCTACTGTTTTAAGGTAGGTTTTTGGATGGGCAGAGACTACATGCTCCTAATTCACTTGGCCAAACCTAACAGGATAAAACCATACACCTCACTCTGTACTAAGCCTTTTTCAATTCTGCATTGTTCTTCAGCATTCCATAGCCATTCAAAATGCTCTACATCTAAATGTTCTGTTTTTTTAGATTTCTCCCAACAATTCTCTATCCTCCCCAATACCTATTATGTACTTCTTCATGCTATTTCTTATCCATCCATTTATCTTTTCCATCCTTCTCCACTCCCATTTCTCAAAAACCTCCAAATCTATTATCTTGCCTTAACAACCAAGTTTCTAAGCCAAAAAAAACCATGTTCCACGACAAATTTTTCACTAATCTTCCCTATGTCTCATTTCTTAACGATCCCACTTTGTGAAAGCTTCTTGGCCTAAAGCAATGTTTTTATTTCCTATATCCCATCCACTATGGCCATCTTGGTCCTGGATATTTCCAAGATATGTATGTAGTTCCACCTTCTCCAGATTTTGCCCTCCTATTTCAACATTCAACTTAGTTTTCCTCTGTCTGGAAAACCACATAACCTTTGTATTGCTTAGATCAAATCTCATTCCATAACTATTGAACTGATTTTCAAGTGTGCTCAGCAATCCTTGCAATCCCTTGACTGAATGACTAACTAAATCCTGATCAACTGAAAAACAAACTGATTTTATGAATCCCCCACTGACTTTCATTTGTATCTTCAATTCTTGCTGGGGAATGGGATGGTGCAGTAGCTAATGCACAGGTTTCCTACTGACAGGGTTCAAATCCTGGAGACAACAAATATTTTTCAGTGGTATCCCAATCCCTACTTGAGGTGATTTGTGGAGAGAACTTTAAGTGAGTACGAAAACCATAGGATGGGATGTGAAACTGCGGACCCCTTGGCACCTTTCCACAAGGGTAGGTTAGTGCTGACGCTGAGTTTCTCTCCACCTTTTTTTCCCATCCATCCCTCATGGTGCAAATGACCTTAGCTGTTGGTCGCCTCCCATAAAAAAACTACTACTATTCAATCCCACCCATATCAATTGTTGAAGTCAATCAATGAGAGTAATTTCTTCTATATTTAAGCCATAAATAATGGGAATTGAACATACCTGTCTCACTCATCAACACTACTCATCCTCATTCTCCATCCACCACATGCACCTAACCAGTTTGGCAAATGTACAGATAACGGTTTAATCACCTATTCCTCTAATCTATTCCTATCTTCAGTGATGCATCTATTAATTTCACCTAATTCACCATATCAAATTCCTTTTCAAAATCTACAAAACAAAGCAAATATATCCTGATTTTATTCTATGATCCTTTATAATTATGACCCCATTTGTCATGGCATACCATCATACATACTTCTCCCCTTCCTGAGCCCAAACTGTCACTCTCCAAATAATATTAGCCCTCTTCTTCCTGTTATTGATAACCATAAGTACCACTTTTGCGGCATGTGAAATTAAGCTCCTTGTTCTATAATCCTCAAATAGGGCTGCCTTTGACTCTCTTCGAATGCAAACCAATTCCTAAATTCTAAGACATTGAAGTATATTTTTAGTACTCAAACCACATCTACTAGTATCAGTAATATAATTTTTCGTCCTTGAATTTCAAACCCACCTGTTTAAATGCACTGTGAATGAGCTGAAACTGAAAAATTATTATAAGACAATTATAATGCATGCATGTATTGCTCAACAATGAATGCAATTTCCCCATGTGCAATTAGAGTACATATTGATTAAATGGGAAACAGACACTATATTCCTATCACATAAAATATTAATTATTTTAATAGGCTAGCATCAGAGTATATGTGGAACACATTCTCATGATGCCCATATCACATTTTTCTCTCTGGAGAAATTTGCCTATATAATACATGCCAACATGGACAACCATGATGTGCTTGAGGGCCTTTTGCACTCTAATGAACCCTAGAGCTGTGTTGGCAGGAACAATGATATTTGCTCCTGGTAGAGTCACCCATGCCAGCCAGATATATGTTGAAGGTTAGGAACCAGAAGAAAGTAGTCTGAGCAGTATGTTCCTCGTTGGCTACTAAGGCATCAGCAAGCTGCAATTTTGTTGCCCTAACACCAGCCAGCTGCAAAGACATCTGACCCCAGTGGGGCAGCCAATTGAGTGATGGTGTCACATTATAAGCACTATTGAGGAAGGCAATGGGAAACCACCTCAATTATCATATTCATCGCAAAGCTTTTAGGATACATACCACAGTGAAAATGAATTCTGGAAACTACAGGACTTGGCCCAATCGTTTGTCATGCCCAGCAGTGAGATAAGCAAGGCTTTCATGGTCATTATCTCATGAATCCCTTGCAAAGTGAGAGTATCAGCACAGAAGACACAGAAAAGGACCAAATTAGTTAGATTCTGGACTTGGAATGATGGGACAGGTAGAAAAATTGGAGAATATAAAGCAAGAGATGTAGAGAGTAAATATAAACATTTTAAAGCTGTATGAGGTGAAATGGAAGTGGAGGTTACTGAGGAGATAGATTGCAGAGTAATAAATAGTGGAGGGGAAGAGAATAAGTGAGAGGTTAGCCATAATACTGAACGAAAATTAGGTAGAAGCATAACAAGTGACTGATAGAACATTTTTAGAAGAAGTGAAAGTGAAACCAATGAACTTGGTCAATGTTCAGGTACACATGCCACCAGGCAACCATATGGAGGAATAAGTCAATACATGATCAGTTGGAGGATATAATCGTGGGTGTTTCTAGAGGAAAAATTTGAGAGTTATGGGGGACTGGAATGTTGTAAACCAAGAGATGGTAGTGAGGTGGGAGACTGCAGTTTAAGAACAAGGAATAGCCATGGAGAGAAAGTAATAGAGTTCTGCAGGAGACAGAGATTAACCATGACTAAAACTTGGTTTAGACTTCAAAAAAGGCATAAGTATACATTGAAAATACCCTGGAATTCAGAAATGCATATGTCAGTTAGACCTTCTTATTGTTAGATACAGTGGGGGAGGAGAAGGGATTGTTGTTAGAAATACAAAAGAGACAGGGAAGAGTGATGCATGACATTTTCATTGGCAGCAGAACAGTTCAAATGTCTTGGAAATGTTCTGGGTCAAAGTGATCAAAGTAGTGTAGACATAAGAAAAAGAATTGTGTTAGGCAAAGAAACTTTCATGAGGAAGAGGGACAATGAAACAATTCCAAAACGTAAAATGCATGACAGTGCACATTAGCAGATGACTCCGACGAGGTAACTGTATCATTGTATCATTTTATAGGCTATGTCCATCCAAAAGTTAATTTAACCAGGAGATTACCAATAATTAACCACCATGGTCCAAGAATAAACCAACAATGAAACCTAGGGGTCACGTTGCTGCTTTAAGAGCTAATAAAAATGGATTTTTCAATAATCCAAGAATCTAACCTTTATTTTTTTCATCAGATCTTAGATTCCATTATTTTTACAAGTGAATGTGGTCACCTCTAGTCACTCCAGTGTACTATCAATAACCTTTGATCTTGATAACCTAGGCATAAGATTTATTAATCCCTTATCAATTAATAATCTACAACAAGATATATAAAAATCTTAATAAACAAGTTGAAAGACAAATAAATGTTTTTTTAAAGGATCATTTCATTCTCTCAATTGAAATTAATTAGCATCATCTCTTCTCAATCCTAGGTTAATGATCATGTGTGTGAAATGGATGGCACTGAAGCCACATGCCTATACCAAGCCATCACCACAGGGCGGACTCGGCTCCAAATGGCTATTGGCACGATGCTTCAGTGCCATCTATTTTCAGGGCTAGTTGCTTCATGAGTGTTAGTTAAAATAGACTTGTGAGATAATTTATGTATATGTCACCAGTTTATTTAAAATTATTTCAGATGGGTAGCTGGTGATTGGGGCCCTTGTTCAATTAGCTGTGGAGAGGGCGGAACACAGACAAGGGAAATTTGGTGTGAACAGGAGATATCTGCGACACTTCGTATGAGAGTGACGGAAGGTGCATGCCTCTCTCCTCACATGCCGAGAACCAGAAGGTGTCCCAATCCACCAGTAGCTTGCCATAAGAGGAGGTGGATCACAAGTGAATGGGATGAGGTTTGCACATTTGGATGAGAATAAATTCAGTACTTCTCGCTTTTCTGTACTTCGAGGTCTTTTGGTGTCTTTCTTGCTTGTCCAGGATTTTCTCCCAGTAAATAAAATTCCCCAGAGAAGGCTCATGAGCCATCCTGAAATACTTATAATAAGCAAAACTTTATGGAAACAACTGGCTGGTAAAATATATTTTAGAGATCCGATTCAATGTGTACCCCTTGCCTTGATTGCTACTCTATTTGATATCCAGTGTGTTTTTACTTTAAAGTGAGGGGTATCTCTCAGAATTTTTAAAAATGTACTGAGCGAGTCTTAATTGTTCATCAAAATATATTTTATATAATAATGAAAATATTAATATTAGTAATAATAAATGTATAATAATTAATTGAATTTACTTTTCAATAAAATATTACCTATGGGTTGAATGTTGAGATATAATACTTTTCATCAATGCGTTAATCTATTCTCTCTTCAATTGGACCAAGGATTGAAAGCATTGAGATGCCATAAAAAATTTGATATTGTCCATTTGAATGGGATCGAATTTCTGGTATCACCCCTTATTCTGTGTGGTAAATTATGTATTTTTTTGGTATCTCTCCATAATTAAAAGTTTAATTTCAGGTTTGATAAGTCAGGCAGCCAGGAATGAAATGTTTGATACTTTTTCCCATATAATGGTCATTAACATTTTTACTTTCAATCAACATTCTTTGGAGCTAATACAAAATCTCACTAAAATAGAAACTTTTTCTAAAATAGAAAATGTTTCTCCTTTGGTAAACTAAGCTGAACACACCTCCAAAATCTACTGAAATCGGGTGTGGTCATTTTTGTGCATTAATTACCCAAAATGGGTTTCTGGTGCCTCTTTCAACTAATATCATTTCACCCTAAATGAGCTAGAAAGATAATGGCTGTTACCATTCATGGGGAAATGTGGGTACTTGGTAACAGTAAAAAATGTCATGCTGAAGTGAAAAGAAAATATTTTTTATACCTGATCAGTACAATCATACTACAACTGAACACATGCAATGGGAGCATCATTATATTTTCTCCATCACCACATAATTAATTCAGCAATATGTAGGAGTGGGAGCTTCCCACGAAGAGCAAGATGTTATATCATTAAAATAATTGCTACATATTTGATTTCTTAAGTGTTTAAAGTAGGAAGAGGGTTCCAAATAAAATATGAAATTTTTGTTTTCCCTATCATATAGGTAAAATCAAAACATGTTTGATGTTATAGCTTACAATTTCTAGAAATTAAGGCCTATTTTGGGAATTCTTGTTGCAGTAAAAATATTCTCTTATTTGAAGAATAAAAATAATATTCCCAGAAGAAGGATGTAGAGATAGTATTATCTTTGGTTCATACAGCAAAAGTGCTATTAGTCCTGAGGATATGGTGATTCTATATTAATGCACATTATAAATATTTTATTACAGTGCTCTGTCACGTGTGGTGAAGGAGTGAGAAGGAGAAATGTCCATTGCACCTATCCAGGAGAAGATTATGTAGACAGTGTGGCTGAAAATGACTCAGATGATAATGAAGTGCTGGAGGAGGAGTGTCCTCCAGAAGAGAGGCCTCCTGAGGAGGAGGCATGTGACATGGGATCCTGCTCCAAGGACACTTGGTTCTTCACAGAGTGGTCATCCAAGGTCAGGATTCCTCCTATTGCTGTTAAGAATATTTTTACCAGTTGGTACATGAGGTTGAACCGAACCTGATTTTAAGAATTTTCCAAAGAGAATATGCTCTGTCTTAGTGTATTGTCAGAGCAAGGAATACATTCGATTCGCATGGGATGGCCTCTAAGGTGAAATTAATGGAGTTGGATGTCATCCATTTGGGCAGTGCTGCTTGAGGATAGCATAGCATAGCTAGTTTCAATTTTGGCCAAGTTAGCACAGCTATTGCAAATATTGGGGAGTCAAAGGATGTAGAAAATATGTTAGAATCTTGATTTTCACATTATCATATTTCATCTCAAATTTTTTGTTACCCACATCTCTGTGGATTTCCAAATGACGTCAATCGGGTTTTAATGGACTTGCTATTTGAAATGATGTAAAGTTGGTTTAACAGAAATATCAGTTGCGTGTGCTACCAAAAGATCCTGGTAAGATTTTTGAAAATGATAATTAGTCTTGAAACTCTTGTCACTGAAGTTAGGGCACTGCAAGCACCACATTTATATGTGAAATAAGTCAATGCCTATGCCTGGGGCTCACAGTCTGAGGGGTGAAGAGTGAGGATAAGAAAGGGAAAACAGAGAAGACGATGATGGCAAGTTGAGACAATGGAGGCAATGTGCACAATGGCCCAGAAAAGAAATTGCAGAAATGCTCAATGTTACTTATACATGTGGTGAGTTTTGATTGATCGAATCCAATAATTTTACCCAGCAAAATTCTTTTCAAAAATATATAATGAAACCTATGAAATCTCAAAAAAAATCATGGTGGACTGAATTGGTAATGCAAAAATTGATAAGTTACTGGAACATTGGTTTGCTTAAATTACTAAATTATTTCCTAATACCATATTGACGAAGTAAAAGTTTGGTAATGAAAACAAGTCATGGCTCTGGATTGATAATAGTCGTTAATAATGGAACATGAGAATACATTGGTCAAATTCAACCTAGAAATGCTGTCTTCATGTTAAGTTTCAGTTAAGTTTCCCTTTCTTCAGCTTATGCTCATTTAGGTCATTCTTTTTTGCACCTCAGATGCCAGCTGTAACAATTTAGCCTTATTGCATCCCATTACGCCATTAGCATGAATAATTTGACCAATTTTTAATCTCTCACCCATAGAGCATGCAGTTTCATTATTACAAAATATGATAATTCTGAAAATTTAAATGTCCCGAGTATGGAATGCGTGTGTATGCTTTCCCGCTCTCATAACTCTTGAAATTAATTCATTGCATATCACCTGCCATGAATTATGAAGACAAGGCAACTTAATAATATGTGAGGGCAGTTATAAACTGAAGATGTAAATAAATATGAAGAATAAATGGGGAAACTCCACTCTCTCTTTGTTAAACTTCCATGTGTTATAACAGATGAAACTGATGAATTGTTTGGAAATTCTGTAATTTCAGTGCTCTTCAGAGTGTGGTTCTGGCATTCGCACCCGCCATGTGCATTGTTCTGGAGCAGGGGTTAATGACATCCCAGGCTCAGGGTCATGTGACCCTTCTACCAGGCCACTTGAATCAATGGCATGCTCTTCTTCAGCAGAAGACTGCCCCCATGGAACAGGTTCTTGGTTTGCAGGGCCATGGAGTAAGGTAAATCTTATAGTTGTTTTGACACTTGTTTTCCCTAATTTATGCAAATTCCTTGTAGATTATTGAATTCATATACCTAAATGTGATTTTACTGTTCTTCCATGAATTAACACAGTAAAATCTCTTTATATTCAAGAACAGTCTGAACAAATCTTCAAATATAGAGAAACCAACAAGCTTCATTTAATTAATTTTGTGTGACATCATTATTCAGGAAAAGTAAAATTATGTTGTGCTTCAATCTACTATTTTAATTATAAATTAGTGTACATAATATCTGCAAAATCATAACATCCCATTATAATTCAATTCTTGCCCAAGATTTTATAATTCCTGTTCAATTCTACTGAACATCTAAAGGAGGCAATAAGAAATATTTAAAAACCAGCAATCAATATCAATGCAATAATATTATTTTTACCATTATTAGCAAACCCATTATTAATTTTTCATTCTGTTTGGTTGTACCATCTTGAGAAAGCAGCTAATGTGAAATGTAGGAGACCAACCTGAACATTCAAATTGCCTAAAATATGTGCAAAACAAATTTCATGTGACTTTGAGTTATATAGGTAGGAATGCATGTAATCTTGTACCTTTAAATTAATCAAATAAAAAACCCAAAAAACTATATATAACCATGATAATAAAAAATGTAAGGAAATAAGAGACCAAAGTAATAAAAAGGATCCCCATGTAAACAAGGATGCAACCTCTCTCCAGCACCATTCAATGTAGAAGAGACAATAAAAGTAGCACAAGAATCGGGCATTAAAGGAGTCAGAGTGAATGGTGAAGACATTAACATGCTCTGGTTTGCAGATAGCATTGCAGTAGTTGCAGAAACATTAGAGGACCTGCAAGCAGCTCTTAATAGCCCAATCACTTTGGAAATATGTATGATAATCAGGAGAAAACTAAAATTCTTGTATTTGGAAAGGAGTAGCTGAAGGCAGATATCAAAATTTTAGGGGTGAACAAAATTTGAGGAGTGAAACTGCATCTACTTGGTCAACACGATAATTTGGGATGGCAGAAGTTTGACCAACATCAAGCAAAGAATAGCTAAAAAGGCATGAACCTTAATTCATGAAAGAGTAGCCTCAAATATGTTCAAAGACAGTGAGATTGCAATCAAGAAAGCAGTTCATCAAAACGTTCATGTGGCATGGCACACTATGGATCAGAGACATAGAACAATGGAAAAGTGGGTCAGTGAAGAATTGAAACCTTTGAAATATGGTGCTGGTTGAGAATGCTCAAGATCAAATGGACAGGCAAAGGTAGAAATGAAGAAATATGTTGAAGAGCATAAGAGGAAAGTCCCATATGGAGAATTCTACAGCAAAGAAGAACTAGAGGATGACAAGCCACACATTGAGGCATGACATCAGTTAGAAACATAAAGTAAAAATCAAAAGGAAGATCTCATAGGGAAGACCAAGGGACAAGTACTTATGACAAATTAAAAGGACATAAAACAGTAAAGGTATTGGGGTTTGAGGGAATTAACACTGAATAGAGAAGAATGGAGGGCTACAGTAAATATGTCTTAGGATTGAAATACTGATGGCTATAATGATTTAAAAAATTTTATTTAACATATGAACTTGTATAATGCTTTCACCATGTGATTGAATGCGGAAGGATGGATATTCCATAATTACTTGATAGCATCAAAGGAAAAATCTCATAGGCTCCATCTCCACAACTATTGGGGGGAAATATTTTATCTTGTTAGACATTTCATACCTGGGCATCACATAGGAGTGGTGGGTATTAAGGTTCATTATTCATAGTACACTCAAATTTAAACCCACATAATTCCCTATTGGCACATAATTCCCTAATGCTGCCAATCATTCAAAGCAGAGCCTAGTCCATAGCCTGCCTGCTACACAGGCTGTTGAGGATTGGTGTTCCATTTTTGATACTTTGTCTTATTACCTGTAATAGCTAAGTAATTAAAGTTTGATGATCATTCAGATTCATTTCTTACTAATATTCGTGAGAGGTGTATATCATGTTGAGTTATAATATATCAACAAAGATGAACCATTGCATACTTTTTGAGTTTACCTATTTTCAGTCATCTTCATAACAAATTGACATCAAGTGAATTGCAGTTTTTTGTTTATTTATTAATGCAAGTAAAATATTCAAGAAATATTAACAATTTGTTTTTCATTAAACAATTGACAATGGCAACACCAAATTGAAAAAAACTTATTGTCCATTATCATGAAGGAATTATCAAAATCTCATTTTGCATGTTATGTTTTTCTTAGCCTTCCAATATTAAGTGAAGGAAATTAACCGAGTAATATCTAGATTGTGCAATATTTAACTACAATTTGTTCATTTCAGTGCTCAACAAATATCAATTGTTTGGAGGAGTACAAAGGATCAGAGTTCATGGCATCCCAGACAAGAGATGTAGTCTGCATCACAGCATCTGATGGAAAATTTGAGGTAGTGGCAGAAGCAAATTGTTCATCAAGTGAGAAACCTGTTAGCATGAGAAGCTGCAATCATAACAATCCCAGACATTCTAGCTATGGGGAATATGAGTATGAGCCATTGGATGCCTGGAACAACA
The DNA here is from genome assembly GCA_037158775.1 of Hetaerina titia. Lineage (NCBI taxonomy): Eukaryota > Metazoa > Arthropoda > Insecta > Odonata > Calopterygidae > Hetaerina > Hetaerina titia. The sequence continues at coordinate 101,321,954 of CM073768.1, forward strand.
ATGCTGATACAGAACTATTCAATTCATCTCTTCCACACTGTGCGCCAGAGTGGTACATGACTGAATGGTCTCAGGTACTCATCCACCATAATTTTATTGTTTGTAAAATTTTCTTTAATAAGGTGAACTGAAAATTAATGTAAAATTTATCTGATTAGAAAATTTTTATTAGCTTGTGGTTTGATAACCAGGTAGGTAATTCTTTAGAGTACCTAGTAGATAGGTAGCCAGGCAGTTTAATGCCTACCACAGTCATAACAGTTTCAAAATGTCCTTAATCCTTAGCAACTTGAACAAAAGGAAGTCACTATATGTAGGGTTTGTTTAATATAGCATTAAAAATTGAGTATGCCTTTTTGCGATTCAAAAGTTAAAATTCAGCATTTACCAGTGAAACACTAATATTGCTGCCTCCACTTTATGGGGTAGATTCAATCACATGTTTAATTCCCATTATTTTGAAGCAGGACCCTAGGACTTTGGAGATGATTTTATTCTTAATTATCTAAATGAGTTTAATAAAGACATTTAATTTTGATAAGCATGATGTTGGAATAAGCCAGGATATTTGAATAGTGGTTACAGACCTGATGGTCTAAAACAATAAAAAGGAAAAGCTGATACTCGTTAGAAAAACTCAATCAGTTTGTAGAGTTCACTCTGACTTGGAGAGCAAAATCCATTAGGAATGGTTCCCTGCAAGACACGTACAAAGTTTTTCATTTCCTTGCATAAAATTGATCAAAAAACAATCAATGTTAGATTGACTTTTATTACCAAATGGTATTTGGAATGTCAACAGTATTTACTCTTTGTATACAAATCTAAAATGTTTTCTGAAATTTTAAAAGTTTTAGGCATCATTAAATTTAGTGGGATTTTGTGAGTATGCATAAAGAGAAAAACACAAGGTTCTCATTAAATTAGGAGAGGAATAATGTGTTTTGACAAAGTATCATTCGTCTTTTACAAAGACACTTTCTGAATTTTATTGGTAATTTGAATATTTTTGTTCTGTTCAGGATTGAAAATTAAAACAGATCAGGCATGAAAGGAAATAGTTACAGGCCTTTGGTTATATGCAGGAAAGTGGGATTAGGAAGGGAGAGGGGTCATGTGGTAATACCACAGAGAAAAAAGGAATGAGAAGAGGAAGGAGGTGCAAGAGAGGAGTTAAGAAAGAGCACAGGAATGGTCGCTAGGGAAAAGGGAAAACGTTTGGGGGAAGTGGGTGAGGACAGGGAGGGTGGGAGAATGGACATCATGTGAGAGTAACTAAAATAGCATGAGAGAGACTAAAATAACTTTCTATTTTCCTCTTCAACAGTGCTCCAAAACATGCAGTGCTGGAGAACAATCCCGAGAAGTTAAATGTCTAGACAGGAATCAGAACCCAGCCTTAGGATGCAGTCCCCAACAGAGACCAAGCACAAAACAAGAATGCAATGTCAAGCCATGCTCAAGTGGTGGGCATTCTCATCACCATCATCATCACAGGCATCCTACAAAACACACAGGTAGGCTAAAATGAAATAACTTGTTTTCAAGATCTGATTATTAAATCATTTATGACTAAAGAGAGAATAACATTTGAAAGGAAATTGCTCAAAATCTAAAGTGGCAGATGCTGGATTATTGAAGTTGTAGTAAATTATGATAACTAATGATAGTTTGAAATTTCACTGGTTTAGGTAGGTTTTTGATGGACATAGTAACACAGTGGTGTGTGAAGCAGACATTATTGCAAATACATAATGCAAAAATGCAAATAAATAAATTGTCTCTGAAATGAATAAAAACTATGAATCACTATTAAATGATTAATGAATTATTACTGCAACAAATCAATCTATTTTTATCATTAAATCATGTTAATAGATAATACTAGGTAATTTTGTATTGAAAGCTATTATTTATATATTCTACTTGAACAAAAGATTATCATATGATAGTATAATCATAATAATAACTGCTTAAGTGACATGGTAGGTTCACCTATTTAAGGATCCTTTTACCATGGAACTATTGATCAAAAAGTGCATTCTAGAAGGTATAGTGGAACCATACTTAACGAGCATGTAGCGAGTAATTTGCACAAGTAATTTTTTTTAATGATTCACTTAACTAGCAACTTTTTGCACAATGAGTTTTTCCTCTTTAACTTTAAGAGGAAGGAGAATTCCAGGCATAATTGCACACCAGCTGATTCATTTGTGTTTAACACTCTTTCTCCTAGCATCTTGGTATCACTGGAAATTACACATTTTTCCAAACTTGTGTTCAGACATTATTTGTAATATTTTTGTGTAATGTTCAATAATATTTTGTGCATAATTTTCAAAATGTCCCTAAAGAAAAAACTGAAAGAAGACTACCATAAGGGAATAAAATTAATCATAGAAATGAAAAGTAACATCATTGAAAAGTGAGAATGAGATGTCAGCATGGCTGAGCTAGCAAGCACATAAAATCAATTGGCCAACAATTTATGCTATGCTCAAGAATAAGGGCAAAATTAAGGAAGTAGATGCTTCAAAGGAAGTGACAAGAATATCTTACATTGTTTATGTATTCTAAATGATGTTGCAAGGTTGCTTCTCATTTGGATAAACAAAAAGCAATTGCAAGTTGATACGATTAACAAGAACATCTTTTGTGAGAAGGCAAAAGTGATTTTTGCTGATCTAGTTAAGAAGATGCTAGGATCATCAATGGCCATAAAAGAAGTATTTAAGGGAAGCCGTGAGGGTTGAAGAAGTTAAAGAGAGGTGTTGTGAGGCATGGTGAAGCAGCGAGTCCTGACACAAAAACAGAGGAGAACTTCATTAGTGACTTCAAGAACCTCATAGTTCTGAGGGTTACATGCTGCACCAGGTTTTTAATTGTGATGAGATGGGTCTCTTCTGGAAAAAGATGGCAAAGCAAATCTGCATGCAGAGGAGAATGCATTACCCAAAAAGCCACAGGAGGAAAAGTTTCTCTTTTATCCTCTCCATACTTTTAGTAAATTCCTTATTAACAAATTTAGCTTTAAATTGTACATTGTTGTCATTTGACTTTTTGAGTTGCATTTTTATGCAACAATTTTAGCATCTACAGGTCTATCAACTGATTTCCTTATTTGTGTTCCTTAATTTACTTCATCTCCCCATGCATGGTTTTTTACCAACATTTCTTATCAAGGCTGGACATGCATTCTTATGACCAACAGAATCATTATCACAGCTCACAGTTTGATACACAACATAAACCTCATATCTAATGGGTATACAACATTCTTTCCTGAGCCTCTTAGCAACAACTTTTGCCAGTGGGATTTCTTGAGGTCATTTCTGTTTGTCAACCCCTGATTTGAATTCTCTTCCTTTGGCATGATGGTCTCTATATATCTCTGAATTTCAGACTCATTTGTGACTAAACAGGAAAAAACATCAAGCATTTGTGCTTGACTATCTGGTTCAATGCATACTCTAGTGGTACCAATTTCACATTCTCTAGGTTATACACCCCATTGACTTTTGTTCCTGTTATGAGTGGACCACCCTGGATCTGACCCTGAAGTTTTGACAAAAATCTAACAATCTTTGGGACAGAAACAACAAGCATACCTTTCTTAGAAAGTAACATAGATTGACATAGTAAAAATTACAATCAACTTTGGAGGATGTGAATAAAAAAAAGTGACCTGTGTGTTTTTTAGTTACATCCTCCAAAGGATACATGTAAAAGATCAGGAAACCAACCAGTAGGTATAAATTATGAGAAAACTAACGCCACTGAAAAGATGTTTCTGGTTTTCTGTGATATATAATCACCTTCTGAAGGAATTGGAAAGTCACTTTGCTGTCAGGTTTAACAAGTTTCTTTAGTCTGCATTTACAAGGTTTGTATAAAAAGTATTGGAAATAATTCTGATATGTGAAGTGCTGAATTCAGATTGTTGATTAATAAGTGTGCACATGATCGCAGATTGTATTGATATTGATTGCATTGACAGATGTTGTGCTCACGATTATCACTGAAAATTTGGCGATGCAGAATCCATTACTCTCTTTTCCTTCTCACTTTTTCTTCCCTTCTCCCTCATTTTCTCCTCCACTTCCGCAGTTTTTAACCTTCCCCTGCTTAATTCTTTGTCCTATTTCACTTGCTCTCTTCTCCTTACCATTTACACATTTCCTTCCCTTATCCCATTGCTCCCACTTCCGCTCACTTTAACGTTCCCTCCTCCTTCCCCTGCTCTCTTATCCCTCCTATTTCCCTTGTTCTCTTTTTCTTTCCCCTTTCACATTTCCTCCCATTCTCCCATTGATCATACTTCCACCCTCTTTAACCTCTTCTCCTCCTTCCCCTGCTGCCTTTAACATTCCCATTGCCTCTTCCCTCCAATTGTTTCCACTCTTTAACATTCCTTCCTCTTTCCCCTGCTCTTTTCTCCATCCCACTTCCCCTGCTGTTTTCTCCATCCCCCTCCACATCTTCTCCCCTTCCCCCATTGCTGCCGCTTCAGCGCTCTTTAACCTTCCCTCCTCGTTCCCCTACTCTCTTCTCCCTCCTACTTCCCCTATTCTCTTCTTGTTCCCCCTTCCCCATTTCCCCCCCTTCCCATTGTATCTCTCCCTTCCCTACTCACTGTTCCCCCTCCCTTTTCATCACCCCCTTCCCAGGCTCCTACTCCCTCACCTTCCTTACTCCCTCCCCCCCAACCCCTATTTTCTCCTCCACTTCCCAGCTCTCTCCAACTTCCTCCCCCTCACCTCCTCCCTCCCCATTTCCTTCCCCCATTCTTTCATCTCTTCCAAGCTTCCTCTTCCTGTCCTCACACCCCACACCCTTCCTTCCACTTAACACGACTGACTCCACCTCACTTCTCAAGCACAACTCTCTCCCCCCCTTCAATCATCTCAAACTCTAACTACCTCCCTCCTTCCCCAATCCTATCTCCCTCTCCCAACTAATTCTTTATGCTGTATTTACTTTGCCCCATTAATTCTTAACTGTTACTATTTCAGGGGTGAACTGTAAAGATGAGTACAAGAATTGTGCATTGGTTGTCCAAGCTCGACTCTGCCATTACAACTACTACAGGAATGCCTGCTGTCACTCCTGTGGCCTCAAGTCATGAAATTAATTTCTAACTTAAATTTATTGGCTTGAAGTGGTGGATATGGTTGTTGAATTCAATGATCAAATGTCATTCATTATCATGGATGTGAATAGTCTCTATGGTGTTAATGAAAGAAAATGAGACTTCTCCCTCCCCAACTCTTAAATATTATGAATTTGGTGGGTGTGTGACTTTGTTTTAATAGGAACTGTAAAATATTTAAAACATGCTCTTTTGCCACTTATCTTCCAATGCTCATGTCCAATTATATTTCCAAAATTCTTAATTCAGTGTATATTATGCATTTACATAATAAATAACAACTGTGAAATGGTTTCCTTTCCTTAATGTATCCTATATCATTTCTCTATATACATTAATTATTGTTCCAATTTTAAGGTAAATAAAATATGTATGAGTATGTTGGTTGCACTTCAATATGCCAATGAGACCGAATACTATTTGTTTACTAAAATAATTGTATAAGTGTTGAAGCTTTGAATGTCAGACTAAAGCTCACATTGTACTAGTAATATACCATTCAGATAGTGGAATTCTCTTTTTCAGAGCATGGAGGCATGATCATTCCCTTGATTCTTGCTTACCAGAGAAGTTCTTTCACAAATAAAATCAAAGGGAGGATCTAACTATCCAGGGAAATCAAAGGAATTGTCTAACCACTATCCATAACTCTCCAATCAGTGACCGAACACTCTGAGCAAGTCACTTGACTACATCTGCATTGAGAGTAGATTATTCATCAGTTTCAGCATCATCAGCTGCACTGCTAACTACGCGTACGTAGAAAGTATGTGACTGGGGATATCACATCACTTGGATTTAGGGTCTGTAGTGATCTTTTTCATGAAGGAGCATTAAGGGGATTGGGATGGTGCAGAGGCTAGCTTACAGGTTTCCTACCGCGAAGGCCCGGGTTCAAATGCTGGAAACAACAAATATTTTTCAGTGATACCCCGATCCCTACTTGAGCACTTTGAGTGAGTACGATGTCCGTCAGATGGGATGTTAAACTGTGGACCCCTTGGTGTCGACAAGATTAGGCTAATGCCGATACCGGGTTTCTCTCCACCCTTCCTTTCCCATCCATCCCTAATGGTGCAAATGACCTTAGCTGTCAGTTACCTCCCCAACAGAACTACCTAAACTAAAAATCAAGTAGCATTAAGTAATATATAATTTGTGACTACTTTGAATTGCTTTAGACAACTGATCACAAGTTACATGAGAGAGAGTCATATCAACCCCAGCAATTTGTAAAATAGCCAGTATTCCTCAATTCTTTGTTATAATGTCACCTAAAAATAAACTTTAGGACTTAAATGATTCCCTCAAAGAATGTGCTAAACACAATACGGAATTATTGATGATCCCACACAGACCTGGAAGAGGTCTTCCTGTTTTCCTCAGTTTTCTTACAGTGACTCCCATCTCATCATATCTAATTCATTTCTGATTAAATATGAAGTCACTGAGTCTCCCTCATATTCCTGATGTAATACCTCCTCCTATCATCATCAATATTAATTATTTATTATTGATAAAAAAACTGATCCCTCTTCATGAAAATGAATACATACAACTGTACCATGCTGCAACCTGGACTTCTGCACATCATCAACCAGAGAGGTGAGAGCTTTGGATCCTATTGTCCCCTGCATCCAGATATTTGATGCCTGTGAGCTTAAAGAGGGGGGCAAATTTTTTCTCCCTTCTTGCTCCCACACAGACCTGAAAGGTTGTTGATGTGGGAGTAGTTTGTTGTCACCCTTATTGTATAACCTCAGGACCCAAAGGGGTCCATGTGAAAGACTTGAAGGTTTGAAATACAAGGAAGCGGCATATGTAAGTAAAAGAACAGAAACTCCAGGGTTCATCATTCCTCAGCTGTAGCTTGTTTTTCCTGTAATATGGACAAAATGAAAACATGAGGAAAGAAGGTCCTATGAAGACCCTATGTTATTGTGTTTGATATTTCGTCCAATAAATATGTTACAGCCATTGACTGACAAATTCCTGACAGCAATATGGCAAAATATAAAAAAACTCAAAGGAAGGTAGTTACAAAGTCCTATGTAATAAACTAAGAGAGCTAACAACTAAAAACGAGTTGCTTCTCTTCATTTTTTTAAGCTGAGGAATTACTAATAGAAAGGAAAAAGTTGCTAATGGTGGCTCTGGGATCAACTTATAAAATCCCTCAATCTTGGCTTTGGGATCACATAAGCACAGTAGTGTAGTAATAAACTGTTGGGTCGGCTGTTTGGCATTTGAAGAACTGTAAATCGAAGAGGAAGGCATGAGAGGACGGAGGCAGGAAGGGGAGGGCTTAGTCGACAGGAAAATGGAAATATCTCCACTCCCGCACAGAAGAAGTGGAAGACCGAAGGGGGCTCGTTCCCCCCCCATCCCCCTCTCCCGACCTGTGTCTGCTTTCGAAACTGCCTATGGTAACCTATGGTTTGAAAAACCCGGTGTTCGGTGGGGATCAAGTTGGCCGATAGATGGCGTTAGCACAATAGCAGAATTGCAGAGTAGTTTTCTATATTTTTACAAATAAATAAATAAGTTTACAGAATGCATAAAAATGGTAATAAAGAACAGTATAAATTAAAGTATTTTAAAATTATTTTCATAACCGTACATGGTATAGGAACGAAAATAAAAATTTTTAAAGTTAGTTCTCGCTAAGAATTTTGCTGGCAGATTATTTCAAATTTGAGCAGGTATCACTCATCAGGTTAACCTGACAGAGCAGGATTGGTTCGCACTCGGCATAGTTTCCATCGTCCCAGTGTTGTCCGTAACTGGCGCACGTACGGCCCTAGGCCTGTGCAGTGGATCGTTTGGAAACGCCGTCGGGTGTGTATCCATGACGTCATCCTTTCGTCCCAGCGGCGAAGTAAGTGGTGGCATGGCTCGACTCAGTGTGGCAAAGAGGCGGTCGCTGTTCCGCGAGGGGAGACATGGGGAGGGGTCCTGCCGTGGTTGATAGTGGCTCCCCGAGGGTTAGGGTGGGTAGGAGGGAGGTCGCCTGGTCGGGCGACTTCGCAGTGGGGGGTGGTGGTGGGATATCAGGAAGGGAGGATATTTACCACGATTGATTGTTCTTATAATATCATCCTATAATATAATACCCACATAATAAATTGTTACACCAAAACTGTAGTACCTTTCATTCAAAAATTAAGACAGCAAGATATATATGGAAGGATTGATGAATAGTCCCCTTCAAACCCCGCCCCCAAGCCCACCGAAAGGTTATGGTACTCGTAATTCCTTGGCGCACAATTACCTCGTGAGAATTAAATTTATTTTATCTTTATCTCACTTAGTTTATCACTTATAACAATTAAACCACCTTATTTATACTTGTCTTAATATTTTCCTTGTAACTGTCATATAAAAACCACCCTCGCCTTTATCTAAGTGCGAGTTACAACACTAACGTCGGAAGAGATTCCCCGAAGGGCCTGTTTGTGTGGGTGAAATTTGCAAGGGTTAAGGCGTTTACGCATAAACAAGCAAGAGAAATTGGCCGGTCTGGTTGAGTGTGCTTGAAACAGTGGTGAGTGTGCATGGATCAATGATATTGATACTGATATGTACATCCAAGCTAGAGAGTGCCTGATTTATGTTCTCTTCCAACCCCCAATTTTATTTTTTATTTATTTATTTGTCCTCGCCGTATTGTGTCCTTGTATATCCTTTGCCCACTATTAAGAGTACTGGGGTTGATGCTTCCCAAAATATTTATACGGCCGTAGTTACCGTTCCTCTTAATTAAACTTTAATTTGAATTGCGCATACATGTCTACATATGCGGTTTATAAGAAATAATACCAAAAATTCATCAGCAGTTATTTAAATTAAATTTTAGTATAAAAATTAATTAAGTTAAATTATACAAATCGAGTCACAGAGTAACACTTTCATGAATATTACTCCAATAGTATAACGTATGGCTCTTCTTGTGTGTCAAAAACTGACCAAATCCAGATTTATTTTCCCAAATTTAAAAGCTCAAACATATAGTGTTGTTAATGTCAATAAATGGACAACATTTTCCAATGCTATTTCTTTATTCAGGACATACAAAAATAAAGAAACAATGTCTTTACACAAATTACAATATATACAAGATTTTTAGTTCACCTAACACAAAGTCCAACGGCGTGAGAACTTCACACATTAGGGAAGGAGACGGGCCAGTCAAGCCGGTTGTTTTTCTCCAACACTCAACTTACTCCTTCCCTCAGGCATGACTGCATTGATCCCACCATCCCAATCTTAAGATGTGACCTTCTATTAAGATAGAATCCTTCAGCACAAACTGTAAGAAATTTAAGAGAGAAAGAAGAGGGAAATCCAAAACTCCATCTATTTACATATTTAATTTAAAAGATTCCTACTCTTGAGCTGGACGATAAAAAACCATAAACACAGTAACCAACCCAGGGGGTGGCCAGAGAGGCTTGACTGGGAATCCATCCCGGGCCCTCCCGTCAGTATTCTATCGCTCGTGCCATCAGTATTCCAATGCTGATTCAAATACAATGATCGATTTTAACAGATTGAGTTGTGTGTCAGCGAAACCTCCTATGCTTGCGAATGAATGCACACGGTAAAGACGAAAATAATAATTTGAATTTCATGCATTTAATCCCTTCCTATTCTATTTAAAAGATGAAATGTCTCAATTTTGAATAAAGCTAATGAACTCTGTGAATTTAAATTTACTCTGTGAATCACTCTCATGCTGGCAATACTCATTTTTTTTTAATTTGGTTAAATGTGGGAATATTTCATGATGATATTAATATGATGATATATTTATGAAAATCAAACATCGGGCCACATTTGATACATGAGTTGTAAAAAGTTGTTATGATAAACTTAGTAGCGTCTCCAAAATATTAGAGCAGCTAGGATGGAATCACTCACGGAGCCACGGTTAAATTACAGAATAAATCTCTTGCATACATTGGAAGGACGTCTATTTAGCATTGATGTTGAAAATGTATTATTGGCGGCACCGTACTACAGGTAGGAAAAATCATGTCAATAAAATTTCAGTAAAAATTAAAAAAAAACAAAAAAGAAAGTTATTACGTGTAGAATAGACATATTTAAGATGTCATTTTTTCCACGAACGATAAGGGACCAGGAAAACATTGTCCCACAACGGTAGGGGCATATTCGGGTCAAAATTAGCCTGGTGTGTATTTTTGCCACACTTACAAGCCCTGGCTTTCAGGGTATTAAAAATCTAACATGTAAATTTCTAAACACGGGAAAGAGAAACTTATTGGCAATTTTCAATGGGAAAATATAGTCGCATTCCCCTCCCACTTCCACTACCTTTTCCAATTGTTCACTCGAATGAAGAGGAAAGTACCTCAGCGGATAGCTTACTAAGTACTGCATATGTTGAAGAAGTGATGGAGAAAGTTGAAAAAATGGCTCAAAGAATGGGAAGAAGATTTATTTATCTCCCAGCCTAGAAACATTTGTTTTTAATTCTGAAAAATGATTAGAATGCTAGATGATTAGAGAGGTGATTTGGCGTGAATTCTTGACTGTTAGGTTCTGTAAGTTTCTGCAAAACCCTGCGAAAAAAATAACATCCAAAATATATTTCCCATTTCTTTGATATGCATAAACAAGATTTTATTTTTATTTACATGATGAAAAATTGAGAGTGGACTCAATACAGGAGCCAATAGCTAAAATTGCCCTTTCTTGGTTTTCAATTATGTCCCTTTTCCTTTCCTCTCCCATATCCTCCCTTACCATTCACCCTTCCCGGCTGGTACTTGCACCCCCTTACCACACACCTTTTTGGTGAATCACCCTCACAAGGTCATCCCCCATCACAAGGGACAATTACTTCGATTTCGAATAGCTATAGAACCTTGACACTGTGCAACTGGTTCATGCTCGTATGAGTTTTATCCCTCAGAACGCCGGCGGAACCTTTACACCCGTCGCGGCGTGAGCGTGCACATCAACCGCCATTGTGCGCACGTGATTCTTCAACAAGAGGTGGATTCCCCGTCACAAGTATTATATACTCCCGGAATATTGCACGGTGAATGTTACTTGGTTCTAGGCTTCCTTCGGTCGAGTAAAGCTTGAGTCACAGAAGCGTTTACTTTAAAAAAAGAGGCTTTAAACTACTCGTTGCATGTGAAAGTAAGAGAAAATATCATTCGCGGTGTGTGATAGTTAACTGGAGAACAGCATGCAGCATTGAATGAAGGCGGATATGTCATTCAGGTGTTCGGGAATTCCCGATTTTCTCCCAATCATCAACCTCCCTAAAAAAGTATTTATTAAAGTTTTTATCTGACTGCTGTTTTAACTAACTGAGTAACTGCTGGTAAAAATTTTAACTGGAAAATGAATTGCACAAACATCAGGGAAAAATTCCAGGGAGAAATATAAAAGAAATATGAACCAAATAATATTTTACCTACGAATGTACTTAAATTTTATCTACACATTTTTGCTCACTATAATTACTATTGGAGCGTGTTAAGCAATGTTGATGAAGCAACTAAAAATGGAACTCATGTGCCAATGAATCGTCCAGTGCGATTTATGTGTGATATTAATCGGTGGAATCATAACTCTTAGAAAAAATTAAAATGTCACAAAGGTGGGTATACTACACACGAGTATACGTTTGCAGCAAATTTCGAAACTTTTAAGACACCTTTTCGCATATCCTCAAATCATTCATTCCCAAGTAAGACATCGACGACAGATTTGAAAGATAACATCAGTTCAATTTACAGGTATAAATCCCACGTCAGCATTCGGGAATACGACAAAATTTTCTCGGCCATCATCTCACGAACGTGATTCACTCACTGCCAGAGAGACAGTTTTAATGTGCCGGGCAGTTGAAAAATTTATAGTAAAACTATTCAAAGCCATTTGGCCTTGAAAAAGTATTTATTGCATAAAATAAAATTATCACATCTACAAGTATATAATAACTCGCAAGCCGCCGCAAGGGCGTGCGGCGGGGGGAATTATGGAATAACACTTGTGTTATGAAGTGTTATGAATAACTTGAATAATGTGATAATAATTGTATAAGGCGAACGTTAACTACGGCCGTATGAAATCATGGGAAGGGTTAACCCCAGCCGTACTCTTATAAATGGGTGAAGGAAATAGGGGAGTTATGGGGAGTTAGAAAAGAGATAAACTAGCAGAAAATAATAAAATAAATATAATAAAAGATACTAAAAATAAATGAATTAAATAGATCCCGCAAATGATCAAAACAACCGTGTGTCTGATGATTAAATTACAAGTTATTCTAATGAATGAAAAAAGATCACGCACTCTCTAGCTTGGATGTACTATGCAGCATTGATCCTTACTAGTCACAAGCAATCAACCCAATCAGGACTTGCGAGAGGTTTCCCTCTACGCCAGCGGTCCGACAGTCACACGAAATAAAATTAAAAATATACTTACTAATTAAGGAAAAATAATTAAACACTCTCTAGCTTGGATGTACTATGCAGCATTGATCCTTACTAGTCGCAAGCACTCACACTCAATCAGGACTTACGAGAGGTTTCCCTGTATGCCAGTGGTCTGACAGTTACATGAAATAAAATTAAAAAATATACTAATGAAAAAATCACACACTCTCTAGTTTGGATGTATATGCAGCATTGATCCTTAAGGATATTCCTGCCTCAGGGCAGCCATCCCCAGGAGCAGGTACTGCTTCCGGAGTCTGTTCCTATGTTTAATCATATTAATGTCTCATGACAGAGAGAGGTAATCTGTTGCAGGAGGAAGTACCCCTGGCCAGTTTCCAAGGTGAATAACCAAGGGCAGATGGTCATTGGGCTCTGCCATCTCCGTCATTGGTTTGGCACTTCAAAAGATGCATTGAAGGATAGTGAAGTTGATGACCTGTCCTCAACCATCCCTTGCAAGCCTCATCCTTACGTGCTATTATTCCTGCATCATTGTCATCGTCCAAAGCTGAAGAAGCTGGGTCAAACCATCAGCCACTTCTTCTTATCAGCCTTGATATACTGTTAACTTGTTACTCTACTCTAGCAGAATGACTGCCCAATGCTGCAAATGCTTGCAGTCATTTGGATTATGCCACTTTTTCCCCCAAAGGTTAACGTGTTAGATTGGGACTATTAATACTGAACAACTTCCCACAAAGGTTTGTGAACCATAGTAGTAGTTTTGGGGAGGCAACCAACAGCTAAGGTCATTTGCATCATTAGGGATGGACGGAAAAGGGTGGAGAGAAACCCAGCATTGGCATCAGCCTACTCTTAATCACGGGCACTAAGAGGTCCTTAGCTTAACCTCCCATTCAACAGACAGATGCTCACTTACAGTGCTCTCCACCTCAAGTAGGGATCTGGAAACCACTGAAAAATATTTGCCACCTATGGGGCCAGAGCCAGAAGCCAGCACATTAGCTACCACACCATCCTGATCTCCTTGTAATCAGTCCTCAGAATAAAGTACTGCTCACACAAATACTGGGAAAGCATGTTGCCACAATAAATAATAGACAAGGTTTCCCTATCAATTTGTGAATAATTTCTTTGGCCTTACTCAGTGATCAGGAGGCAAAGGTAATAGGCCCTAATGGTCCAGTGGGGTACTCATGCATTAAAACACTGCTTAAGCCATACGGAGAAGCATCGCACTACAGCACCAGAGGTAAGGATGAATCATAATGAACCTGATCACAGGTCCTGAAGTTCTTACTGTTTGAACAGCTGCAAAAACCTCTACACATCTCTCACATGATGTCTACAGGTACATTGTTCCTGAGAATTGCATGAATAGTTGCAAAAATAGTTGACAGATTTGGAATGAATTTTGAATAGTTCTCAACCAATTCCAGGAAGGCCCTGAGCTGTAAGGTGTTTTGGGGTGGTGGAGACTTCACTATTGCAATTATTTTTCCCATTGTTGAATGCAACCTATGCTTTTCTTGTGACCTAGGAATTCCACTGATACAAACAATAATTAACACTTCTTGGGGTTCACTTAAAAGCCTAGGCTGTTTAACTTTTCCAAAAAAGCAACCATACCATTGGGACGGTAGACCTCCCTTCTTAAGACAGAGGTCCACCATTCCTTCCTTTGGTTGTACTATGGTGTGGGAGTAAGATCGTAGCTTGACAGGGGTACCCTTTAATGGCAAATGGAAAAAAGTAATATTTCTCCAAAATGGCTGATATTACCGACCCATGGCTATTTCCATGCAACTGACATGTGAATCAACTATAACCCTGGGGACCAATGGACAATTACCTCACCACTAATTGAACTATTAATATTGAACAAGCGCAGATTATAATCATGTTCCTGGCTAAAATTTTTGTTCCCATTGTAATGCTCCCATGAGCATTGGGCTTGATTGGAAAATTTATGCAATTCCTGCTGGAGGGATATGGCTTAATTATTACAAGGATTTGAGAGATAAAAATCCTGTACAACAGCCCACTAACAGGTCCCCTACCCTCTCTATTAGGCCCAAACTGGTCACCTGCTGTACACATTGAGCTCAAGTTGTTCTGCTCCACTATAGCATTTTTTTCATCAATCAAGAACTTAAAGCAAGTTAAATAGGACTCCAAATGGGCCAAATTATGGAATTCTTCATACCTGTATTTCATTGCATTTGCTGGCTTTCCTCTTCGTGGCAGATGCCTGATGAATGCTGAGATGATAGTTTCACCAACAAGGTATGTTTACTTTAAAGGCCAGACTCCCTGGGATGGTTCAAAAGCAATTGCCCATTCACATACTTAGATTTGACACCATTCAGCCACTCTAGGAATTTGTGAGATACCAGGTTTCAAATAAATGAAACAACCAAATGATATAACAACATTTTATTGTGATGAAATAGTTGCTTCTTTAGATGCAAAATTATTAAACCAGACACCCAAAAACAAAATTTGGAAACAACAGTTAACTGATCTTTTCTAATTTCTCAATTACATTGAAAATATAAACAAAACATTTTGAACGGAGAGTTGAGTAGCTGGTTGCTAGGGATTTTCCACAAAGTACTTTTAAAAAAATCTTATTTTCCTTTTGAAGTTCTGTTAAAACTGAAATTAATGAAGAGTTTAAAATAATTTAGATAAAGACCAGCCCTGATGTAAAATGAACAATATTTTTTGCATTCCCAAAGACATGACAGCTCTCATAAAATTAAAATGTGTTGAAGATTCATTATACAAGGCCAAATCTATTAAAAATGTATTCGCAGCATTTTGATCAGCCACATAGAAATTTCAAGGAGCTGCCAGCAGTACCAAAATAGACACACAATCAGTACACTTACAACCACAGAACATCTTAGCAAGAAAAATCACAGAAATGTTGAATTCTTGTGCAAAATAGTCCAACTCTTTGAATGATGATATTTCTGCTACATACTTTAACATGGTTCTTGTTAAAGAAAAAGGAAAGTAACAAAGAGCCATTCACTCAATGGTCAACACAAACACACACAATCTTCATTTATATATAATCACACAGTAACAATGTCAATAATGACTATAATACAAAAATATGCAACTTCATGCAAGTAAATCCAGCCTTTCCACACAGAGTCGGACAGATTAGCATCAATCAGTTTACAGTATGGTAATAGCACCTTCTTGATGAATATATAAAAATCTTAATTATGCACTGAGGAAAGTTGTGGCAAGCTTATGTTTCGGTTAAGGACAGGCCATATTTTTTTCTGGACTACTTTGCCTTTAAAATTAACCTGCTGCAAGCAATTAAATTTTAAATGTGTAGTACACTTAATCACTGTGAAACTGGAGTGTAACTTCAGATAATCCACTCATGACCAGATCATAAAATATATGCTTAATAAACAACTGAAAATAGAGATAAGTCCATTAATGTGGCAAAATTAAACTTTGGCAGCCACCAACCACTAAATTGCACGTAATCACTTGATTCAGTTTCCTAGTTTCCTTGCATTCATTATCATGTAGGGAAATAAGGTATTCATACATTTTATAGCATATATTACAAATTATATTACAAGTTGTCTCCCTATTTTAAGCCATTCACAAACTAAACAATAGGCCAGGAGGCAGTTAATGGAATGGCATTAGAGATGAAGAATATATACGTTTTTAATACAGGTTTTTAAGGCTTTTGTTTACATGTCTTAGTTCCTTAATGGGTCAAGGCTCTCTATGGAGAAGTCTTCATTCCCAAATGATATTCCTCTGCTAAATCCATCCTGAAAAGAGAAAAATGGTTTTTTTTGTCACCTGCTTCAAAAGTGTTTACCTGATTCTGGGATGTTTTCCATGGTCTCCCAATGCTTTTCTTTCAGCTCTCTCTTTTCAGTTGGGGAAACAAAAAAAGTTGGGACTGTAAGGGGGCTGAAGGTGCTCAGGGCCAGGAGGTTGGTAAAAATGAACGATGTGTGGCTGGCGGCAAGTGGCGTGTGGCTGGGCGCTCCATCGTGCCATTTCACAAAGTCAAAAAACCCTCTTTAATGCAGAGGCACGTCTTTCTGTTCAGACTGCTTGGAGCAAACTGGCAACTGACTGCGTTGAAAGGGCAGAGCCCCCCAAAACATTTCCCAACCACTTTTACCACGCTGCCATGAATAGTGGCATCACAATAAAATCATGCTCATTACTTTAATAATGGTCATATACATATGAAAAACTGGCGGGGGGAAATATTGAGAGGTGGTGCAATGCTGATGGCCATGGCATTAAGGCAGAATTTTTTATGTAAGCAGGGTAGAGGAAGGATGAAAAAACTTTTTACATGGCATGAAGGCAGGGAAGAATTTCAAAGAACTGAAGAAGGAAATAATAACAATTAAATAAGATGAAGTCCTCTTGGTATACAGAACATGACAGTTGTTAAGAACCACTCAAAACCTAACTCTAAGATGCAGATTAACTTTTATGAATGAATCCTTTTCTTATGGCTTCTGTGATTCCATAGGTTTCATTAATGAATGAGCAGTGTTAACATAATCGATACAACTGAAGCAGTAGTGAAAAATTCCAGATATTGGTACGTATTGAGTCATGATGTTTAAAGGTAGGGATAAGAGGATATAGTATTAAGACCTGTAAACTTTACATCTATCGAATTTGATTGGATTATAAACTGTTTTACATTGTGTTTGTGAACAGGAATATGCAGTTGTCAGGAACATAGGCAGCCCATCATCCATTATACACCTGAATGCAATGCATTTCAACCAGCAGTGGCCATCTATTACCGCCGGTGCCGGATCCTGTACGGATCGTGGACCCTAACCACAATTCGTTGACCGACCCCAGGGTCAGAGTTCCCAATTTCACCTCCCCCAGGTCCCTCTCTCCTTGTGGACCAAGAGCACTGAATAATGTATCAGGATGTCCTCCCCCATAAATCTCATCCCCAGCCATCAAAGAGTGAACGGATGAGTGCTGGACACCATGAAAACACTTAGAATCTTAAATCCCCTTTCTCGCATTAATTTGTCCAAAATGTTTCCTATGGAGTTCAATTACATTAAATTCCCGCAAATGTCTTTTCTCAACAGCGCAATGCTGATGTTAAATATCTTAATAATTCCCTGCTCAAAGCATCACCATTTGTCATGCCAGAGCAAACCTTTCCTCAAGATGATGTCCAAACCATGGTAGTAAGAAGTCTTTATATGGTGGAACAGTGTGATTATTTGACATAATATCATCTTTACTTTCCTACACATTACATTTGAATCCAGGCAAGCGATCCTACAATCTTAACATGACCTCGCAATTTACTTTCCCTTAATCTCATAAAATCTCCAGGAAATATTCTCTTCATAGATGGCACCAAGTCAGTTTTGGACATTTCTAAACATTAAGTCCCCCAATCATTAGCATCAATCACTCTAGAGTGCAAATACCATCCTTATCTGAATCTGAATTTTATCTACCCTTCATTTAATAATTCTGTGGGGATTTTTAGTTTTATTGTAAGTCTTTCGGTTCCATCGCAACCTGGAAACATTTCATTAATTTGTAGGGAGCATAAAATTTAGTTATGCTTGGACAATAAGAAGAGGTAAAGAGATTAAGATTAGGAAATAACGGACATATGGTGCAGAAAGAAAGATGAACTATGACAGCATAAAGAATTAATTAAGAGAACTTACAAAGGGTAAGCAAAGTGAGAAGTCTGTCAAAAATATTGGAAAGAAAATGAAAAAATCTCATTGGTTATACTCAAAAGATGGAGGTGTTCCGAGTGAAATGTTACAAGTAAGAACTATTATGAAAAATTAAGAAATCACGAGGCAACCTGAGAATACCAATTCACAACAAAATTTGTTCCAATGGGAATGGAATATTATTTATGCGTACATTTCAGAGCCACCGAGTAATGATGATGATTTGCATCATAAAGGAATGCCACCCTTAGAACCAATACAAAAAATTGTTTATGAAATGCTAGCTTGTTTTATTCTAAAGAAATCAGTTTATTATTTCTATGAAAATACAATGAAATAATGTGTTTCGTTAAAAGTGCTAAAGATTATTTAGGAGAGTAATATGGTGGGCATATTGGAAGCATTTTTTTGCAAATAGAACACGCAGGATCGCTGCCTGTTTTCCCCTTTTAAGATCCTTGATCTACGTCTGCATCCATGCTAAATTTGGCTTCAAGAGCAGCCAAATCTCTAGAATAAAGGGGCCTATCCTGCCTAAACCTCTTGGGTGGTGAAATTTTGAGCCAATCAAGAATGTATGAAAACTTAGTGCCCAACAAAAGAATGCATGCATGTCTTAGGGACATCTGGACAGTATTACACATTTTTCAATAAAAAATAAATGAAATATATTTTTTTGAAAAAACATTCATTTGTCAATTAAAAACCTTAAGCTACTTCGCTAAATAGTCATTTGTCATAATGTGTGACAAGTTTTTGCATTCCAGTTTCATATTCCTCTGCCATTTGAATTTTATATGCTTCTGCCAGCACATTGGCAATATTTAGTCACCCCTTCTTTCAAGCCTTCATCATTTTCAAATTTCATTCTTGAAATTGCATTTCCAGTGACAATGTGAGACAAGAAAAAGTTGTCTTCATGAGAAAAACACACCAGAAAATTCATTGAAATGCTTCTTTTAGCGATCATAAGTTATTTGAGGGACCCACCTTGCACAAATTTTCCCATACTTCAGATGGCATTTTACAATTTCATGAAATAATTGTGTGTGAAACATCAGAGTACTATTAACTGATTTCATCAAGTGCAATACGGCTATCATTGGCATGAGTTTTTCAACTGAACTTAGCAGTTTATCCTCAATGACAGGTGAGCACCCTAAATGCTTATTAACATGGACATTCTTACTCCCCAAGTTGAATTTTTATGTCAACACCAATCAGAAGACTCAATTACCAAATTAAATCTCTCAAAGCAAAGAGATTGAAAGGGGTGATGTATTAGCAGAGAAGATAAAGGAACAAGGCAGGGATGTGTGAAACTTTGTTAAAACCGATTTTGAAGTGAACTGGTGAAAATTTAAGGGAATAAAATCAAGTGAAAAAAGTAGTATTCGATGACATTGAGGATGGTATACATAGTTGCATGTCAATTTCATCAGTAGAAAACTGATCTCGAACCAATTGGAAAAATATTCATGAAACATTGGTCATTCAGTAATTACTTAGAAAATCTGACAGATGACACTTTTAGTACTGGAAAAGGCTTATTAAGTCCTTTCTCTCACTTGTCTCCATAAATTTTGTTTGATATTTAACACAATATCTCATGGTTGCACATTTTTTTGAGTTGAGAAATATAATCACAGCTCTAACTTCAAATGTGGTGGCATTTGCAATATTCTTAAACATTAACAACACTTGCAGAAATGACAAAAACATTGACAACATTATGAAACTTCACACACAGTGAGCAGACAAAACAACTAGAGGCATTTGAGCAGTGGCTATTCATATTGTAAGCACTCCATGCGGAACAAATGGGTACTCCTTTCAGGATAATCCCCATATATTCTGAATATTGGTAGCTTCTACAAAACACCAGGCTAATGCTAAAAATAGGGGCTCACTAGTGAAAACAAGATAAGGTAAACTGGGATTAAGAGATTTCACACTTCTCTTGAATAAGTGGTCACTCAAAATATAAACTATGAAATAAAATCTTCAATTTGTGCTATAAAAATCGACCAGAGTTATCAACTGAAAGGTTATTTGACAGGTGAGGATAGAGCTCACCTAACACTTGCAACAACTAACACAACAAACTCATCAAGGGTAAGGGGGCCACAGTCCCATTCCCTGTGCTACCTGTAGCTTCCCAGAAAGATCTGGTGGATGAATAAAACTTATGTAATAGCAATAAATAAATACAAAATACAGAAATAAAAGCAGCTACTGACCTTCATTTCTAATATCTTCCTGTCTAGCAGTCCAATGGCATTTTCCAGATCTTGGGTGGATGCATCATTGGTACTATTCACACCACCAAAATCCCCCATCCCAAAGGGATCAATGATCTGATTGCTCCCTGAAATTACCATCAATATTTCCATGCTCAATGAAATAAGTGGCTGTCAATACATGTAAAGAAATTACTAACTAAACTCTCAAAGATAAAAGATTGAAAGAAGCAATTTATTAGCATAAAAGATAGAGGAAGCAAAACGAACAAGGCAAGGGTGTGTGAAACTTTGTTTTTACTGATTTTGAAGTGAACTGTTGAAAATGCATAGTTACATGTCAATTTCATAAGTACAAAGGATCCTGAAACCAACTGGACAAATATTCATTAAGCATGGGTTGTTTGGCGATTATTTAGAAAATCAAATAGATGACACTTGAAGTATTAAAAAAGGCTCAGTAAAAAGTAGGTATATAGTAACTTAGCTTTTAGCTCTCACTACACTGCTGAAAAAGTTTCAGCTATCACCATCACGTGGTTTCATTCTCATAGTCTATTGAAGCTATAAACATTTATTTAGAAAAATGGAAGAAAAATGAGTTTTGTGCAGTGATTAAATACTTCTATTTAAAAGGTTTAACATTGAAAGAGATCACAGTCAAGCTGGATGAAGTTCATGGCACTTATACTCAAAATGAATGAGAGAGATTTACCAGAGTATTGATCCTGATTTTGTCTCCTCAAAAGACAATTGCATAGTAAAAGAATGATATTTCCTCCTACCTCAATAAGACACTTCATTTTAATTAAAATGTATTACAAGTACTCTGCCAACTCCCCCTTTTCATAGTAAACCAGGGGATTAATATTAAATTGCCTTCATTAGCAAATGATAAGCTTTGATAAGATACAACATTTCCATGGTAATGAGTATTACCAAAATACATCAATTAATTTACATGAAGTTGACAGAATACTGAAAAGGTTGATGAACTTGTGAATTCTGAAATTCTGAAAATTCTGAACTTGATGAAGCTACTGCTGAAATGCCTGCTTTTTATTAACTATTAAAGAATACAGTTGGGAGTTCAAAGGAAATAAAGCTCCAGGAACTTAGCACTAGTTATTTTCTATGAATAAATGAGAAAAAAAGTGGGTCAGGAGCTTGGTTGGGGCCCTGAGAAGTACTTTCCACTGATTAATTTTAAAGTTAAGAGATACGGAATTATTACTTGAAATATCCCATGAGCTCTGCTTGTCATATGAAAATAATGAAACTTTACTCATAGGCAAATAAGGAAGCAGGAAGGAGACTGATACAGAAAATGTGCAATGTAATTTAAATGTCTAAGCTGCAGTTAACCCATTAGTTCACAGAGAAATAAAACACTTATCAACACTTATTCTACAGAAAATGGCAGAGAATGCTACATCCTGGTGTGGTAATATGCATCTAATCCTTATTACAAATCCAGGATGTTAAAAGCAGCAAACCCTTAATGAAAGGCTTATATTCTAACATGCTTAGGTCATTCATTCCCTCAAATTGAAGATGTGAAAACTTTGGCAATGCACCAGTATATCAAGAAGTCACTCAATGTTTTTGATGAAGTAGATGCTAATAAAGTCACGAATGCAAAATTAAGCCATGAATAATTTGTGGTTGTTAGGCTATTTGAATGAAATAAGAATTGAACTAAAAGGTTTTGTTGCAGCAAACTCAATTTCATTACTTGTCAATAAAGTACCATTTTACATTCAATTAGTAATTTTATTCCTAGAAAGAGTCCTGCTTCATGCATACTTGTTTTCAATGAATTCAATACTACAAATATCCTGGGTACAAAATCATTTAAATAAAAAGTTTATGTAGTTATATCTAAAAAAGTAAAATTTTATTACACTATAAACTTTTATGTTTCCAGTAAAGCAAGCGTATCAAAAATGATAGAGCAAGCCAGCAGTAAAACTAATAGCAGTACAAGAAGGCAGAAGGTTACCTATGATTTAGAATGATAAACTATACAAATATGACTAGTTCCTTTCCTAGTATATGTATCACTGGAAACATTAATGTAAATTTTAAAAATATTTATTAAAATAAACTAAAT
Source organism: Hetaerina titia (assembly GCA_037158775.1). Classification (NCBI taxonomy): domain Eukaryota; kingdom Metazoa; phylum Arthropoda; class Insecta; order Odonata; family Calopterygidae; genus Hetaerina; species Hetaerina titia. The sequence goes on from CM073768.1 coordinate 101,344,645, forward strand.
CATTTTAATGTTTTTTTCACATTTTACAGAAAGAATTTCACCATTAGATGGTGGAATTCTTTATTCACCACCATTCTGGTTTCACCATCATGGCTCACCAATGGTCATTTTCTTTTCATATACTTTACCTTTAAATGCAGGGCCATTCCCAATCTTGGATGGGGGGTTGAATGGCTCGGAGCCAAACAGATCAGTAGCATTTGCATTCAAAGGGGTGCTCCCAGGCACAGAACGTCTGGAAGTTGGCTTCGGAGGTGGAGCCACTGTAGGGTTTAGGTTCATCAAGGTCAGTGTTTAGCAAAAAGCATACGCTAGCTACATTTAACAGAACTATGCAAATAGTGAGGAGCACCAGAGGAGTTCACCCCTGGCACTGAAATATTACTGGTCTCCTGGAGATAGTTTGGGCCATGTTTTGGGTGCCATATTCTATGTGTATGAAATAAGAAATTATGCTTGGGGAAAGAATGCTAATGTAAAAACAGCTGTGATTTCCAGGAGTAAAGGGGTTAAGGTGCTAGTGTTGGCATAGAATGGAAATATTAGTAAGGAGACATCTATATTTGAGCATATACTCCTATAAATTTTTACATTTGTACTGAATGATATTTTCATCCGTATTCATGAAGGTGAAATTTCATTTTATTTTCAAACATTCATACTTGCTTCAAATGAAGAGTGAGTTAGTTTTAGTCAAATTCACCATTTGGAAAATTGTCTAAATTAAAATAAACTTAGATTGGAACCTTTGGCACAGTGATACAATTTTAAGACCCCTGATTTAGGCATTATTACTTTTTTAATATATTTAAGAGGATAGAAAATCCTTCAATGGAAAAGCTGCCAGTTATCCCATTGGTGGTCCATATCTAGCCGAGTGCATAATGGATATAACAAAATTTAGTTAAGCATTTATAATGGAAACAACTGACTCGGCATGTGGTAGACTGTAGCCATGATTTTGCAACTTATTGGCTGTTGGTGATACTCATTATGTGATTTATAAGAATTTTCTCAATAAGGAGTCAACAATTTTCTCAATAATGTTTGATGCTACAGATACTAAAGTTAATTCTTTTACTTTCATGAAAAACGTTAAATTTCAATCAATGTTACAGCAGCTCGGATTTGTTCATTCATTGCATTGTTTAAAAAAGGAGTGCATTTAACATGAATGTCCATATAGTATTATACATTCATATACAGATTAGAGAAAATGTAAAACACAGAAGTTGAGCTAAAACCTTTACATGTAGATCTATGTTATTGCTTGCCTTAAAGGGGACGGAATATGGAATAATCAGAGCAAATGAATTCAAGGGAAACCAATGAGGGTGGAGTACAGATAGTACTAAAATGTTTAAATTAAAACATTAAATACATTTTATTTTCTGTAATTACAAACTTTTCAGGATGCCTATCTACGAGCATAGTTTGAAAGGCTCAAAAGCTTCGTATTCAACTGTTGCCAAGTGGACACATGAGTTTGTCTTTTATTTCCATTCCAATCCGAGAACTTTTCAAATTACCCTTGTCTTTCAAACTTGTATATTTAAAAAATTTATATTGAAGTTTCAAATTATTTAATTATCTTTAGGATTGTAATTTTAATAAAATTTTGGGAAGAGAAGAGCACAGACAATCCACAGAATGGATAATCCACCCATGGATAGTAATGAGCCTACAAAGTGGTGGTAAATTTACCCCACTACACAACCCTGTTTATTACCCTCGTCTAACTAACTTGGTCCCATCTCAACAAAAACAACCTGACGTGAGGAACCAATACCCCACAGAACTATTTGCACTTTGAATTTGGACAACCTTCACTTTAACCCTTTCATAGTGGTTCACACTCTGGAATCATGCTCCTCACATGTGGTGAAAATGGAGGATAAAGCACCTCCATAATCTTTATTATTCCTCAAATGATAAAAAAATCTAAATAAATCAATCATGGAATAAATAAACATAACCTAGAGTCACTGTTTATTTAAGGGAAAACATTCATTTTATTTATTTTGATGAACGTAAAGGGTAAAATACTTTTTAATTCAGTTTCTCTCTCCATTCAAGGGATTGTGAAAATAATGAAAATGAAAATATCAACAATGCTTCCCGGGAAATCAATAGGATATAAAAATAAAAAACATGGGACTGTTATGCTAGGATCCTTAAAATAACATAATTGGAAATTGAATTTAACAATTTGTTTTAAATATATTTTCTATTTCTATCCACAAATTTAAATGGAATGAAACTTACAGAGTGGAGCAGTTTGGCTGAAATTCCCATTGGTGGTTGGTGCTGGGATTACTGGAGGTGTTACACTGGACACAGTACTATTTTCAAATGCTCGAGGATTGAACTCCTCTTCCAACAGGAGCCCTTGTAAGCGAGTGCCAACATATGGTGCTGGTGGCTCAATTATTGGACTAAGGGAAGTCAGGAGGTCCGTGCTGAAAAAGAAGAATTTAGGAAACAATCAACCAAAGCTTCACCTAATGTAAGAATAAATGCACAATATTTCAAATATAAGTCAAAAAAGTATGAACCTGAATGAATAGAACCATTTATTTTCAGTAAATAACCTGAATCTTGGTAACATTTATGTATGTCATTGAGAGCACATAGTCACCATAATCACTGTATCTCATATTCACCATGAATCACTCATAAGATACAACGTAAGCTTTGAAACATTGGATAAGTCACAGTTTTATTTTATCATCCCATGTTGTTAATGATTAATTATTTATCAATTTAATCTCTTTGATGATCTATGGTATATCTAAGCATCCTGTATCAATTTAATGGCTTTACTGGACCGAGATTGAGACTATATAGTCCCTTCTTCTACCTAATCCTTAAACAAAGCATTGCAGACAATTACATTGAAGGATGCTTAAAAATTAGAATATTTTTATTAATATTAGTATTCTAGTTGTTAAGGCAGGTTTTGGATGGACAAAACCTATACAATTGAACAACTATAGATTTCCTTGCCTCTCCTAACACAATACAAGCTGACATCAGACACCACAATAAATCCTTATTTAATTACGCACACTTAAAATGAGAATAATACTTACCACAATGAATTACTGCAATGAAGAAGGGATCACACAAGGAATAGTTACATTAATATTGGCACCTAGAACTTTTAAAATGGAAAGCTTATAAAAGAGTAATATACTGCTAGAACTGTCTTACTTGAATGGGTCATTGGCTCCAAATCCTCCAGTTTCAAATGATCTAGGTGGCACTGGTGGAGGTCCCCCCACACCATTCGTCGAAACATTGATCAGATGGTTGCCATTGGTGCTGTTAGTGTGGTTCATCCCGTTGCTGCTGCTACTACTTTTGCTGTTGTTATTGACTATGTTGTCAGGTGAGGACGGGAATGAAGAGGAAGAGGAGGATGACGTTGAGGAGGCTGATGAGTTTGATGAGCTCACTATCTCCCTCTCCCCAATGCTCCCATTTTGGCCATTACCTGCCACTTCCACATCAACATTGACATTGACCACCAAAAGATCAGAGATATTGTTGCGGTGTAAATAGTCATCAACTTCGTTCTGGAATGAAAAGCAGGGGCTTAATTAATTAGGGGAATACATTGTAGTCTACACAAAATGGTGATGACAGGTATTTTGTACAGATGAAGAAACAAGAGTGAAAGGACAGTAATCTTATGTGGAGAAATGTCTCATGGTTACAAGCACTTTGAGACTACACTACTATAGCATAAACCATTTACAAGGCAGGAAGGATTGGATATCCTAAAGCCAACTTGGTAGTCCATTCTTGTATACTTGTTGTTTGCGATAGCCTAGCAAAGCCACCTTCCCATATATGGATAGAGATAACATGTTATTTTGTGACAACTTCGTCAGAAACATTCCAGTTAGGTAGCAGTAGTTTTTAGGGGAGATGAGCGACGGCCAAGGTCATTTGTTAATTTAACCAAAATAACCACTAGGGATGGATTGGAAAGGAGTAAGGGTGGAGAGAAATTTGGTGTTGGCATTAGCTTTCACTTAACAAAAGGCACCAAGGGGTCCCCAGTTTAATGTCCCATCCGATAGACAGCGTATACTCACTCAAAGTTCTCTCTCCAAAAAGCAGGTCATGTAATGATTGGGATATCACTGAAAAATATCTGCTAACTCCAGAATTTGAACCTTGACCCTTTTGGTGGGAAGCCAGGATGTTAGTCACCACACCACCTGATCCCCAAAACACTGCAGCTCATCATACTTCAAAGTCATAATGAATCAAAAAAATGTAACCCATTCTAAGAAACTGCAGGCAATGGCACAAAAGCAACTTTATAGGAGTCTTTTGGTGATTTGTGAAGAATTTGACAATAGAAAAGTGCACTTATTGAACTTCAAACCTTAGCTAATGAAGGGGATGCTGCGATTTAGATTCAATCAATGTTGTATCGGGTCCTATCAGATTGAGATCAAATATATAATCATAGAAACAAAGAAATCAAACATAGAAACAAAGAGATCAAACATAGAATGAAAACTCAAAAAGTCAATAAAGTTGGAGTGGCATGGTGTTGATTAAGATTAAATGAACTTATGCATGGAGATATAAATATAAACAAAGAGGTGGACATAAAACAAATTATGCATCAGTCCCTGTTTTACCTAGTAGTTTTAATGCATTAAATGCATATATGATACTTGCAAGATGGCATTCATTTCCAACATGTAAAAACTCTTACAAATTCAGGATTAGGTTACTCCTTTGAAATACATTCAAGTGATCTAGAAAGTTAGAATACCTTTCCAAGGATGCAAGCCAAATCCTGAAGGCGACGTCTTAACTCTGCATTTTCTGCTTCAACCCTTCGCACTCTCTGCTGAGCCACCATCGTTCTCCTTTGGGTCTCCAAATCCTTACCGGAAGTCTCAAGGAAACGACGGTATGCCAACTCAAAGGCTTGACCAATTGTCAGGGTTATTTCTTCAGCCTAAGATAGTTGATCAATTTGAAAAAAGTGACATGTTAACTTATTCCTACAAACTGAAATCATTCTGCTTAATTTGAAGAGTTCAAAATTAACAGAGTAAAGTTGCATACCAATTTGTCACTGACAAACACAAAGCACACATGCTTGTCAGAATCTGCATCCTTAGCTATAAAGCTGAAAAACTTCTTCTCTCCCTTGTCATCAGCACAGTATGATATTCGATGTAGAGGAAACTGGTACATGATTGCCTGCAAAGTAAACCATGGGAAACGGTATAGTAAGATGTGATTTCCTATACAATTTATTAATGGTTACAATATCAAAATTTGAGGGTGCACATAGAAGTATACACCATCTCATAAATAAAAGCTTATTTGAAACAAAATTAAGGATAACAAATTCTCAAATCACTGCTTTGATATGCATTCATTTTAGCACATGAAAATTACCATAAAATATGCTGCCAGAATTCAATGCATTAACACTAACAGAAAAATCAAACAGTTCAATTTAATTATTTAAGATGTAATCACTGCAGTAGAAAGAAAGAAATTGACAATTGTTTACAAGTCTTAGTTAAAATGGTTTTCATTCAATAAATTTTGTTAAGGTATTATAACTAATATGGTCTAAATGGTTTCTCACTATAATCTACATTTCATGAGAACTTTCCAATTTCAGAATGGATTCACTTGTTTATGAAATTTTTTAATTTAAGGAAATGCTAAATAATTGAACGAAATTGTTAAATGAATTTACCAAAAAAGAAGAGCATGAGCAACAATCCTCCCAATTTATTTCTTTCATGGAGGCTATATATTATTTATACAAGATATAATAATCAGCTGCAATAAGGATTATTAAATAGTATAAATAACATTTGTATGAAACATGAGATGAATGATGAATGGTGAATTAATTTTCTCACAATTAGTACTCCCTCAAGTACTCATATTTCAAGAAACATACAATTGTACATAAGCAGTTTCTTAGACACCACTTAGGGTCCCATGACGGTGTCCTTTGAGGGAGGATTTAACTTTTGGCAATAGAAAATAGTATGCTAGTGCCAAGTCGGGGCTATAATTGGGTTGGGAAATCATAGAGATGATATCAATGACCATCCAGCACAGGACTCATTCTCTACACTCTCTCGGCCATTTCTGAAGAGCTTGTGACACTTAAAAATTGAAGCTTGTGACATGATTTAATCCTTGAATACTTGGCAAATCGTGCCCTATGTCTCTGTACTGGGTTTCCCCAGGCCAATGCAAAATTTGATGGCGTTGCTACTGTTATACAATCGCTTGCTGCATTTTGCTTGCAGGTGACTTTGCTTGCACCAAGTCACTCAACAGGGGTCCACTAATAACATTATCTAGCCTGAATGAATGCTTGCAAGCGACTGGCCCTTGGCATGAGTTGAAAGTCAAACCCCCCCCTACCACCAAGCCTGCAGGCTGTGACATACAGTCACGTAGGGAAAATATTTCCGATAATTTTTATATTAACCTTGTAAATTGTTTTTCTTACGTTAAATTTTTGTATTGGGAACAGAGCATTATAACACATGCGCACACACATGTGTGGTGCAGCATAATCATATTTTTATCAATGAAGTTGCATCAGAGTATAAAATGTAAATGGAGAGACTCCTTAAGGACTCTTTGACTAGATCCACCTCAAGCAATTACCATCTATTCATTCAATGAAGAGAATTCAAAAATCATTCAATGAAGTGCAAAATTTTCAACTGAAAGAGTAAATGAAAAACCAAGTATTTAAGTCAATAGTAACTATCTGACCAGCTGACTTAGCTAAATAGAACCAAATTATTTCATTTTACTTTCTAGTAAATATTTAATTAAGTAAAAAACACTAAGAAACCGGTCGTATTAATAACAAAAAAATTTATTTTGTGGAAAATTGCTTATTTTAAGTAATCATGATATTCCACCATGTCACGCCTGAAACGTCTCTTTTTATACAAAGTGTCGTGTTGGGGTTTGCTAAAGTGCCTCCTTATGGATTAAAAATGGATGATGCTCTTGAGCAAATGGAGATAAGGAGACACTTAGCAAACCCCACATGATACTTTGTACAGAGCATTGTTTCTGCCTCCCTTCACAGTCCTTTCAGAGAAACTACAACACTAATTTAACATGGACACTATTACATGTTAATTGTCATATTTAAAATTAACTTTAGAGCCTAACTGGAAAAATTATGAAGATCAATAGGCAATTACACCTCTCTCACCTTTGTCTTTGGGTCCTGCACAGCCACTCCATCCACGCTTATTGTCAGCTCAACTTTTGGTGTCCTTCCTCCTGTGGACCCAGCCTCTGCCTTGCGGAGTTGTTGGCTGAACTTTATCTTCCTGATCCCTTCCTTGACCACTTCAATACCCTTAGCCTCTTCCACCTCTGTGCTGCCAAGGAACTGCAAGCAATATAACAAGTTAGTTTTTAGTATAAGAAAATCATTATCTGAGGAAATATTTCTCAAAGGACTGTTTTAATGAACCTCCGGAGAAGGGTTGGGCCACATGAAACAGATGGATGGTGGAATACATCCAAACATGGCTTTACATAGTACACTAATGCAACAAATTAACGAAAAACGTGTGAACTTCTTCATGGGGATGAATGGGGGCTGCTGCAGGACTTAATATACATAAGCTTACTGCTAGAAGGGGAACTAGCTGCATTAAAACTATTGAGAAAACTTTAAGAATCCCAAATATCAATAGCTTAAATTCAGGAAAAACTATTACATTTCTTGAACCAAAATAATTGCCCTATTTAAATAAAAATCACTCTCATTATATGACAGATGTAACTCGAATGTTATGAAAAATCACTATATCCCACCAAATTTTTGAATTCCTGGGGTCTCTGAACATGCCCATCTTGACTTGCTCAGAACCATTACCTCTCTCAGCCATTTTCTCAAATTCTTAGAGCCTTTGGCCCTAACGACCTGATGATCGCCTTAGAGAGGCTTTAGAATGATAACTATTGCCATATTGTTAGCATTAAGTGGCCCTTGCACTATTCACTACTAAGGCTGCACTACGATATTAATGTATACTTACTCGACACATAAACCCATATTAAAAAACAGATTAAACCACATGCACTGCTATTTCCATCAAAAATGAGGAATTGGATCTTTTAATTATAAGCTATATTAATTATCCTTTCTTCTAAATAACTACTATAACTCCCATTAGGCATCGATGAATTGCATGAAAACAGCTGAAAGCCTTCCAGCTTGTCCCCAAGCTTTCACATGTAGTTGATGCCTTTAATGAATGTGAAATTGTACAGGGCAAATTATAAAAAATTTAAAAGTCAGTTTTGACGGGAACATAGACCATGAAAAAAGAACTTGGAACAATAAAAACGTTAAATAATGACATTGGAAGGGAAATACTATGTTGATTCTTACTATTGCTCAAGTGAGACAGAAAACGACTGCGATAGAGGCTGTAATTGAGTAAACAGTACTTAACTTTAGTCCGCCTCCCCCTGAATGAGTTCAGTGCCACCCCAACAATTGGATCACACATCATCTAATTCGATCCAAATTCATAGCGATTCAAGGACAGACAACTAATTATGAATTTGTTTGTATTTGCCAACTAAAACGTGTTGACTGACAAAACTAACTAGATGTGTTCAATGTATCTCTTCCAACTGGTTGCAGTACATCATGCACCGAAATAAAACAAGTAAAACATGATATAAACTCATCCAATGCAATGACTTGAGACAACTCTCTGGTTGCACATGTACTCTCCTGCCATCTTATATCTGTTCTTAATATTTTTTGTTAACTTTTTATTATTTTTTATTTCTTTAAGCCGTTCTCTTTCTTAGTGTGTATTATATGTATTGTCTGTCAGCGAATGTAAAAGCCTTTGTGCTGTTTTTGGCTGCTTTATTAAACAAATAAATAAACGAGCTTAGAGCTGACAAATCGAACCAAAACTATGCTAAATTTTGGTAGAGAGATAATATTTCTTCGAAAAACTTATTTCTCTCCATTTATTGTTAATCAACAACAGTGGTGATAAGGTTGGATGCGTCCATTGCTTTGCAACCCATGCAGAATGTAAATATTGTCAACCCTGAATCTCTACCCTTTTAAAAATTCCTTACTGGCACCAAGTAGATCTATCATTCATTAAACTAACAACATTTTTTTATTGAGTGGCTCAGTAAATTTCTAAAATTCAAGGAAAGGAAGTGTAGCTTACATGAAAAAAATAATTTAGCTCTCCTCCACAAATAGAAGTCGAAAATTTCATCAGATGACAACAAGTTTGTCAAATGTACGTGAAATTAATTCAGTAGAGCACATTTGGAATATATTGCTCAGCAAACTATGGCAGCTGGTGTCCGAAAGACGTGATAAATAACTCACAAAATGTGAGGCAAGATCTATTTTGATCGATGCATACTCAAATCATGATGAGAGAAAGAATTAGCGCCCATCGGTCGGCGCGTGGTGATTGTCCCTACACACTCAAACATTCCCTGAATCTTCGAAGTGTAAAAACAAAAAAAAGGCAGCCTAAAAAAAGAGAGCGCACGGAACATTTCGACCGTCGTCTTGAAGAATGGAAATAAAGAATTGATATAAACACGCACCAAGGCGGACGAACGCGACTAGCTAGCAGTTGCCCGCGAGGCGCTGATGCAAGCGGGGGAAGATAACGTTGTGGGCATTGGGAGGGGGAAAGGAGAGGGACAGCTGTGAGTTCGGTTAGGAAAAGGTGAGAGGGACAAAGGGGGAGGTGCGCGGCACGAGGCCACTCGGAAATGAGGACAGGAGGAGCAAGGGGGAAGGTGCCAAGGAACAGGGAAGAGGAAGGGGTATGGAACCGAAGCGTGGGAGTGAGGCAAAGCAGGTCAACAAACCCGCGCCCCCCCCCCTGGCAGTTAATTGTCGTCGTTGGTCGCTGTCCGAGGTGCACAGTGGATGATGACGGACAACGAGTAGGGTGCTTCGGCGGTGGACTCCGCGAGTAAAACCCATCCCCATGATGAATGATCAATTATCCGTGGCTAGCCACTTCCGCCGGGGGTCCCTCACAAACCAGACTAGGAGGGGTGGTGTTTGGAACCCCATAAGATATTTCATATTAGGTGGATAAGAAATCGCGTGGTATAAACGGGTACAAAAATTTTTTATCCCCACCCCCCTCGGGAAATAACGTCAAATAATCTTTGAGAAGAGAATTTTTTCTCGTCGAGTTTGATGTGACTACTTGAAGATCTTGTAAAATGTATTATCTTAGAGTTCCATAGAATTCCTCACGCCTTGGTTCCGGAATGAATCGACCACAGTGCCGTAGAAAAATACCATGAGCGGCCATCAATGTCCAGCAATCACTGGCTTCCAAAATATCATTATTCTTCGAATGCATCGACACAATGTCAATGACGCCGTAACATACAAGAAAATCACAGCGTGATTCAACCGAATCGATAATTTATTTCTATCCCTTGTTTCGTCGCTGTAGTTCGAACAGAGTTCATATCCATTGAATGGGTTAAAACATACAAGGTGATCGCCAAATAAATTATTTTCTAAGTGAAAATGTCGCGCTTTCGTAGATCTAACCCTCCATTTTACGAGTTTCCATTATCACGATGATTACCAGTTATGGGTTCCCGCGTGAAATAAACAAGGTAGTTTATTTGTAACATCATATGATGAAAATATAGCCAAGAAATTTATTATTGGAAGCGCTTTCACGGGAGAGAGGAATGGCAATTATCACCGCCCCTTCAGAGTATCGGGGATGGTTTTAGTACCAAAATATTTGAAATTGAAAAATTGATTACCGATTAATCAATTTAAAATTGACCCATAAAAAATGTACGCCTTGATCGATCGAGAGCACTTCTGACCAGAAGGCGAGATGCGCAACGCTCTCGATGGATAAATGGAAGGTCGTTGGCGGCCAATTTCCACCGCAGGGGTAAATCTCTGTTGACACGAAATGGTTAGAACAGTGGCGCACAACCAGCGGCCTGCCATAGCTGACATTTTTATTTTTAGAAATTAAACGATTTATCTGAAATTCCGTATAATTTTTTGGTGAAATAATTGAAAAAAGCAAAAGCTTGGACGAAAGCTTTCACAGATATCATTTATAAAATTAGTATCTTCGGTAAAACATTTTCATCAACATCGATTCTTAGACTGTACTGCAGCGTTTTCAGGTCAAAAGTGACTGTCGCCTTACTCGTACAGTGCAAATACCTGCTTAACCCTTTACATGCTTAAACCCTTTCAAAATGTTTGACGCTTTATGAAGTCTACCATTAGTCCTTCAATACTGAGATCGGCTGACTAGAGCCCTCCATTACAATAATTATTCCCTCAATCCCAGTACTTTAATTCCTCTTTACTTGGCCCAAACATTGGCGCCTTGGTCAGCAATTTGGAATATTCGTACGCATTGGATTTTCGACCTTTTAGTTGAAATTACCCGACAAGGGGCATCCGTCGGTGTTCCGGGCTGGGAGACGACTTGAGGAACTTCCTTCCCAGTGGGTTTTCCCTCATTCCGCGCGGGGGCTGTGTTAATGTTGAATTTCGCGTTTTATTAATGAAAAAAGCTTTTCATTATTTGGAGATGCACGAGTCTTTCAACCCCGATTATACCCGTTTGTCCCTTGAACAAGTTTGATTTTTATTTGTGAAGGGATATATAATTTCGAAGGGTTCAATAATGACGACATCTTTACTAGAATGTAACGAAATATCTAACTCAAATATCATGGTTCCAATTCTACGTAACTATGATTTGCTATGAACAGAATATCGAGGGATGAATGATTTTTTTTGGTGTTCCGCACAGAATTGACACTATCAGCAGCTATCAAGCGCAGAATTCACCTAGTAAAAATCCCCGACTTCCAAATAAAATCTCATTGGACGGATCCTAGAGCCAGTAGGCCAAAGTTCAACAAGATTCCAATTTTTTTGGAAAACTTACTACATAAACATTAAGGCCAGAAAAAACTCTGAAGTAGTTATTCTCCGATTCTCGTTTCAGAAGACGACCTCGAACATTAGGTAGGAGAGAGAGAGAGGAGGCATCGTAATTAATGGCAAACTGCTCTTCCGACAATTAAGTGAAATCTCGTCGAGGCTGTGGCAGATCCAGTACCGAGGAAGGGGGAAATGAGGCAATATCATGGAGGCTTAATTAACAGCGAGAATTCAGTATGAAGAGGCATTTTCAAACAGTTAATTCCCCCACTTAGCAAGGTTTCATAAATAACCCTTCAAACATCCCATGAGAATGAAAAGCTGAGCTCAGCCGACGATAATGGTGTATCAATTTCTTCCAAAGAAAATTGTAGCCAATTTCTTAATGGGTCGCCACATAATTATTTATTAGATGTCATTATTATCTAGACGCTAAAATTCATGGTCGTCTCATTAACGCCAAGTCTGTTTTCACCTTTGATGACTTTACTAAGGACTGCAGAACTTTCGACGGAAAAAGTATACTAGATATTCTCAGTCATTAAAACGGAAACTGTATGCATCATACATGCTTTCTGTCCACTATTTTTTGGTTTTAAAATAATGAAGTTCATTGGTTCCTTACTATATACCCATACATTATTTATTTTTTTAGCAGACCGTTGTCTTTTTTAACTGGTTGACTTGATTCGTTGATTAAAACCACACTCTGAATGAATCACGGTGACAGGAGGATTCGGACATTCATGGAAGCCCGACAAATTACTTAGCAGGAGCAGTTGAGATCGAGAGGGTAATCAATGAAGGAGACCGATTACAGAAAATCGATTCGCATAATTATAGCTTTAATGACGGATCGCGTGCATTCTGCTATAAACATTTAGGGGGTATAAGAAGAGAACTAATGAATCAAAGGTTGTCAAAAATTAAAAAGCCAAAATCCACACAATTCTTATGAATTATTCTCGAGAAAGTTTGGAATTTCCTTAAGTTGAACTCAAGCTTAGTGCCAAGGCGAGAGGTCACAAGCTGTTTATTTTTTTCAAGCTTTCGCTCACGGTATCTATACAAGCTTCGAATAGCCCTCTCCTATTGTTTCGGTGTAAACATCTTCCTCCTCAACAGGAGTCTCTCCATTACTACGTTAACAAAACAAACCCGAATTTCCGCATCATTTTCAGTTTGCACACGCAGAAAAAGAAAAGCAAGGATGTAAAAAAAAATGAACCAGAGAGTTTGAAAGGGAATTGGATAGGCAAATAAGGAGAGCTTTGGTAACCCAACTTCAGAATGAAAGGTGGAGGACCAATTGGCTTCACTCCGAGTATTTCGGGCGAGCACTCAACTACGAAATTACGTAAATTGGAACATGGAGAAATAAATCACGGGAACTGGAGAGGCAAACGAGGGAAAGGAACGAAAACGAGAGGACTCGTCCCACCCCGCCCCCCCCCCCTCTGAGCGGTCGCAATGGCAGAACCACTCACACGGATATGATCCACCAATAAAAACGAATTCACGGGGCAAATCAAGCGTAGCCAGACTCCAGACTCGGCGAGCAGAACAGTGATCAGACTAATCATCGAATGAATGACACTTCAAATCCCCTGTGGAAGCCGCTGCCGCCGCTGTGGGAGATCTCATGGCGGCAGCGAAAGCTTCTCCCGTCGATCGACGGCGCATCCCACGTTTAACTCGCCGGCGGTCGACGGGGCGGGGGGCCGCCGACGAGTACCACACTCCCCTGGGCAACCGGGGAGAAATTATTGGAGTAAAGGGTTGGGACTGGGAAGCGGTTCGGTGAAGAGAGAGAGACTGCGCGCCCGCAATGAATATCAGCCAAGGCCGCGACTGTCGGTGCTCGGCACGGGGAAGGGATGCACAATATAGAGGGGAAAGACAGAGGGGCTGGGACGGGGGTGAAGGCATGCTGCTCCCAAATGTGGGCCTGTTATGTAATAACCACTGGTGGCAGGTTATTGTAGGATTAGCCTACCGTATAAAGTGGGTTTTTGATGAACCCAGGGACTAGCATTGCTACATTTAAAAGTCCCGCCTTAAACTACGCAAATAACCCTTTACCCACCGACCGTGGTAAACCATTTTTTGAATTCCTCTTTCCACTTCTACTCTTTCTTTCTTTACGACATTCAAACTCCCATTAACATGTCCTGAGCCTACTTTTTCAGCCTTAGAATTTCTCCCAACAATTCTGGTACGTTAGCATGTTTGCGGACACGAGAGTTTACCTCGTATGCGACAGAGACAATTTATACTACAATATACGACAATTCATCACGGACAGTTATTGAAAGGGGATCATTGTTATGCAATTATTTATTTTTAAAACTCACTATTGAGTTTTATCTCTTTGTGTGTGTACCTGAGATTTTTTTCGAGATTTTTCCGAATCTTCGCCTCTCGTCCATAGCAGGCCACTTTTTCAAAGACAATAAAAATTTCCCTCTCATTTAAAAGGTGACCGGAATGGATCATGAAGTGATGGACTCCACCCAGTGGCGATCGAAGACGCGTAGCTACCATTCCCTGAAAGTTCTTTCAGCCATATAAATTCATTCCAGGGAAAGCACTTAAAATAAAATATGAATAAATTTGATTTAACGGATGTAATGACAGCATATTTAACTAAATTTTCTCAGGGTCTAAAAAGCACGACATGTGCTGCCTAACTTTAGCTAAAACAATATGTGGTCAACAAAGGAAACGCGAAATTATACAAAGCTGGAAACATTCCGAGCTGATAACCCGGACACTCACCGGAGTTCCGAGTAGGAACGAATTGATAAAAAGAATTTAAATTGTCCGAAACCTAGCTCATCACTCCCCCTCTTCCACTGAATTCCCCAATGGCAGACAGGATGGCAACTCTTCCGTACGAGGAAATCCCGTTCCATCAATAGACCGGCTGGCTGTCCCATGCATTCCTGGTCCATTACACATTTCATTATCGCGTGTTCTAATCCCATATTGACAATGAAGGAAGCACAGAATACAAAGCCTGTGATCACCTCTAAGAGCAGCGGTTAACCTTCATACCGCAGGGCGACGCAGAATCACTTGATTAGCAATCTTCACTCATCGAATCAGTAAAGGTGAATGAAACACGCGGGATTCAGACCATTGCTTTATTTTTCTCGCGCTCCCAGTGGTGACAAACTCATCCATGTGACTTGGTTGTGTCAAAGAAAATGTGAAACAAGTCGTTTAAACTAATTGCACCATGACTGAACGTTCATTTATTTCTTGAACTTAAGGTGAAGTTGCATCCGAGGCATAAAACATAGTACATTTTTTTTAATATTCGTCATAGAAGTTCGAAAGGAATCGTTCTCAGTCAAAACCTGGGTATCGACTGTGTAAGATAAGAAAATATGGAACGAAGAGCAATAATTCAAATTAAAACACGATAATACGCGCCTATCTAGGACGACGACCCAGGTTGCCCAGTGAATCAATCTCAAAGTCGCAGGTTCGACTCCCGTCGCGAGGCACTAGCTGTGGATACCAAACCGTGCATAATTTAATCTCTAGCGCTTTTAGCTTTCCTCGTGTATCGTATATCTTCCGCTTCCTTAACGATGAAAATACGATAGGAAATTTTTGATATTCAGAAGAGATGAAAATAATACATAAACTTTCTATTCTATTCTATTTCTATATGGTAATGATATTAGGCCAGCAAGTTTAGACAGACAATATAACGTACATGAGCATAGTTCCGGTCCAGGCATACTCGATTACGATATAAAATGGGGTTTAAGGGGATTGAAATGAAATAAGGCCGTGGGGACAGATGAAATTTCCATGGAACTATTTAAGGGCTTTGGTAAAACGTGAAGAGTTTTCACAGGAATTTATGAGAAATAAATATGGGGCTGAGGAGTACTGAACAATAAGTCTGATTCCACACGCAGCTTAATTGATCGAAAAATTCTCAGGATCATCAATAAGAGGATGGAGAAGAGAGCTATCGATTACTTGGGAGATTACCAGTTTGGATTTCAGAAGGTGAGAGATTCAATGGTAGTAATGAGATCACCAGTAGCAAGTAACATCGAATATAATCAGGATGTATTTGTGTGCTTCGTATATTTCCACAAGTTAATTGGGCAGAATGAATTAATAAATTATGGAGGAAAGCGACTTGCATATGGGTCAAACTGCTCAGGTGAGTGAGGCGGATGGAGAGTCGGTATGGGTACTGTTAGATAAAGAAGAGGGGTAAGACAAGAATGTCCACTAACACCCGTGATTTTCACCTTATGAGTAGAGGAAATTGTTAAAAATGGCATGGTACGAACAAGAGATCTGAATGAAAGTCGGGGGCGAAATTATAAAATCAGTTAGGTTTACGGAAGTTCAAGTTTTAGTTAGTCATGCAGCCAAAGGGTTAGTCATTGCTGAGGGCATTAGAAAACCAGTGTAATTGGCATGCGACACGAATCAATGTATGCAACATAAAGGTGACGACGTTACTGATAGGGTAAAATGCTAAGTTAAATTAATTAGCATCAAGTAAATAAGTAAAACAATCACATAAATAAAAATAATAAATATAACATAAATATAAATTAATATTAAATAAATAACAATAACAAAAGTAACGGTTCTGTAGGTCACATCTGATTTGAACTTTTAAAAAAATGTGGTTATCGCACTATGAAGTGCAACCACGCCTTTACTTGTGATTTTCTTTCGATCAATGATTGAAATCATGACCCTAAATTAGGTAACTGTTTGTAATTTCAACCAAGTCAAAACTGCGGCGAAAGTGATCGAGTGAAATGTGTGTTCACTGCTAGGAGCCTTGTTGAGGCAATTCATAAAAATCCATACACCGTCACAACGATGTACTCTACGTACTGAAAACATTATTCACATACTTCTTTCTATGATACATTAATCGAGCATTGCCAGATTCAATTTACGTTTTACCTCTTCCCTTCCAGGGAGGAAAATGATTATGGCTGTAAACAGGGGGTTTTTCATCGTCCTCACCACTAATTTGCCAATTTTCGCGATAACACGGAATTTTAATATTTTAATTTTGATACAATCTAATAGATTAAATGCCTAGAATGATGTAACTCAAACCACAAATCACGCCACTAATTCCCAAGCATCAAAAAATCACCACCGTCTTGATCTGCATCTCGTTCATACCTTGACTGGCCCTTAACGTGGAATTTGGGCCCCGGAGTGAACAAAATATTTGAAGACACATGGCTTTAACAACACGACTCCTATTATTTCCTGGAGTTAATAATCTCCGGCAAAAGCACATGTAGGAATTTTAGGAATGCGCCAAGACTTTTACAAATATCATTATCGCAATTAACGACTATTATCACCCATAATTTACGTCACGCTGGAAATGTTCGTGTTCCACAGAAAACATTGTCATGTAAGTGGCACTACAGCTTAAACAAGTGAATCACTTTCCACTATTCCTACTAGACGCTCGATTGGAAAATAAATTGGAAATTTGCTCCTAAAGAAACGTCACCACTGACTTCGAAGTCAACGAAGCAAAATATTGGAGTCTGAAGGACTAGTATGTGGAATTGATTCTACCATCAGGGACGTAGAAGAATTAACCATCTCATTAAATTAATTTAACACTCCGTTATCTATGAAAAGGCCATATAATATCACAATAAAGAGGTCATGTTTATGCAATGAAGGAAACCTTAATTGACTGATGGGGCATTTCCTCATTTTCTCTCCATTTATCTTTACCGGGAAATACACTCTAATTTTACAATACATAATGATACTTTTATAACTTCATAATTGACTTAATTATAGGGAAAAAGAGATTCATCATATTTTATAGTACCTGATCTTCAGAACGCTCATTGTGTGTGGGCGAGTTAGCATAGCATATTTACTCCGCTGTTTCACATACCCACTGCCTTACTAATAACCGCCAGGAGATATCGGATGCCAATTATTGCAGCAGGCTCTTCAAAGGACTGTATTTTAGCAGGGGTGGAAAATATCAATGGATTGGCAAAGAAAACTACGGCTACTAAACTAGGAATAAAATCTTCGCTAACACAGAACCATGTCCTACTCTCTCAACCATCCTCCAGCAGAGCAAGTGTAGTTACGAGGGTCATCCGGAAAGTAGTACCCGTTCGTGAAATAAAGACACAAAAGTAAATATTAACAAACATAAAAAAATTTATTTGAAAGAGGATACTTTAAACTACTTCTCAACATAATCTCCAAGCAAATTAAGGCATTTGTCATAACGTGTGACAAGTTTCTGTATTCCTGCTGCATAGTCCTTCGCCGCCAGCTCATTGAGATACAGGGTCACTCCTTCTTTAAGTTCTTCATCGCTGTCAAATCTTTTTCCTGCCAAAAAGTCTTTAAGCTTTGTAAAGAGATGAAAATCTGAAGGGGCCAAGTCCGGGCTATACGGTGGATGGTCGAAAGTTTCCCATTTGAATTGCTGCAAAAGTTTTTGTGTTATCCCAGCTGCATGAGGCCTGGCATTGTCATGAACGAGAATGACACCAGTAGACAATAGACCTCGCCGCCGATTTTGTATTGCCCGCCGTAATTTCTTTAATGTTTCACAATACGCATTGGCATTTATAGTGTCTCCACGGGCCATAAAATCAATAAGCAATACACCTCGTCGATCCCAGAAAATGGTTGCCATGAGTTTCCTGGTGGACAGAACTGTCTTGAATTTTTTTGGTTTGTTTGGTGAATGAGCATGATGCCACTCCATTGACTGTCGTTTACTCTCAGGTGATGCATAACAAACCCATGTTTCGTCACCAGTAATTATGCGAGTCAAGAAAGAGTCTCCTTCATCAGAATAACGTCCCAAAAACGTCAGTGCTGCAGCCATACGCTTGGCTTTGTGCTCATCTGTAAGCATGCGAGGGACCCATCTTGCACAAATTTTTGCATAATGCAGATGGTGTTTAACAATTTCATGAACAATTGTTCGAGAAACATTGGGAAAATGCTCACAGATGTCATCAATTGTGACGCGCCGATCGTTCCTCACGAATTCGTCAACTGAGCTCACCAGTTGGTCTGTAATGACAGACGGTCTCCCCGAACGCTCATCGTCGTGTGTGTTCCCCCTCTCCATGTTGAAGTTGCGACACCACCGCCGAACAGACGACTCGTCCATTACATTGTCTCCATACACCTCCTTTAATTGGCGATGAATATCACATGGGCGAACGTTTCTTGCATTGAGGAATTTAATCACTGCCCTCACTTCACAACTGGCGGCGTTCTCAATTTTTTTAAACATTGTAAACAATCACAGCAACAACACAGGCAATGCTAGCGTCACGCAACTTGGCTCAGAGAAGGCAGACAAGCCACTGAAGCTATCTGACCTCGTCCAGCGGCTACTCGCGTCGTCAGCACTTCATGCGGCACGAACGGGTACTACTTTCCGGATGACCCTCGTATATAGAATTTGTGTTTCAGTTATCATAAGAGAACAACCCTTCTATCATCCCTTCCGACAAATTTATAGTGTAGCTGCACCTCTTACCTCCCCCCCCACTCCCATGCATTGCCAATTGGGTTTCCTCCCTCTCCTGCCCATTTTCCACTTCGAGATACAACCCTTTCCCCTTTCTGCGAAACTTTGGGAACGGAAAGATTCTCATTGTTCTTTTCCGCGACAAGACGGACGCGGAGGGGTGAGCGTGCACCAGGCCCATAAGCGCGGGGCATAAACCTTACCCTCCGGGGAATCCCCCCCACCTTCCCACCAAACCATCGACTCCCACATACGTGTACCGAGTCCTCGCATATTCTGGCCCAGGATGATACTAAAATTTTCCTGGAAAAAAACCCTTTCCATAAACAGATGTCTTTACCTAGGTTCAGAGCTGGTTCGGAGTACCCTGCTCGATTACTCCGACAAAGGCGGACTGTCTTATCATTCTCATGTTTACACTGCCATGACAGAGATGATATTTTGTTGTCTGGAGGTCCAAATGACATCGATTAATTTCGCAAAAAGTCGAAGACATCTATAGGAATACGTACATTAATGCCCAGCGTGAAACATTCTATTCCAAGTAGAACCTAAACGCCAAAGATCGTACACTGGGATTTGGCACCATAGAACTAAATGCTACCGTAAAAGGAGACGTTTTAATGATTCAAATTCATATATATTCAACCTTATTAAAATAAAAATTGCAATATTTTCGCGACAATACGTAAATTGCTCTCACAAAACAATTAACTCGGTAAATAACATTGAATTTTACAATGTCAATCAGCATAAAAACCTGTTCTGGACATAGTGATGTATTCATCCGACTTCCGTCTCGTTGACAGTGATACCATTAAAAAAAGAGTATCTTTGAATCACTCCGCATGCCGATTCTCCAAAAAGGGCAATCGGCCTTAATGGGATACATTTGTATTTCGCATCGCGAGCCCGGTTTTTATAAGTTATTTTTCTCCGCTACTGCCGATAAAGGAACAACCGCGCGCCGCACGAGACTATAAAGTGACGGGAAAGAGGGATGAGATGGAGGGGGGAGACACTTTGACCTTGCAAGGGAAGTGGTGAAGACGCGTGGTCACACGACGTCGAGGGGAGTGGGAGAGGGACGCGAAGCCAAACCCAGCTGACCAAACGCGAGGTGAACTTCGGGAGAGACTTTGCGTCACAGAGGCGGGTGGGGGAGGAGAGGGAAGGTTTGAGGTGAGTGAGGAGGGGGGACGGGGAGGAGGAATACGTGGAATGGCGGAGGAAAGGCGCTTGCTTGCACGTCGGCCGACAGTCAGCTGTTAAAAGAGAGTCGCCGATCTCCCAAGGACGAAAAAGAAACTGCCCGCCGAAGAAAGCTTCCCCTCCCACCTCCACAAGCTGGGAGGAAATAAACGCGCGGGAGGTCCAGAACGGGGAGGGAGGGAGAGTTACTCAGAGAGGGGAAGGACGAGGCAAGGGTGGGGGTAGGGAAGTTTAAAAAGATGCCCAAGTTGAGTCGCCATGACGAATCTGCAAAATCCCCACCGGAAAGTTCCGGGATTGGCGGCAGTCCTTTATTCTTCACAACAGGATCATTTCAAGTAGCCACAGAGGGCATTTTGATGCCATTTCTGAGCATACAGAATTCTAAAAACCATGATCGTCTTCAGGCGAATCAACCATGATGATTGATATGCAGCCAAGGTCAAAGAGTATATGTATTCGCTGGGGAATACATTCCATCGCTTCTTTGGCTCTGCTATTACGACAGCTAGGTTAGCGCATGCACTGGCCAAGGATAAATATCAACGTAACGTTTCTATTCTAAGCCAAAGGAAAAGGGACGGCGTTGTTCCATTCATCTCAAGTAAAATAAACAATCAAACAACAAAATGCAATTGAGTTCCCAATTAGTAATACATCTTATTACAAAGTAAAAACGCTGCGCCTACTTGGAAAAAGCCTACTTTTTAAAGGATCCATCGTCCGAGTTTTGAGTGCCGGTCAACACCGCCCTTGTAACTTGCTTTTGGGATATTTGAAGCATAAAAATAATTTCCTAACAATAATTGAAACAACATACAACTACACATTTCTCAAGTTCTCAATGATGTTCCACGAAACTTATTTTCAGGGGAGTTCGCATCACGAGCACTTGGCGCCACCTACTGTCCAGGCCGCGCGCGCTCGCACGACCACGCTCGGGCGGCAAAATGGGGTTTTTCAACCTACCCCACGATGCACGCAACCCCACTCACTCCCCTGGCGGTCGGGCCGCCCGGCGAGCGGCGACAGGAATCCCACGCGCCTCGAGGCATTTACAATCGCTCAAATTGCATCGCGGGCTTCCCAAGATATTCAAGCCGCTAGTGAGAATTAGTGTGCATGACACCGATTATGAAACGCGGAAAATGAACTCCGAAGAATCTGGATTCGAAGGACCAGAAAATTATTTCAGGGGACTTTCGACATGAGAAAGGGACTGCCACAAAACGTTCTCATCCTCAGGAAATGAAAAAGTAGCCAATCGTAAGCCCCATCTAATCAAGATACTACTGCAAGATAATAAAGAAATCCTCCCCGATTAATCCTTTCATTCTCAGGCTTGGTCACGAATGCATGAGTTTCTTATTTGTACTAATTACAGGTGTTGTTGGGATGGATTGAATTATTGACCCACAATAGTATACTAAAAAATCAAGTAAAGTCTGGGTCCATAAAAGGCCCAGTTTTACCCACCTTTATTTCTCAATTACTTTGTCAACAAACATAGCGTAACACAGCTAATTATCATTTACAATCGATTATAAAACTGGAAAACATTCATTTTTTTGACCTGATGGATAATTGTAGTAACGAAATTAGGAAAATTCTGTACATTGCCGTCATTGGAACTGAAACCACGGGCGATCAAGTACCTCGTTTGGTGATACGGAGGCTAAATGGTACGAATTCATGATCAAGAAGTACTGTCTTTCACTACGGAGGACAATTTTTTACGCATTAAGGACAATTTAAAATCCATTCCTTATTTACTAAAATGCCAGTAAGAAATAAATTTTAATAAATCAACCGCTTACTGAATGCGTAATGAAATCACAAGCATAAGTACAAAGTTAAAAAATATTTAATGAACTGCCATTCCAGTATTTCTTCTATGATTCCAACTCGTTCGGCAAGCATCGTTAAAAAATAAAAAGAAAAATTAGAACTTTAGAAAGAAACTCTAAAAAGAATATTAGAGAAGGCAAGAAAAATTCATAACACTTCGTATGATTACACTTCAAGTCTATTCAAACATACGAAAACACAAGATACCAAAACTTAATCAACGCTTTGATATCAAATCTGTGTTTACCAAGCTTCAAATACAACAGTTCACCACAAAGCCTTCTCTACTTGACAGATCACATCATTTACACAAGAGTATTTATCCTTTCTAATTACCTCCTACTATCAGTTGTACAAAGGAAATTCTACCGTTGCGCAACACACCCGATATTTCCAAGTACAAAATTCTCGGGATTTTCAACAAAATACACATCAACTGCTGTTTCCCATTTCCAGCAATGCGATATTTTTACCACCGCAGCGAATTAACGACACCATGTTCAACGGCCATTGCTATGAGCATACATCACGGAACATACGTAAGTACGAATCTACAACTGGAGAAATACGTTACAATGACACATTACAAATCATGAACACAGAAATACAATAATCCATTACCAAATAATGACCTCAGACAATACACAGGGATAAACTTTCCAATTTTTTAACATTGAATTCCACGATTAAGAGAATCGCTAAGCCGCGGCCCGTGAAGAAAAAAGAAGAGAATGGATGGGTTATCAAATTATTGATGTTTAAAAGATTTCCAAAGGAGAACCGGTAAAACGGGTCGAATCTCCGATAACAACCCAGATCGCGGCTATTCTCTTGGCACGGCGATGGACTGGTTCTATCCGAGAGGCCACTGAAGATCGCTTTCCCTGCACTGGCCGAAAGTGGGAGGCTTTCGCGCTTCAAATCGCTACACACGCAAGTGAATGTGTATTTTTACAGTCCATCTTCCATCAGGTGACAGCGAGCACTTTCACTGCTGGCAACTGCTCCTCTTTGAGAGATACCCGAAATAGACACTGCGGTTGGTTTTAGGCTTGTCCATACGACCAGAGGGCTTTTGGTGCTTATCGAAACACTTATTTAAGTATTGGTAGTCATCTACTCGGCAGGCATAAGCAGAAGTAAGTGGAAAACATAATAAAATTAGACTCACTACCTCAACACTTAAAAAAACATGGATGTTCATTTATTTTTACCTTGTGAACCGAGGGATTAGATATTAGGCAGGAATACTGAGAGATGGATCGAGATTGAGGCTTGTATGGACGACAAAAAGCTAGGTAAAATTGACGAAGAAAAGGAAACGGAAATTATGCGGGCCAAACAAAAGAATTTCACGCCATAATCGAGAAATAATTGTTATCATTCGTCCAAAATCTACAGAATTACTTTCGATTAATATCATTTTTACCTATCAAAAGAGATGTGGTTACGGCAAGCGGCAAAAATTGATATCGGTAACTGGTGCGGTGGTGACAAACTTTTTTAACAAACTCTGAGAAAAAGCTCATAATTTGCTTTATAACCTTAATTTTTGCGATAGTGAAGATGGATATTTAATTTGACTTCCATCGGTTCGAAGCAAAAGTAATTGAAAACATTTCAGTTCGGGTGGACACCCTTCCAATAAATAGTGAGATACAAATGTTTCCTTAAGAGCCAGAATTTAAAAAAGTAATTGCCGGTAATATTAAGCCTTAGCCGTATTTCCAGAAATTGATGAGAAAAGCCGGATGCAAGAACTCAGTTATAGTTAACCAAGAAATTGAAGCACGAGATTGACTCTCTCTGGGTTATTCAAAGAAATAAATTCGAGATTTGAATGTCTTCAGCATCCTTATAGAAATTAATAGAAAAGCAAGATCTAAGAAATTACTTTTAACCTTGTGAACCTAGGGATTGGAAAATAGGCAGGAACATTGAGAGAGAGATTGAGATATAAGCTATAAAATAGGCTTTTATGGACGACAAAAAGATAGGTAAAATTTACGAAGAAAATGAAACGGAAATTATGCAAGCCAAACAAAAGGGGTGTTGCATTCTAAGGAGGGGCGAGCTCAAATGACTCACCTTGATTCTTAAATTATTCTCATAATAACGTCAGAATATTACAACGAAATTTTGAGCCAATCAGAAAAATGCGACCAACCTTGACTAGATAGGCAATGTGTCCTCTCTGGAGGGTGTCTGGAGGATGTATCCAATTGCGATTCCCTGAGGAAGAAACAAGAAGTAAAAGTACATATGAAATGTTCAGAAATAAAATTTTCACTTACTAATTCAGTAATCAGAAGTAATTCATTCAAATTTATTCATCTTATGCATGAGGATTTTTTTTCTCGCCATCTACTACGCGTGGCATAGGAACGAAAAGAATTAGGCGATAAAATAGAGCCATTGGTCAATTGTTTTCATTACGTGCATTCCCGTGGCGAAGGAAAAAAAAGAATCCCTAAGTTACTTACCACAGTTACTTTTAGATTCACGACAAAAATACTTTTGTAATTATCACTACTATGTAATTACAATGTTACTATCACTACTATGCAATTACAATGTTACAGTGTAAACGAAACTAGTCGACAAATAAAGTTTTATTTCTGTAGAAAGCAAAAATAATTTTAAATTTCTTAAGTTTATGTAATTACTCCTAAACAGCCCTTCAAAATTTATCAACTCCCTCCTTGGTGATCCCACATTGTCACCCACTCACTCATTACTGTTAAGTCAAAACTATCAATTATTTAAATAACCTATATAACATTCTTATTCAAGAAAAACAAATTGGCAACGCTTTACGAATGTGCAATCGCATTTTGCTTCAAAAGTCGAAATGTCCATTGCAAACCAATTACAAAACAAGACTTCAAAAGTCAAAATCCACTCGGCAGAACGTTCTTCTATCAAACACCATTTCCTTTCTTTCATCATTCTTCATGAAAAGTTCCGTAACCGAATTACTAACAACGGCAATATTACCTATGTTCAATTAATCCTGCACGCCCTGAGAAATAGACCGTAACAAAGCATAGACGCCGCGCATTCTCAGAAAGGAGAACCTGTTCTAAGATCAAAAGTTACGTAATACCACGTAAGGAGTACGAAATAGAGAAATAATTGCCACAATGATATCTAAAAACAAATAACTATTAGGTCGGAAGATCCATTAATAGCCACAACGAAGTTTCGCCAGAATTTTATGTAAAGAAACTACAATATGTTTCTCAACGCTCGCCACTTTATTTTTTAAAAAAATATTTAAAAACACAAAATTATCTCCACCGTCTCACCCTCCAACAAAACTATATTGGAGTTCTTGCATTAGCAGTTCTCTCAAAAGATTTCTCAAGAAGGCTTTTAGTAAATTGAACGGAGCTCCTAAGTGTCGACCTCGGCCGGAATTAAAACGGATCACTAGAAGGCAATAAAGACCTACTTTATTACTAGAGGCCATATTTTTAAAAATATTTCACTTTGGCAAGTTGCCCGGGAGTACCAAATTTATAATGAAGTTTCTCTAAAAATACGTAAACAATCATCGAAAGATTAATTTAAGCGTTCACTACAACTTTTGATGTAAAGCATTCATTTTGGCAACTCTGATGTGAAAAAAAACGGACTTTTCAGCACTGTACAGCAAAAAAAAACACTTCCAAAAATATTTGTATCTGAAAGCTATAATTTCGAATTCTTTGATTTACCGATTGTATTGTAGAGATGGAACTATTCCTTTTACGTCACTATGAATATGCTATGCTTGCCCGCGTTTTTTTTTCAAATATATTTCACAGTTACATGTAAAAAAACCTTATTAATTTAGTGACTTACATGGTATAAGTACGTTTTACATGCAACAGTTGTCAAAGTTTATTCTTACATATAGCATCATACGCACATTTTCACAAGCACTTTACTTTCTCCATAAAGAGCTCGAAAAACCTCCATTATTCAAGAATATAAATCGGCTGCGCCAATAAAAATGCCAAACTACTAAATATGTTTGTCTATTTTTCTGATGATCATCATCATTACCGTGATTACCATTTTTCAAGAAATAATTCGAATGATAATTTTAAAAATCATTAATTATCTTTAAATCGCATGTTTATAGTTTGATTTGGCGTTTTGCATATAAACCAAATCGTTTGATCCCGTCTTTCATTCACGACTTAAAATTTAATCTCTCCTTATCTAATAAATACACCGTTTACAGCTTACATTTATTTCTGTTTGAAATAAAATTTATTTCCACTTTTATAATGCAAAAATATTAATAAAATCGATAAATCCTAGGATATTTTAATTCATTTTCATTCAAATCTAAAATACGCCGACATCATGATCATTAAATAATATGAATTCGGTGATTGAAAAGTGATCCGGTGATTAAGGTGGTCAATATGCGAGGAATTAAGCTCGTTTCTCTTTGCCTAGCATAGAAAATGTTCACCTATCCTTAAAATGATCGAGGTCTTCATCGAAACTATAGACCACCAAGAACTAAATTCGAAAATACGATCACTCTACGAGAATATGAATAAGCACTGGCATTACTTTACTTTCGCAGCAATAATTATGAGAACAATGGAGTTAAAGCCACGGGGAAGCACTTCCGGAGGCAAACGCGGGGAACAAAAACTTCAATCATTCTGCAGCAGCCATAAAATTGAGGTAGGTAGCTTCTCAGGGCAATCAAAACAGCGGTAGAGCGACAATTGGTTTTCGCAGCTCTCTTCCCACGTTGTAGAAGTCAAGACCAATAAAAGTATATTATTTCTTCCTACAAAAAACCATGGAGTATGCGGGCAAGAAAAGAAACCAATTCAAGGTTGTCTTCATCTAGGCACTACTTATAAAATATCACAAAATGATACTTAACTCTTGCTAATTAACTCTGATTTAATATTATTGACGTGTTCTATGCGCACTGATTTTATCGATTTTACTGTACACCTCATGACGAGGATCCCATCCCAACAAAGACAACTTATCACCCTATTTAAATTAACATGCGTTATTCATTCCTCTTGAACTACGCTCTTGATAGTAACTAGTCTGCGGTTACGGTGCTGCCGTCGAATACATACACACCAGTGGAGAGGATGTATTTCTAAGGCAACGGAAAGCTGGTCGTGAAATTAATCCTACTGAAATTACACTTTTTCGTCATTTTTTGTTCTTCGCGACACTGGTGAATTCAAACATGCCGACAAAGACTTTCTGTTAATCCGAATATCGTTTCGGTTCAATAGAAACTTTCCTTTCCGTCCTCTATCATAAAAAACAACCACACGCAAAAACTTCCCGCGTGCTCGCTTAAAATATGAACGCCGCCGCAATAACCCGGGACAAAATGACTCTTCCCGATGCAGTCGCTAGAACTGGAAACGTTGCCGGCATTTCCGATTTACACGGTGACCGGGATGCGTTTAGAAGAACCCTCGGCCGCATTTACGTACTTCCCCTCACGACCATTTTAAATGCGGCGTCTACGCCGTGCATGAAACCGACATGCTCCGCATCAATATACACCATGGAACGCGCATAGTGCGAAACTGAGACGGAGCGAAGATTCACGACCTGGGTCCTCCGCCCTCCTCCGTGACCGAGCTTCGCCAACCACTCCGAAGTGTTAGGCAACGTGCACAACGTGATCCAACCCCTCCCGTTTCAATTTACATTTGAGCCTTTGATGGCACCTGTGATTAACGGCAGACGAGCACATGCCAAACGTGAAGCCTTCCTAAATTCACGTTTTCAAGGTGAAAACGTTGGTTAAATGCGGGCAGAAATGTATGCAAGCTGGTGGGCACAGATACCGACACGAACATGTTAATGCGGCCAAAGGTGGAAAAAAAAGAAGTCTGAAAACGTTTCGTGTAGGAATGAAACAGATTACGATGAAACGGTATTACCATTATCACTAATATCACATGCTTACATTTTATCATAATTATATTACATATTACAGTACTTATACTACATAATTACAAAATGTCTATACAACTTTCCCGTACGTAAAGACATCAAACGGAAGTTGTTTTTGGTGTAAACAGGAACCAATCTTGTTCTCCTCTAAAATATGGAATTAAATCAAGAAAGCGCCGAATCAATTGAAAATTTGACCATTAACCTGAAACGAAAAATGGTTCCATTTCCCTGCAAACTCAGACAGTCACGTGCAATGCATTAGTAGTACACGGACGGATCAATTGCTTAAACACAGGGAGTGCTAAACACTCACGCGCTGTGTACTCGACAATCATGAGATCCAATTTGCATCGGAGGGTGGGGGGATTCCCTCCCGCTGGAGATTCGCTACACAAGTTGAGAGGGTAGTACTCAACTTGTGCATACTAGTAAGCCCTACGACGGGAGAAATTCATATATTCAGGATTGGGGGTGTGCCAACTCCCCTGTGCCACCTGCCGATTCCCATGAAGTCGTGGTATATACCTGGGACAAGATATAATCTCGTATGGTTGGGTGTGTCTAGAGATGGATCCATATTTTCAGCATGGAGCCCCCCCCCCCCGTCTGGATCCGAATTCCGCTCATTCGCTAGACTATCAATAATTAAAGAAGGCTAGATAAATTGCAAACTGGCAAGCGAAAATAAATAATAAGAAAAGAAAATCGGTTGATAAAAGTTTACGATACGAGGTTGACATAATCACGGATGCAAAAGTTAAAAGATGCCCCATTCTAAGAGCCCACTATAACCATTACCGACCCAAGCTGACTGGGCATGCAGTGATTTATGAAGCTCTGTTGCAGGAGAAAATAAACAATTTGGCGTCAAGTTCACCGCGCACTTTATTCTCGAGAAACCATTAATTCATTTACCCTCGGCTATCACACACACCGTGCAGAAATAAATTAACGCCACGCCCCCTTCCCTTGGCGAAATCATATACGAACCTCCCTTGCCTCCATGTTGCTTGCTGCTGTTGCTGTTCTGTGCCCACTTTAGCAGCGCGGAATTCTTCATCATGATAGCATCCAAGTCCTGAAAAGACAAAAAAAAAGCGAAAACGATTTAGTGATCACTCTTTCGTGTTCATAAATTCAATAATTTGTTACTAGAAGAGAAATAAATCAAGAAGTGCATTTGGGGGGAAAAGATGAAACTTTCTTCAAGGAAGAGGAGCATTTGAATCGTTATAAGAGTAGGTATTATTATAATCGAAGAGAGAAATCTCAGAAATATATCAAGAATGGAGAAACTGGTTTCAGTTCCGAGGAACTTAAAGACATAACGAAGCTTCTGCATAGTTTAATTCAATCCTTACACCGAATCAATTTCATGGGTGCATCAACGTTGAAGGTAAGAAAACCACAAGTGAAAAATCACTTTCTCGAATGCCATTCGAGTTATTTAAAGTAGTAAGCGGGAAGGAGCCATCTCTTACGATGGAGGCTGATGTAAAAACGGAAACAATTTTGAAGAAATAGTGTTTTTATCGTCTGACAACGATTCTCCGATGAAAACAGTTACTAACATTTGGTTGCCATCAGCTACGTCAATTCCGAAACGCCGTTAGAGTAAATATAAATTTACTGGCAGATTAAGTGAACTGGAAAGTGAAAAAGAATGGCCATGGAAAAAATTAAAAACAACTGTGCTCAACGACCAGAGTTTTTGGCAACATTGAATTTCATTATCAATATTCTTTACGCGATAGAACCGAATGCAAAGCTCGCAGAAGACCGAGGTGAAAATTTTAAGGTAAACCCTACACGAACAACAGACATAAGCACCTAGAAATCACGAAAACGACATCCACAAAGGTTCAACAACCAGAAATGCAAGGAACGACATGAAAATAAAGAGCCAATCCACAAAAAAAAGGTTTGATCAATTTCCTGGAAGGTAAAAAATATTCGCCCAAATACAAATTAACTGCGAAAGTGAAACAAAATGGTTCATCCCGGGATGGGTACAAGGAATTTTAGCCACGGAGAGGCACTTCCGGTGGCAAAAAACTTCTCATTTTCCGGCACCAACCATAAAATTGAGAGAGGAAGCTTTCAAGTGCAATCAAAACAGCGGTAGTGCGATCATTGGTAGTTACACGCCATCTTCATATTTTTTCTCCCACACACACACACACGATAGAAAACAGTGAAAGTAATTTCTAAAGAGAGTTACTTTTTCGTCCAAATAGCTCACAGGCACGCACAGTACAATTTGAAGTTTTTTTTCAGCTAGCTTTTTCCGCAAGCAATAATATAGGCAAGTTCATTAAACCGTAATAAAAACGTAGCATTAAATGATATACGGGTTAGATTCAAATGAGAAACGATTTCTTCACAAAAAGAAGTGAAATACTCTTAATTGGAGAAATGTTTTCTACACGTATATTCTGAGAGACATCTGGGTGATAAAAAACCCGAAGGCAAGACAACTAAATGTGAATACTGAAAACTGGTGGTGGATTCTCCAATCTCAAAAAATGGACGCACGGGAAAGAAGCGCTTCATGAGAGTACTGCAATGACGGCTAATACTCTGGACTGACTATGTATATTAAATAATATTTCCTTAAGTCGTAAAAGGCTGAAGGGGTCTCTTTTACGGTTTAAAGAAATATTATTAAATATAGTCAGACTAAAAAGAGGCTGTAAGAAGCTCAATTTGTCCTTTCCAGTTAATTTTCTGAACAATAAAAACAACGTCACAGGTAATCGTGAACTTCAGGCCATTTTTGTCATTTTTTATATTTCCAGGATTTCCAGATTTTCCAGGTGGCCAACCTGCTATACAAATATGGGGATATAGAGGGAAATCATAAATAGTACCGAAAGTAAATTATTTCTC
The DNA here is from genome assembly GCA_037158775.1 of Hetaerina titia. Classification (NCBI taxonomy): domain Eukaryota; kingdom Metazoa; phylum Arthropoda; class Insecta; order Odonata; family Calopterygidae; genus Hetaerina; species Hetaerina titia. Next base: position 101,376,090 of record CM073768.1, read on the forward strand.
ACATCCATTTCCCATTGAACTAAAATACACGTAGGCTAATTGATACAGGATGACTAAGGCTTTTGGGAAGGGAGGTTTTTCATCCTAAAGCTTCACGGGAACAGACCGTGATGAAATATTACTTCATAAACTTCTCCGCAAGAGCCATCTCGGCAGTACACTTGAAAATAGCTGGAAGGACAGCGAAACAAGCTTTAACCCAAGGACGACTTCGGCTTGCTATGCAATTTAGTGGATTATCGGATATTTCTGGAGAAAGTTGACCAGGTAATCGTTTATACAGCTCCAATTTCGACTTTAATTGGCCCCCTGCATTCTTGAGTGGGCGTTACCACAGGCGATAGATAAGCGGAACGCTCCTCCTGCTTTGCCATTACTTCACTCCGAGAAAACTCGAGTTTCATGGTTTAATGCGGGATAAGCCAACTCCACATTCCTCAACTCGGATATTTATTACAGCCGTTCCAGGATATTTTGAAATCAAAGCAACATTTTACTTCACTACACTTTCCTATTCCCCCTCTCTATCTCACTCTGTAGGGCCAACTAATCTTTTTTGCACGTATGACCACACAATCGAGCAAATAATTTATTAAGTACTGTAACTAAATTTCAAATGCTTTAAAACAACTAATACGAACCATAGAAGTGATCCAAACAGCGGTGCATGTCGTTGGCAAAAGATAAAAATGTGTGTTCCAAGAATTTCAATCTCAGAACAAATATGGCTGGTTTGTTGCTTGATACTTTCGATTTCGCACAAAACCGTCCTAACTGTTTCCCTCAAAGATATGAAAATGAGGACCTTAAGTCAAAGCTCATTAAAATGGAAAATTCGCGGAATTAAAAAAAGAAAATCATGCGGGAAAGTAAGATCTCCATTGTCAAATTATTGATCCAAAGTCTCCATTATTTCGTGCCTTCGCATTTCAATGTTATAAAGTCTTCCTCAAATTACATAATACCTGAAGGAGAATAAAATCGAGAGTCTCAAAATTCGTCATCTGCAAGAAATTGCAAAAGGAACGCTAAAAGACCTAAAAATAACCGGGAGATAAAAATTGGCCAACGGGAACGGAAATGAAATTCACGGACCTTCAAAAAAAAAAAGGAAGATAAAAATCGTTACGAAAAAAATTTCGCAAAATTCCGTCTCAATTATCTAGTGGTCGGCATTCATTCGCACGATTCTCGCACGACACCGCGAGATACCTCCCGTTGCCCCACAGAGATCAACCTGCCTCCTCCGTAAGAGCCCGTAAGCGCATACGTAATGCGGGCCGAACAAAGGTTTTTTCACCCGCTCCGCCTCATAAATGTCCGAAAATTTACACTTTTCATTTTCTGAGACATACCTTTAATTAACATCTTAGTGGAGCGGAAATTCAAAATATTGCGAGCTTGGTGCTCTAACAACTTGACCGATTAACCACGCCTCTATTTTTATGTCGCTACGTAAACTCATAGAATAAACCGGCGAAGCCGATTTCACTCATGTTTTAAAGATTTTTGACTTATCTTCCAACTGCCAACATATTTTTTTTCTTCCAAGTAGAATTTCCATAATATGCAGCTTCATACAATTTTACAGAATAGAATCCCTCGGAAGCCAAAATTTGGGCAATCGCGTAAACTTTTCTCCCATTCTACTAGGTACTAATATTCTCTGGAAGATGGGTTCGAACCCGCAAACTCCCGAGTAGGCCAATGACCGCGTTATGCCCGGTTAACCAGGTCGGTTTCAATAGAAACCGAGCTGGTATTTCAGACATATAGAGCTTTTGAATTGATTCTTCCAAGTGAACACTGGGAGATTGGGTTAGAATAATCGCAAAATATATCTTCTGCCTTTGATGGAGTGTTACAGCGTTACACAATAACACACATCATGTTAGGATGCAGCTGGTATTTGAAGGATAGGAATGAGCAGTTTAATGAAAGGGTTTAGCGTCTCCGCCACAGATGGACTGATAAATAGTGGAAGCAACGGAGTAAGTTAATATTAGATGACGGCATTCCACCGGGAGCACGCAACACGTATGAATAAAAACGAAAACAAGAATCCCTCGGAAATCCCTTTACGGAATAGAAAACACGTGTCCCAGAAGGAAGCGGGGAAAGTGACGGGAAAATAACTGGGATATGGGGAAGGACAAAAAACGAAAGACGAAACGAGACAGCAACAAAATCGAGGAGACATTTGGACACGATTTTAAAAATTATTTATGTACACGACTCATCCGCCGATTCGGGGGCAATAAGAAAGAGGAAAGAGACGGGGGAGGAGAGCTGAAATAATCGGCGGAGGGATGAATTTTCAGGATAAAAATGAGTCTGAAGGGGAAAAAATGACTAATTACGGAGTAGAAAAGTGGCGGGATAAGCATTGCAAAAAGAAATATTTGGAGATCGCGAACAATCGATATCTTAACTTTTATCGATCGATCGATCGCGAATAATCGATATCATTCTCCAATTTTTAAATACCAAGGGGTGCTCTGAGAAGAGGCTACTTCCGGGGGTGATACCCGGGGCTGAGCCTCCCAATTCCGGGGCCCCCATCTATGTCCCCGAAGGAAGCGTGGGAGGGAGGCCGAGGAGAAAGCAAGCGAGCGAGCCACAATGTCCTCCACCGTGCCTGTTTCCATCCGAAGAAAGCGGGTCGGAATCGCCGCGGTAACCGCGCTCACGTCCAGACCTCGCGAACCCCAAGGGCGGAGAGGGGGGTTGCGGCCCGTTTATGAAATGAAGGTAAAATTACATTTACGACATACATGGGCAGCATGACATAGAGCACGAGATATCGCTATGGCCTGCATTTTAAAAGTGATCGTTTTCAGTTTAACTAAAAAATAATATTTTCAAATTAGACAAGGGAAAGACAAAAAATGGAACATTTTAGGAGGAGTTTAGCTATTTAGGCACCACGATTACCAGCAATCGAAGGAACAAGATGGTTAATTAATAAGAAGAATAAGGGAACGGAATTTGTGCTTCGTGTTATAAACTTGACTGAAATCAACAATTACCAGCAAGTAGGTACCTACACTTTCAAACATAAGGAAGTGGTTTGTGAAAAAATGTACACGAGGACTTTCTTTGAGAGTATGAGACATGGACTATAGAACAGTAGCAAAACGAATACATAGTACTGGAAAAAATCCTGAACGATGATAAATTCATGAAGACCGTAAACAATGAAAATATGTAAGGGAAAAATTGCAGAGGATATCTGAACAGGTAACACGAGAAGCAGTTGATGGAAGAAACTAGGGAAAGAAAAACGGGAAAAAATGAAAAATTAGCATGCAACAACAGGATAGCAGTGCAGAACAATATTCGGATAACCCGAGATGTCAAATTTAAAAGTGGAATTCACTGAAACATTCGTTGGTTGGTAGACCGGCAGTCAACGCAGAGTTAATAAACGAAACAATACGACAGTACTCGTTTCCTACGACGAACGGAAAACCATTTAAAAACGACAAAAATACTTCACAGCAACCAGGTATCACACAAGGTGCATAAAAGGTTTAATTCGATTCTCGATGCTCGGGGGACGTCACAGCTGGCGTGTAGACCTTGACATGTCACGCTCCTTCCATTTTCAAGTTAATTTGGCGTTCAATGTTCCCCCACAGACCGTATTTAATTGAAAAATCACACCTGGCACTGCACGAATAGAGTGAGTGGTGCCCTCCTGCCATCCTTCCCCCATCTCCTGTTGAGCGCGAGACGGGAGCGGGAGACGACTGCAACCTTGGCGCCGAAATTTAACACCGCAAACGGAAAGACCTCGGTGCGTAATGTAAACCTATCTGAAATGTTGATTACTACTATCAATAAAAAAAAAGGTCGGCAATTTGTTCCTAAGACGAAACGTGGAAGGCACTTAATACTCATTAGGATGAATTTGGTTACTTTCATCCGGAAAGGGGATTTTTTTAAGGTCCCACACGAAAATTTCGGTTTTCGGAAACCATTCGGGTAATTAAAATAAACGACCGAGGAAATTAAATAACTGTTACTTGCGCGAGGTCACACCATCTGGTCAAATCATCTCCAAGGGGAGACGACGACTCCAATTCAGCGGAAGGAGAGAGAGTCAAAACTACATGAACTCTTTTCATTATGTTAAGTCGATTCCATGAAGTCACGCCCGAGACAACGAATTATACATGAACTCTATCCATTTTCTCCTCCAGCGATTAAGAAAATGAAGTTGTCAATAAAATGCATAATAATTCTTGCACGAATTAAATATGCGCCATTTAGGATTTTAGAATTCTAAGATCTGCGATTCTCTTTCACCTTCCCGCCCTGAAAATCGCTTGTAACGTAACGACGCATTCGTTAGCTGAGTAATGGCAACGCAACGTAAAAGCATTACGAGAGAAAAGTTAAAACATTAGTGTAAGTTAAATAAAAGCAAGATGACTGCTGAGAGAATTGATATTTTTAGTCGTCCAAGGTGAATAATTTGGTTACGATTACCACATGCCAGGAGCACGTCAAGGACTGAGATATCCCTTTCATTTTGGTCAATCGGCAACGCCTGGACAAGGGGATAAGTGTTGGTTTGACACAACCTCTCCAAATTCCCAGGTGCTAAACTTCAGCCCACGCGAACAAAAATTAGCACTGACTGAAGAATGTAAAAAAAAATATGCAGTTCACAAACCTAGCTTCTGCTGAGGCGACAAAGAAGTTACCTTTCCTCACCAACTGAAAATAATCCAGAAATATTCTAATAAAAAGAGACGTTTCAGACGTGATATGGTGGAATAACAACTACATCATCTTCACCAGAAGATGATGTAGGTGCATTGAAACCGGTCGTATTAATAAATTTTATTTTTGTGGAAAATTGCTAATTTTAATTAATCAGAAATATTCTCCCCGATTGCTTTCAATAAGTAAAGATAATCTGTCCGGGACCAGCTTTCAAAAACGCCTTTCACTCATAATTATGGTCTTTCCACAATATTTTCCAAGATATGATTCCACGATATTTGCCCATCGAAATCGTAGCATCGAGAATAAATAATATATCCGGGAGCATGAGTTTATCTCCTTACATTCAACTTTCCACTAGGAGAAAATAGATTAGACCAATTAAGGGCAATTGCATCTAATACAGTTTAATAAGACTTTGTTTAAATAAGCATAAACCGTGCAATTAAAAAAACGATCAGCACATCGAAAGAGTTCGTGATGCCTAATAAATGGTTTACTTCCCTGCATTCAATTCATCTCAGCACAATTCAATATTCTTCAACCCATTATCCACAAAATAGACCGTGGCATTTAGGTTGGAGAAAACAATGTGTAATAATCAAGCACGCAATGTGTTTGTGCTTTCAAGTCTTTTGTTCGGTTAAGTGAAGCAATTGAAAGTATTAAAAAAATTGGTCACATTATTCAAATCGAATAAAAGCAGAATTACCATATTGGAATAAGTTAAAAATAAATTGCACGACGAATGACATTTGATGCTAATAGCCAAAAATAAATGGAAAGGAATAAGCAGACAAATTTGCAATTACGATAACGACGAGGCCCTTTTAATTGAAATTTCAGTTTTAATAACTAAAAACCAATTGAAAGAGTTACCATTGTCGCATGTCTTCTCGCGCATTCAAACTTAACTTTATGGCTCTGGCATAAAGTTTAACATTTACCCTTATTCCGGAAAAAAACAGGATCACGTTCGCACACCTGATGCAATACTCGGCCGTTTGAGTGTACACCATGCAGACGTATCCATGAGTGCATGCCGAAACCAAGACTTGGCCTCGTGTGAACAGAATACAAGCATTAGAACAGGCACTACCGACTAACACCACAGCTTTAAGTGATGGAACCGAAAGAATAAGACCCAAGGAGTAACTGTCAGCCGAATCAAACCTACCCATTCTGGTTCTCTGACCAAAATAATTTCACAGGCGACCAAAATGATTTTGACTGGCATAATTCCGCCAACGAAAAAGTGCAACTAATTTACACAACCGGTTCTATTTTCAAAACATTTCTTGACGTGAAATCTGCTGCACGGGGCCAAATGCATTTCATATAAGGGTAAATCACTGGTTCTACCATCGAAACGTGAAGGAATTTTGAATATATTATATTTTGGTTGAGGACGTTTTACTATTAATAAAAAAATGGCGTTTTCATTCACCTACTTCTCTCACCATTTTTTTTGCCTCACAGGAAAAAGATAATGATTACCAGAATACTATCTACCATTCATCAATCACAGGTTGCTCTATCACGATCATTCCCAGATGTGTTTTGAGATCCTTTAGAGACATAGTTGATCTTGCAGTAACTGAGCGGCTTGATGGAGCGAGCGTTAGTGCTCCCTTCAACCACAGCCACAGTAATATTCCCTACCTAAGGGACATCATTCACCTGCTAAAGATATGTCTGTAACTTATCTAAAATATGACAATATACGGAACATCGGACAAATATCTTGAGAGAGAAATTAACGATAACAAATCTTCAGGGAGTGATAAAATCATGTTTCACTTAAATTTTTCAGTTTTATATTGATGAATTAATGACCCTTAGTCCAAATCGGATTTCGTTTTGTCGAATTTGTGATATTTATTTGCTTCGAGCCATCACTATGCTCGGAAGAGAATGGAGCCGGGTCACTCGTGTTGGCTTGTAGAGTAATATGGGGAGAAAACGAAACAACTGGTTCTCTATAAAGAGTCCTCCGTTATATCCGTAGTCTACGGAGGGCATCCTCGCGAAAGATCAAAGGCTAGGCTTTTTCTTCAGCGCGCTAAGAAGATAAGAGGTGTACCCAAAGTCAAAATGTTGAGAGGATCGCGTTCTTACATTGCGAGTGCGTGGTTTCGGAGTCCCATTTGAACTATTTCCGCGTTAGCGGAAGCGGAACACCCAAGAAGGGGTTTGAAAATTTCTTCCAACAAAAACAGTCAAGGCGAAGAAGTCTTGGCAGGAAAGATGAACCGGAGGTCTCTTGCGGGCAACAGGTGCTGCCAAGGTGGCAGGTGACCGATTAATCTGACAAAGCACCCCAATCCTCAACCCCTTTCGTGTCACGTGTGCCCTCTCAACACAAAACCGCAACAGTAAAAACGAGAGAAACAAAATGTTATATTCGCCAAAAGATGAGAGTGGCGTCACTATGGTCATTTCCACGTTCCAGATGATGTGGCCCTCACTACTGTCTTTCGCTCGCTCTCCATCACCCTTGGAATTCGAAATCCCAGACAAATTCCCATCGAAGTGTTGCAAGTCCTCGCCGATCACAGTCGTATCTGCCCGTACTATTTTGGTATTGACCCAAGTGTGGCCCCCACACAAAAACTGAATATTATGATTTCAAATTCTTACGGATTTCAAAAATATAGGAATGCAGAATGAAGAATTGAAGAATGAAATAAATAGGCGAACAAGGAAGTCCATCAGATACGTTAGAAACAGCCCAAAAACTACCATTGACCAGCAGATTTAGCTTGATTCTAATATCAAAGGGAATGTCATTTTTATAAATTTAATCACAACTAATCAAAAACTTCATAAAATGGCGGAAGATGAACGTCGAATCTGTAATGTCTCTGCAAACTTACAAATCTACACGGAAGAATTCAACAAAATCAAAATTTGAAAGAAGGACAAGAATCATAGTCATCGAGGATGATGGTTACGAAGGTAAACGAACAATTTTTCCTCTCTCTCCCGCTCACGGGCGTGATCTGGACATGCCTTCTCCCCCGCAACCCCCATCCGACACCCCTGAACCTCGCCCCTACTCCAGAAGATGACTTCCTTCTACCGCCGTCACCAGGCAAGCGCAACGGTACCGCGGGCGTCACCTGCATTGTGTTAAGCAGCGTGAAACACGAGAATTCTCATCACCCAACCCCCTCGACCTCTCTCTCTAACTTCCCTCGCCCGACCAGGTGAAAAATCCACAGGGCGGAGCGATACAACTTTACAAAAAAGTCTCGCCTTATTTTTCAAACCATTACGACAAGAACTTTGACAAACCGAATTAAATCGATAGGAGGAGAATGAAACTGTCTAGAACTGTTTCCTTAATCAGTGCCTTTCCGCCTCCACCGTTAGGTTCGGGATTGTGACAATCTATCTATTCCGCATGAACAATTTTCAGTGAGATCTAAAATACCACGCTCCAACGTCCTTCAAACGCTACTTCCACAAATGAAACCCTCACCTTTCATAAAATACGAGCATAAAACTACGCGATTGGCGAAAAAGTAAAGTTTTGGTGGGAAATACCAATCTTCGCAAGCCTCTTACGTTCCCTCAAGCTATGATGCAAAAAAACATAGCAAAATCGTTACTCTGGCACCACACAGCTTCAAACTGCTGCCATGTATTCTCTCACCCCTTCGTATTCCTTCTATGAACAACCACCTTAGCTCCTTTAGCGCGGTGAAGCCAACCGGTCTGATTTCAACTTATACGGTGATATGAATATATATCGTTTTTCATTTTTAATTCCCGTTCTTTGACTTCTGGCAATAAAGCCATCTACTAATGTGCCTCCAAAGGATTATTCAGTACTAATTACAGTGGGGTGAAATACTGACCTATCATAAAAATAATGGTGTGCAACCTTGACAAACAGAAAAAGACACCTTAACATGCACCTTAACCTTCCTATGCACATTAGTACTACTTGTTATTTACAAGCAATTATTGGCTCCATTAAGCACTCGATAACCAGGAGCCACACTTAAGCCACACTTTCCGTTGCCTAATATCATCAACACAGGGTAAGGCCATTATGAGGAGGACATTGCTACAGAATGAGGTCGAAAACCTTCAGAACCATTGACTCTTAGAAGGAAAATTATCAAGGAAATCATTATGACCGAGTCGAATTCAATTAAATCTTCACCTCAGAAAATGATCAATTAGACGGAATGAAAGTAAATAATACGCTGTTCCTTTCTTCGTCTAACTGGAGACGGATGGATTTCACGCGAAATCACATTTCACAAGAAATTTGGCCTCAAGGTTTCCCTTTCCTTGGAATTCAACACACCGCTGCCTCGGATTCCTAAGAATTTGAATCACATTGGCCACACGGTGAGGAAGAGGAGGCTTCAAAACGGGTTGCGAATACAGCCTGAGGAAAAGGGACGAACGAATATAAAGGAACTTTCGCTGGCCCGTGCAAAAAAAATTCTGCAGAAGAAGAAATGTAATACACATTTAGATTTCTCCTGCGTGAATTTGTAGAATGCATTAGCAACTAATGATGGGGAAAATGCCTCTCGTGTTTGGACTTGAAAATTTACTACCACACAACTTGAATCCAACAGTAACTCGTGCCAAAATTTCTACCAAGCCGTAAAGAAGCCTTTTAGGAACGAACAAAGAAATTAAGACAACACAGACAACGAAGACGACAACTTCATAATATTCACAAATTAATTTACGTCGCCATTTTCTCCCTGACTCAAAATGCCGCCAGAGTTCGAAATTCTGTGAATGTATATAGTATATGAGTATGTATGCTTTCTTTGATTGTTTTTAAACGAATGACTTTTACACTTCGAAATAGTTGCATTTTGCAAGGCGTAAAAATTGTTTGTATTTCACTTCTCGCCCTAAAAGTAAAAATTATTGTCAAAAGCAACGTGATTCTCGTTCAAATGGTCGGTGCTAACCGGAAAATATCATACAGCCGCCACAAAACTGTGTATTACCCAAAAGACGCGAAAACCCAGGTAAAAACAACAATTTAGTATCCTAATTTTATCCTATAACGTTTATCTTACAGAAGTAGTCAAATAAAAGAACGGAAAAGGTAACACGTATCCATAGAAAAAGTTGGAGGAAAGCCAAGAGGAACGCAATAATGGCAAAAAGGATACTCGTATAATTATGGTCGAACCAAAGCCTCAGCAATTCACCCCCCCTACCTTCATTCTGTGAGGTATCTTAATGACAATACGGAAATTAGAAGGCTTTAGTAAGACACTATATTGGGTAGAATAATGGTCTGGATTCGTCAATCTTCGGAGTTGAAAAAAATAATGAATCACCGTCTGCGTATACCACTCGAGCGTGGAATATTACCTAGTATCCTTATTTCGTTAGCTATGGCTTTTGGTAGGGGTCTTATTGATGCAATTAAATGTTAAACGCGCCCTAAACACCTGCGAAAAAAAATTGCACCCGACGGCGAAACGAAACTTTTAAGTTCCCGATACCCTCGAGGTTGTCCTCGGTTACTCTCCGTGGAATATCGACGTGACACGCAAGCAACGAGATAAAATACCTCCTCGAATGGAACCCCTCCGTACCACTACGGGCCAAACATGAAAGAAATACTGAAGAAAGAAAATAACGACGACGGGCATGCGAAACTCTTTGCCGTGAAGGAAGATAAATAGGAATTTAGAACTGGGAAGAAAGTGCTGAAGAGGAGAGAGAACCTCGGGAGTGAGCAGGTACAGAGATAGGGAGGGAGAAAGAGAGCGAGGGAGAGAGATAGATCTGCACAAGAAGAAACAACGAACGACAAAAGAGAAATGGGAAGTTCGGAGATATGATGAAACCAGAGAAGGAATTCCGGGCCGGGAGAACATCGAATGGCGGCAGCGTAGTAGAGGGTGGGCAGTTGCACGGAGTTGCGCGGAGGAATGTCGCAGGGGAGGAAAGAGAGATGCGGCGGAATTCCGGAAATCGACCGAAAGGACGGAAACTCTGAAGAGGGGAGGATGTAGAACTTGCGCCACGTACTTTCAAGATTGCCTGCGAGCCATTGTGAGAACCCAAATGGAACCAGAAGTCCGTTCTTCACGAGCGGGAACACGTACACTTTCTCCCATACCAATCATTATTGTCATTGCACTCAAAATACTATATGGGATATTGAGGGACGGCTCATTCTTTTGATTACCATTCCCGACTTAAATTTCAAGTTTTTTATGTCTAGTGAGGGACTTTTCAAATAATCTACTCATAGTTTTGTTTTATTTTCCAGGACCTACCGTACATGCCGTGGCCTAGGTCACAAACGAACCGGTTTCGCTACTAAAAGGTCACTATCATGGGAAAGTCGCGATATTTGTATTAAATTCCAGACTCAAACAATTGATTCCACTATTTTCTCCATTCTTTTCAAGAGTTTTTTTTTAAGATAATAGGGGAGGAAGGGTCCACGCTTTCAGGACTGAGCGACTATCCTGCGAAGGTATCCGCGAAGATCGACACAACATTGACGAAATATACGACTTTTAAATATCTAGCTAAATGTCACTCGAATTTATTAAATGTGTAAGATTCCTAAAGAAAGCAAACCTAGCCAACTAGGCAAAGAACATAGCAGATATAACGATTTGGAAGGTGCTAAATCGATTGGCAAAACCCAGAGGTTCAACTTCTTCCACAGGAAACATAAGAAGAAGCGCGATGAGGGACAATGATGCATGTTATCCCCACAGCGACGCCGGAAATAAAAGCAAAAACAACATCATGAGAAAAAAACTAAAACTCGAGAAACCACCGTTAAAATGTCAATATAAGACGAAGGTAATGAATCATGACGAAATCTGAAGGCTAGCAGAGAAGACACTACAGTTAACGTCAGTGGCAAAAACAATGTGACATAAAATGAAACACTTGGTCACTCATCACCCACGAGCACACCGATCAACATCCTGAAATGAGGCAAAATAGACGGTGAAACAGTTTGAAGAGCATTAGGCACGAAATCCTCGACAAATGTTAGATCAGTGAATACGGGTGAGTAACTGTTCATCATGGGTGCCTTTCAAGAAATATTACAACTAAGATTACTGAGAATCTCCTCTATTACCAAATGGAGTCTGTAGTCGGGCATTGAAACTTCCTAGGCTTCATTGAAATTTTCCTCACATCTTATTGAAGACTTGGATTTTTTCAAATATGAAGAGGTCTCGACAATCACGGGCAGTTGAACGCTTCCCGCAGTAGCTTGGGAAAGGCAGATGAATAAAAGACAGATTTTTCCATGAGGTAGGGTGTCCCGAATCACATATTCGACACCCATCGCCGGGGCATCCATAGGCATTATGAGCCAGCCTCCGAATCCAAAGTCATCGCTCCTTAGAAAATGACGACAACCTTTCGAAAACCCAAGTTCAAGGCTTGATTCACCAGAAAAAAAGTAAACATTTCAACATTCGACACCAATTAAAACAGAACGAACCAACACCAGTCGGTCACGGGCACGAGTCGTTCACTAGAGCCAATCAGTTCGTCGACAAAAGCATTCGCGGAGGAGGTGGTTGCGGAGGGGGAGGTTGACGAGATGGCGGAGGAGGGGGTAGTGTGTAGTGAGTAGCAAGAAAGGGGAGCGGGAAGGAGGAAGGTTGGGGAGAGTGAGCGGAAGGCTGCCGGTGCCAACGAACTCCATCTCCGCTCGCTCCTCCAGCCACGGAGATCGGTCGCCATCCATCCCGGTCGGTCGGATACGAGTGAAAGCGGAGATGATATCCAGCACAAAAAAAATGAAAGGAAAACCGCACGGACTCTATAAAGAGGCGTTCTACAGCTGAGTTCATGTTGGGGTAGTAGAGGAAGGACCTGTTGGGCCTGAAGGGGGGGGGAGCTACTTCATCCCACCCCACCTCCATGAAGAAGACGTTCTGGGTTATATGTTCGACGGTGAATGTCGAAAGACTTCGTTCGAAGCATTACGCACCTCCCGGAAGAACGAAACGCGCCCGAAAAAGTTACATGGAATGGTCACGGTGGCCCATGGACTCGGGTTTTGGTAGAGCGGGGGATCGAGCGAACGCCTGCTACGCCGCGAACGAAAATCTTAACGAGGTACATGGGTTTCATGCGGCTGCAAACACCTTTTTCATGCCACCAGCTGAAACCTGTCCGGGACTCGTATACCCGAGACGGTTCGCTGGAATGTTTTTTGCAAGGAATTTTCCGAGAGCGAAATAATCAATTCGCTCGTGAAAAGTTGGTCCCAATAAAATAAGTGCCAGGGAGTAAACCGGAAATAATCTTCGTAAGATAGATTCGAATTCGTACATGATTCTCAGTACCATCGTCCACCAGTGACTACCCAGTGAAGTATTCCCAGTGAATGGCACTGACATTACTCAAATCCTAAGGCTTCATCAAAACTTATTTTGGGGACTTCAAGATTTGCTCACGGCCGTATAAATTCAGATTTCGACATTACTAAAGAGATCATCACAAATTAGGCACTTACATAATTAAGACAATGCATACATTGATCTCAGCCTTTACAACAAAGAAGTAGACACAAATAATTGAACATCACACAAAAATATTAATGGAATAAATAATTTAATGTATCGTAAAATGACAACATTTCATTTATTAGTATTACTGATGGGAAGTAAGTCGTTTCCGCGCTTTGTTTCACGACCAATCAAGAATTTATAATGATAACCAAATAAATCAATACCAATACGAACCATCTGCACTCGTATTAACCGATACAGTAGTTTGAAATCAACAATTTTTGAAACACTCATTGGCTCTAAAGATTTATAATGGACATCTCAAGTTAGCTTTAAAGAAATCCTAATAATCAAAAAATAAAAATATATCTTACTTCAGCTGGGTAAATCGATAATCGAGGGGGCATGTGAACACGGTAAATTGATGTAATAATACAGGTAAGATACCTACGCAATTTGTTTCTTTTGATGGATTGCAGGAAACCAAGTACAGTTGCCTCTGTATGTTACAATGAATTCTTTCCTCAATCGCACGGAATGACAATAATTGCACATGCATGTATGAGAAGACCTCAATGAAAAAATTCTTCAATGGGGACGGATTATCATAAACGCGATTTTTCATGCAAGATTTCCAAATTCAGTCCTCACAGCAGGGGCACCTGCTACGAAACTTACTATTCGATGGATATCGTGCGGAAAGGCGTCCCTTGGTAACACATTTCTGATTTTACACTACCCTGCTGTTCCAGCCGAGGACTATTCAAATACGATGTAAATACAGAATGAACGTAGCTTAACGCGCTATGGTATGGACCATTCCATAACAGACTCACGATTCTAGGCCCGAGATACCTGCGCTTATATGGAGGGAAGACGAGGCAAGTGTGTCGGGAAGACGGAGCAGGAAAGGGAAGACAAGGTCCGGTATCCCAGGTCGCCTCTATCCTCTGAGGGCGGTCGTCACGTATGCAAATGCGAAATGCGAGGGCAGGGGGGAGAAGATAAGGGAAGAGAGAGAGAAAATGGGAAAAGAGATGAGATGCTGATCCGCCATCCGAAAGAGATCCCCACCCACTCCCTCGTCGGCGCATGCGCTCGTGAGACGGGACCAAAAAAAAAGAGAGAAAAAGAAAGAGGGAATAAAATAATTGCACCGATGATGGCGGGATGGAGAGTTCGTGGGGAGGAAGTTGAGCTGTAAGTTCGGCAACGACGCCGGGCGAGTGGTTTTGCGAAGATGATCCACTTCCGGTTCGACGACTCGGGGAGGAGGGTGGTCTCGGCGAAGATGAGAGGTTGAATGTTGGGAGGGAACAAGGGAGCGGGGAGGGAGGGAATGGGGACTCGGGGAGGGACGGGGTCCGCGTCGCAACTGTCCAAGCTAGGCGCACAGGGATCTCCCCACACCGTGAGTCAACATCGAGAGAGCCGATACACGCGACGCAATTCCGACTGCGGTCGGCTGCGCGACGCTCCACTTGGAAGATCGCAAAATTCAGATCGAAGATCGCTCGTGAACTGAACGTACAAAGAGTGTCGATACACCGACAATCCGATGCGCATGGACGGCGACCAATTTCATCCCGTCGACGTGAGAAAATAATTTCGATGGTTACGTGTCTATACCAAATCACCCTCCAGTCATTCGAACGAAACGAAGAGGCACACTCGATATTTATCCTAATGACATTTCTTGACATCATTACTGCGCTGAGCAGTGTATCGGTCAGAGGTGGGTTTTACCATCATCCTTATCAGTACATTACTCCTCTAAGATTGGTCGAAGGCATCCCTCAATCCTCTTCTATTCAGTGTTGATTCCCTCAACTTCTGATATCTGTTTCGGTTTGTCTTTTTCTTAATTTGCCCTATGTAATTGTTTCTTGGTCTTCCTCGATACGGGATAATTCCTTCATTTTCCCTACTTTTATCTATTATATTTCTAACTAATACATTGCGCCTCAAGGTGTCTCATCCTCTGGTTCTTCTTTGCTGTAAAATCCTCTTCCGCTTTTCCACATTAGGAAGTACCTACGTACTTCCTAATTTCTCCCATTGTCTGTCCACTCGATCTTCCGCATCCTCCACCATGTTTCAAAGGCTTCTATTCTTCACTAGTCCACTTTTCCAATGTTCTGTGGAGTACTATGCTCCATACAAATGCTTTAAAACCGCTTCCTTGTTTGCAACTCCAGATACTTTGAATATTGTAGTTGTCTCTTTTTCGGGACTGCCTTTTTAGCTTGGGATATAGTATTCTTCGCTTGATATCGGTCGAACTTTTTCCATCCCAATTTATACCAGTTAGATCAACGATTTCACTTGCTCTAGTTTCACTTCTAGCCCCGATACATTCTCCCTCTCCCACACATTTGCAATGTCCCATTGCCTCTAATTATATTCCCTACCCGCTTTTCTTTCTTCGCCGAATTTCTCCAGACCACCACCTCTATATGATTGTCTTGCCATTTGTCGCCACGTCATACCGTAAAGCATTCTATTTTCTTGTCTCCATTCACATTTCTAATCACTTTCTCCGTTCATTTAATGTTTTATAATCAGGTAGATACGTCACTATTGGAAATGAGATCGCATTCTGAACCACATATTCCCAAAGACACACTTGTATAAGTATATCGCTACATCACAGAGCCCGAACCTAAATCAGTGAGCCCGATGCACTCTATCATTGCTAATAATTTCGAGGGCAACATTAACTGGTGAGGGACCTCATTGAGAATAAAAAAGGAGATGGACGAAAACGATCGCGACGTGTCCTGGGATAATGCGTGGAGAAAATGCGGACGAAGCGGCCGGACCCCACTTCTATTGGCACTCGGCCACCCCATTAAGCCATGGGACGAAATCGAAACCGGGGCGGCATTAGAAAGAGGGCCGGTGACGGACGATAATGGCACCGCGAAGGGACGAGGCGGGCAGGTGGGGGACGGCGGATGGGAGGGAGAGGAAAAAGTGGGATCGGGTCGCCAAAAGGGTTCGGGGTTGGGGGGCCTGATTGGTGCGACATCGCGTCAATTGCACCAATCTCACGGACGGCGAGCTGCATTAATTCTTTTCCCACAGTCAGTTCCTACACGATTGGTCATCTCGTGCAGATGATGCCCTCTTCCTCGATGGGACCACCCCGCGATAAAGGGACCGAGGCAACCTCGGCGGGTCAGTGACGGCAAGGGATCGTGGCCTAAGGGAGTTCCCCCGTACTTCCCCATGTCCCCATTCACAAATCGTCTTGCCCACTCCATATATTTCGCCCGACCATCGTGCAGCTTGGCAATATCGCCGTTTGGCCCCCCCAGCGAGGTACCATTGGCGTTACCCCGGGTAACAGAAAGAAAATACGAATGATTGTGGCTCCAGATATTGGAAAGTTACAATCAAATCAGTCTCCAGCCTTTCTTAATCAATGAATTTGATGAATGGTAATGTGAACAACTCGCAATCAGTCACGTTACACGGACATGAAGTGTTTATACATGACTATCTGTCGAGAATGATAGTGCGAACACTAACGAAACGTATTTATTAGCAAATTATGAAAAATCTCCACTTTTATTTATCAATAAACGCTAAAATCACAATACTATACCACTGTGAATCGATAGGTTTGACAGTTTACTGACCTCAATTTGGCATTAGAAAATATTAGTCGGCTTCTGGTAAAAGACAACGATTTCAGGGAACGAAACTGAAAACTTACACAATCGGTAGCATGTAACTTTATCAATCTATTCCAGAGATACGGTTGAGATGTTTGAGAAATTTCCATAGGATCAAGCCAAGGGAAGGTAACAAGTAAGAACCGAACAAAGGGAATAGCGTAGGGCATAGGGTGTTTAAGATGTTGAGACTAATTCTTAAGTCCACAAGGATGTGGCATGAATAGGAACGACCGTGAGAATCCACATTTACACGCTTCGCGAATTAGCTGGAATATTTATAACTACACTCCCCATATTCGGTACAGTTCTTCTGGATCAGTTTCACGTTTCTCGCAGAGTACAGGAAGGACTCGATTAATCACGTGTGCGGTTTCAGCGGGCAACGGTGTTTTCTTCAAAGAGTTTTCCTTAGATAAGCGAACCATCCAGTTGTGCACGTATTTATTCCAGGGCTTTAGCGAAGGATTCATTTCGCTCGCTGAAAACCCCGGCGATATGCATCTTGATTGGATTGAGATTGTGTGAATTTCCCGTAGTAAATAAAAGGACGACTAACCGGACGTCATAATGAGAAGCGGGGTCGTGTGGGGCATGGCGATAATAACACGTTCACTAGCTCGGTTACGGATGAACTGCCGGTGAATGAGGTACGAACAACCTCGCATGCCCACGGATGGTTGAGCAACAGCCAAGGCGGCGTCTTTCCCTTTCTACCATTTGTGATAAAAAAAACAAAACCATGGGATCCCAAAATAAACACGACAAAAGATGAAAATGAAATTTATCAGGCGCTAGAAGACCTTCATTGGAGCCAATAGGAAAATAATCTTTCGATAAATGATCTATTCAAGGCCATTAAAATTTAATAGAATATTTTTCTAATTTCTAATTAATGTATGTTGCCTCTGCTTCTGGTTTTACTCGCGCAACATATTCCCCACGTAACATGGTACATAAATTAATCTTCTATTCTGAAAAGAAAACACGTGACCTGAAGATACGCCATGGTGCAGAACAATTGCCGCGGTAAAAAGTGTTAAGCGAGTCTTGTATTCGGCTAGCATGAATCCGTTGCATCACGCGTCGAAAAATGCTCCCTTCCCTTTAAGGACTTATAGCCGAGTTCTGTTTAATGACGATCATCACAACAAGCAATACGACGGCTGTTTCGAATCCATTTGATGTATTATGAGCAAGGGGGCACAACAAAATATCCGCGTCACATTATTCACGAGGGTGGTTTTAAACTCTCAGCAGTCAATCTCTCGTTCGGCCAGAGAACGCGTTCGCATATAAAAAAAAACAAAAGCCGAAATTAAAATGACGAATACCCGCAATCAAAACCTTCGACAACAGGTGGAAAAGACACGATTGCAAAGGCAGCACACGGCACGCCCGACAAGACGAATCGCCACCAGCATCACAAGTCGTGAACTGACTTGAAACGCGAGAGTTCATGACTTGCGACGCAAAAGAAAAAAAACTGGATGCGGCGGCGCCTTTCATCCACACTATAGACTCGAGATCGGAGGGAGACGAGCGAAGGGGCAATCCCAAGGACGCGGGTTCGATTCCTTTCTCGATCTACGGAGAGCGGCGCGCGAGGTCGACCGAAAGACCGGACGCGGTCGCGGTGAGAACGTGACTTCATCCCAGCGGCTCCCACGCCCGCGCGACAAAGGAGCCAGAGGCGGCGTAACGGGACGCCAAGCAGCGGCCCACGGACATGATGGCCGCACCCAGGAGTACCTGCTTCATCACTCGAACTGTGTTTTAACTGTCCCTACAAGCAGCACTGCATTGTGTTAATCATGAGAAACACCACAGTTTCCAATTTCAGCGTATAATTATTAATTGGTGACAATAAAGTCCATTAGTACGTGGCTGGAGGGGTTCATACCCATATACCACCTATGGCTTCCCCAAGAAAGTTCTGCAAACGTTGAAATACCACCGCTTGGATTACGGGCGGGTGATCACATACTAGTATATAGTATTTCATTGACTTAAACCCCGGTATTCACACAGTTGTCCATAGCAAGAAAACAGGAGACTTTTCAAACCCGTTTATCTGACTGGCTTTTATTTTCTTTTGGGTCAAATCCCCAAATTTACCGTAGTGGCTAGTGCACCAACATCCGCCATCATGGAAGAATACGTAAATATAAACTTGCTAATTTTACTTTTGTCCGTAACTCTCGCTCTCCACCTTCCGCGACGCGGATTCTTCAATGAATAATCATCACCTATATATGGACATACATGGCGATATTATTGTGCACATTTTAAGAACTTCAGACGAAAGGAGATATCACAGCCAAGTCTCATTTCCATATTATCTTTTATTTTCTAGGCTTAGAGGCTCTTTTTTGTAATGATATAGAAAAATTGATCAATTTACGATGACCACGTGACAGACGCTTACATTTAAAATATATAAATTAATCTGCCATGAAAATACCTCAGACAATATAACGCAAATTTTTATTTTCATTCCTAAAATTTTAAGTTGTGTTTTACGGGATCATTTTAGTTTGGGCTTACGAGAAGAGCAGCATGTAGGGCCAGGATACATCACAAACCTACCCTAATCAAATATCCTACTGCTAATTACATTTTCATTTACGTTCTATGGGCTGGCGTAGTCTTATATGCCATGGAATTAAAAGCTGCTGATTAAATGATTAATGTCTCCATTGCACGTATTATTTTCTGATTAAAAGTTACCACTCACTCCTTTATAGTATTTACGAAACAATTCACCTCGAAAATTAAGGGGAGAAAACTTTCGTTCAAGTTTGGATGGAGTCAATTGACGATGATGAAATGACGACATAATTAGACTTTTTTTTCAATTTCTACGGGAACACTGAAAAAATTTACTGGAAATTTATTCGGAAAATAATGAATATTAACACTCGGAATTGACAATTACGGAAAATGCTGGGACAAGAGCCGCCATCAAAAACTTAGAAAATATCTCTCACATCGGGGTCTCGAAGGAAAGCCTTTAGTCGGCACAGTGTCTCAGTGTGAGAAAAGAGGCGAGACAGCTAAAAAATATTCCGCAGCATAAATAAGCTATCATCCGCTTTGCCAAAATTAGAAATTCGTCCATCGAGACAGAAATGAAAGCTCCGTTGCGTAACGGATATAATCATGCGGCAACATTTCGATTCGCATTATTCTTTTGTTTATTGTCTCCATACGACCAATGTCTGCTATCGATTTGAACTCACGGACACGAGGACTGGAATAGAGGAAATAAGTGACTTAGAAATAGCTTTCTGGAAAATATTTTTAAATGGTCATGAGACAGACCGCGTTAATATCACCAGGGGCGTCGCTCCGGTGGGAAAACCGAATGGCAGTCACGTAAAAAGGTAGCATGAAAGTAGCCTGCCTCTCGTCTCATTTCAGCGAGCTAAGTGCCAGTGGCTTCGGTCTTCAGTGAGGATGATTCAGTGTCGTCTGACCACGCAGTACCCAAGGGTAAATTACCCGCGAATGCAAGATTAAGACGAAGGTATGTCGTAACACACAAAACCTGAGCCTTTTCATTGCACTTTCCCTACTCGCCATCTTCAACACGTTTTAATGCTTACCCTAAGCAGCATTTTAATCTCTGTTTTAGTTGGTTCTTCTTCAGTTACACGAGGGGAAGCTGACTCCTTTTCATGGATCTTTGATCGAATCCCTCTACGCCAGGAACTTAGCCTCTTTGGATGATGACCGCCTTACGGGGTTGGTAAAACCAAAATAGGTTAAGGCAACTCGGATACATGCCTAGAAACAGTATCTATGTCCAGCGTCAACGGCATTCTCTTAGTGTGACGCCGCTGAATTTCTGTCCTGTTTATTTTTAGTCGTTCCGGAGTCAAAAACCAGAAATGTTACGTTTTCATCGTCAATGAGGATAAAATAACGGGATTCAAAAACTGAGTACTATGATACTGTCGTCTATGAATCCAGAAACTGGCTGAGTAAGCGACGGCGAAAGAAGTCTCTCTCGAACGTAGTTCTATATACCTTTGTATTCCTCCTCCTACTTATAGGATTAACTATCACGCGAGTTGGGCATGTGACAATGATATTGACGTGAACACAATATAATTCTCATGAAAATGAATACAGTTATCAATAATTACAAAGAAATTTAAAAAACGTTTATTGATTTCAATAAAATTAACTAAAAATGTCGTAGCTAAAAACATCTTCGAAGCAAAATACTACCAAATGATATGTTATTCAAAGATTAATAAGAAGAATTCTTATCTGTAATTGGACTGAAAACGATCTAGAAAGGAACAAGTTATATCTCGAACGTCGTCCGATCCTCAGTAGGTGGAATTGAAACACGCACAATTTAGATGAGCATAAGTATTGTGAGGCGGCAGAGAGTATTTGCAAGCTTACACGTCATTCGATTTATAAATGCGTAACCACGAAGTCTCGAGAAGTATTTATCGTTGAATATTTGTTTTATAACAACATTCTTTCACAAAATTCGTGTAATGCAAAAATAAAACTAACGCACGCACCTACTATTCCGTTAATACTTACTCGAAGTGGGCTATCCATATCCTACGTGCATGACTGAAAAGCAAAGAGCACAACTCGTGGGACTCACGGGAATACCAAATATCCTCTTACGACGCCCACAGCGTTGAGTGAAACCAGGAATATTTCCGCTCCCCTCTCACCAGCTGGGTTCTCGGGTTCGAATCTCGCCTTGGTTATGGATTGAATGCACAGAATCATGTTCACCCTGATTTAGCGATCTCGGCAGTCGTTAAGACCTCGATCCCTACTTGAACCCACGGCTTTTGACCCGCGAATCACGAAGCTTTGAACCTCACGACCGCGGGAGTCGGATAAGGACTCGAGGCGAGCCGTTAATGAGTGTGAAACACACCATGGGTCGACGCCACATCGGCCCACTTTCTACTCGCCGGCGCCGGACGACCCAAACCGCCTCCCCCCCGCCGCGATCGGCGATACGTTTTTCCACGACGCACTGCTCCTTCCACTTAAGGTCGCTGGATTCCTCAATGGACAACATTCATGCCGGGATACAACATCCGGAAAAGGATCTTTTCCCTTTTTAAATTTCTAGATGCCTCTGCTCGGTAATGCTTTACACATTTTAAAACGGAAGCTCACCAAATTCCTCACTTCAAAGAACATTCCAGATGTTTATTTCAACATCAACAAGTCTTGAGTTTCGATTAGTTTGAATTCAGAGGATTCCTTTCTTCCAACAGGCATAAATCCGTTCTTCACTTGAGCCAGAACAAGGAGTTAAATGTACGATAAATGCGAACGATTTCAATGGAAAATCAGATCAACGGATGTGTATTAAATATTTATGAATACGGGATGTTTCTTTTCACGGCTTTCCTTGAATAATCCCCATTAACAGAAGCAGCACAGAAAAATAAACCTGCCTCTTGGAAAGGTTTACCAAATAAACAGGATATGCAGGAAATTATTGCTATGACAAGCATATTATTTTCTTTGTCCCATCTATTGATGTTTTTTTGTAAATATTAACGTGTTGCCATGTTGAAAACTAACTGATAACAAAAAATTATAAATACATGGAAAGAAAAAAAAACATTACACGGACAAGGAGAAGCATAAGTTTCCCCTTCTAAAATGCTCCGATCGTGATATTATGTGCAGCAAGTAGTACTTTTAAGTTAATAGTGTTATTAACCATGCTGATCAGTTGCTACCATTTCCCTACACAAAACGTTCCTTTTCTAGAGAGATTCCCAAGAGCACACCTTTTTACTCAAATTTTCAAATAATACGATATATTAATAAACAAAGATAATATGATAATAAACCGGTGGCAGAGTAACAATAATTATTTCTATTTGTGATAATTTTTCGGAGATCTTGGAGACGATGGAAAAACATTTAGGATAAGAACAGTTATAAGATTGATTTTTAACGTTGGATTATGTAGGGCAGAGATATGGAACTTAAGAAAGGAAGAAACAAATAGAAGCACTTTAAAAGGAGGAGAATGGAATAAAATTAACTTAAATAGGACGTAATGCAGGGAGTTAGTGGAGAAAAAAGCATATTAAACAGAAATCAGCAAGAAGAGGAACTGGATAGGACACCGAGAATATTTGTGCAATGCATCCAATCCAATGTGCAGTCCATCCCAATAACAAGGAAAATAGAGGGCTGGGTAAATAAATACAAGTTAATAGATGACACCAAAATGGAAGAGAAACACGGAAGAGTAAAGGGGTAGCAATGGGCGAGGAATCTTGCAGAGCTACCGTGGGAACACATGTAGCGTATCATCGCTCGAAATATGGTTTCGTCCCAATGAACGAGTCTTGGACGATCGAGCCCAACTGCACAGCCTGTCAGCACAATTGACCAGCTCTATAAACATCCGACATTATCTTGGCAAAACAATTATTTCTTTGTTATTCCAAACTAGCTACGTGATGCCGTCGATCATGTTTCTCAACAACCTTATAAACATACCTTGGGAGTCGTAAAGGGGCTAATTCTACGCACCGCCCGACCCCCATCCACCCCCTCCGCTCTCGCCGCCCGAACTTGGCGACACGCGGGTAGCGGGGCGAGGGGGGGGGGTGCACGCAACCCCCTCCCCCTACACGCCCGGGGATGGCACCGAAACACGCCGCCGCCGATCGCGACGACGGAGCCCGTCGCTCGTGGCGCGCGTCGGAATGCGAGCTAGGGAGCGACCACCCTCGCTCGGAAGCAAGAAGACCAATCGGGGGTGGAAATAGGGGAGAGAGGAAACGAAAAGGGGTGAAATGACGAAGGCGGCCACCGGGGCGAGGGCTAGGCGTGAAAAGAACAGACTGAGAAAGGGGCCGAGGAGAGAGGTGGAGAAAGGGCCCGGGGCGCGGAATGGGGGGCACGAGGAGAAAGTTTTCTTCTCCCCGTTGCCGCGCACATCACCCACCCACCTTCCGCTCATTCCCTCGCGCTACCTCGCGGTCAACGGACCCGCTGCAACTCCGGACCACGGGGGGGGGGGGTGTTGCGAGGGGGGGGGACAAAAAATAAACGAAGAGCGAACCGAGCGACTAAAAATAGCCCCGTGAAAGAATGCCATGCGACTGATGTGCACGAACGACTTATCCAACGCCCCCAATCGCATAAATAAGAAGACTTTGACGGAGCCCGAGTTCCCACGTTAAACGCGCACGCGCGCAGTGAGGTGAAATCGAATTGCAAATACACAAATGGATTGAAACAAGTCATGCCTCCCTAGAAATAGTCACAGGCATCGACGATAACAAGACTACAATCTTATCCGGGAAATAATGGAAATGTGGGTGCGCAATATTGATGTGGATGAAATGGATGTGTTCTGTCCCCAGGTAACAGCTCCACCGCGCAGAATGAGCAGACAACGAAAAAAAAAACGATCAAGTGGAAGAGAGAAAAATCATAATCGATGACTCGACACAACACAACATTGAGAATAGCAATGATTTAAATGAGGAAATATTATAATCAAAAACTAAGATATGTCCAAAGCTATATAATAAATCTGAAGAAGTAACAAATTTTAAATCCAATCAAAACAATTTTGGTCTCGCTTAGGTGCTTCCGGTCTCCGATATGGTTTCTGAATATCATGGGAAAGAAATAATCCAGGACGAAATTATGAGACATGCGAGACCGTGTGCTGAGCGTATTGTTACGAGTTACTTGTTTTGACATGCTTGTTCTACTTAATGTCTTGCGCGGACTTTACATTTGGCAATCCAAAGGATGCAAAAATAAAAATGAGCGGCCGAAGACCAAAGCACCTAAGGGAGCAAAATAATGTCTCGTATGAATATAATAGGAAGTCTAAAACAATCACCAAAAGGTTATAACAGAGAGAGACAAGCAAACGTCATTCAGAAAAATTCGTACAATTAATGAATGTCTGCATACACACCATTGACAAAAGACAAGGCATTTCGTAAGCGGTAAAGAAGAATTTTATCCCGCGGACTGCAAAAAAGAACACCTTGACCATTTAAGTCTTTGAAGGAGAATTTCATTTTGGCCGTGCATTATTTACGAGAAATACTCCAATCAAGCTGTCTCTTTGAAATACATAGGTTCTGATTAAATCAAAACAGAAACATTCCCATTTCCTGCTTCCCTGAATTTCACCTGTTAAAAATATCCAAAGCCTTTCCGTGTATTCATGCGATAGCATTTAATAGACGAGCAAGCGATTAAGAATTTTAACTGCAATAGTTGATAATAATTTAACTGTATTATTTGATCAGTAATATTTTTTTCCACAAAAATCGGCGGGTTAAGTGTACAATGTACGGATTCAGGAGAACAGAGTACGAGAGAAGAGTCAAACGACATTTTATAGACTACGCCCTTGGCAGGTCAAATTAATCCCTGAAGAGCCTCACACGAATAGCCAACAATACCCAATAACCCTCTCCCATAAGCTTCTATTCCCAAAGAAATCTTCCCATTTTAAATAAATCATTCCCGAGCCCACGAATACATAACGAAAAGGCCTTATGGCTGCCTCCGAAATTCTCCGGAAATAACGTGCCGAATCCGACTCTCCCCGCCGTTACGGAAACCACTTCAACAGAATTAACGAGCACTGGAAGGCATCCAATTCGACGGGGCATCTGCCAAGGAGTTTTACGACGACCTATTCGTCAAAACTCCTTAATGAACAATGATCGAGAACAATGAACAGTTACGAAACGAATCAAAATGCAGTCGCAGTTGAAAAAAAAATAATCATACGGTATCCACATCGCCGAGCAAACGTGACATCATCCGCGAAACTCGAAAGGCGTTCACACGGCCGCCGACCGCGGGCCACACCTGCCCAGCCGGACACCCTTGGCGCACCACCTGTGCTGGGGAATCAATCTCCTCGAAGGCGCATCGTGCAACGGGTCGGATGGAGCGGCTCGTTATGCGTGTAAACTACACTGTTACGAAAAGGCTCAACCCGGCATTCCCAACACGCTGTGCACACAAAACGTTATGACGACACTACACAACTATTACGACGGCGAGAGCACGCCACTCTATACCCCTTCCTCCCCATACCTTTCTCCCAAAGAGGCACTCCTTGCGAGTGGATTAACGCCCCAACCGCAAGAACTGAATCACTCGTAACACGGCTCCTCCGGGGAGGTAACAACACTCACGCCAGCCTGTCTCGGATTCTGAATACAATTTCTCAAAAAATGGTACATTTTTTGTACCCAAACGAACTAACTGAACATTCTTGAGAGAGTTGTTTAATGTTTTAAGTACCATGATTACCTATACAAACATGAAAAACTGGCTCGAGGCGGTGCAGTTAATGCCAACACGTTCCACGTACACCAATCGTCGTAAAATATTATAATCCCTTGGAGATTACTGCAGTAAACATTTATGGACCCGCTGCTATCCTGTTAATGTACAGGTTTAATGAGGATTCCAACTCAAATTCAACGACAATGTATTCAACGCTTACACGCCAAATATCTTTTCAACACAGCTATTTCATAACGACCGCCATCCCTTCAATACCACTCCGTGTGCAGAAGACAAAAAAAAAAGGTTTTATAAATTAACTAGTTCCATTAGAATCGTAAAACATGAGCCGTCGAACATTTTTTCCACGCACATTTGGTGTGAACGGCACAAAATGTTCAATCACCTACTAAGTTCCATATCCTATCGTAAAATTTGCACCTCGAGCAAGACCCGCATGAACACAGAGAGGATTCTCAGTGAATAAAACGCAGTCACATAAAAAAATACCGCTAATTTCTTAGCAATAGAAGAGCGGCACAATCGACCTCGAGTTAGAAATAGAACTTCCGTCGAGATAAAAGATTGGCCTTTCTCGGCGTGAACACCCATATATGTCTGGTTGACACGAGACATAAAAAGAACTTTTACGGCCATGATTCCACACCTGAAATTAAACTGCTAATTTTCATTAATTATCGAAAAACGAGAGGCTAATACTGGAGTCCAGGGAGTCAGAATGACCGATGGTATTATTGGTATTTCAGAAGACCTTAAGCGCCTTAATGTGCATTGGCAAAGGAGAGCGCCTTTACTATTATTTTTCGATCTTGTTCCACGGCAGACTATTCAGAAACTCGGCCGCTATTGATTTTTCCCACGTTGCGACATTATGTTTTCCTTTGCGAGGTAATTCGTAGTGTGCCACCTCATCAATCTTGCACGCCAGCGCACAGGCAAATAAACACGTGCTACTCCCATCTACCCAGATGGGCGCAGCAAATGAGAGGAGGCGAGGGAGAGAGGGTTTTCAATCTGAAAATACGTGCATACGTTTCATCGGGTGATTAAATTGCGCTCTTTTCCTCCAAGAAAAATCTATGTCGAGCACTTCTCTTCGACATTTTAACACAAAACCGATATCTATTGATTATAAAATCAATTTGCAGAGAAAGCCTCCGGAATACTACGAAACACCCGAGCCCTATAAATTCTAACTGCATTGATTAAACGCTTGGGGACGTTTTCATAGGTAGGGACAAAGGACTAGAAACGTTAAATTCTTCTACAAGGTGCGTGACTGCAAACGCTAAAAGTCGAAATCTGGATTGGGTGGGTAATTACGAGTATCTTGGTCTAGGCAGGAAGCGGGTAGAGGAGGAAGGAAGAGTGGGGAGAACCAATGGCTCCGCTCCATTTTAACAAAGGGCATTAGGGTTTACAAAGTTCACGCCCTCTCCTATGAAAGGGCCACTAAATTTTAACTGATCCCCGTACGGACATGCAAATTGGTGCCGCTAATTCAATGCAAATTGCTGCCAAAATATGCTACCTCCAGTACACGAAACCAATCACGGATCCTCGTTGTACGTATTCATACATTGCAACGCATAAAATAGTCACCAGAAGTTTTACTACTGAAGAAACCTCATCAAAGTCCTCGACTTTCTCACTTTTTCGACATTCTCTCCACAATCGAGGTGGTTTGCGAATATTAGCATATGGTGATTTAATACTACGGGTTTTACCGGAGGAATGGGATAACTCTCAATGCAGCAAAACAAAGTACCTGGCCCTAAAGTACGCAACCGGCACCGCACCTCACAACCCAATTGAAATCCTAGTCTATGGACTCGACAGATGATAATCAGATGACGTCCGCTTCTTAACTGACAGCGTAGATCGAAACCTTTTCGCAAACGATTGCGCTAACTCGTTATTTAATCAGGTCCGTTGGAAATTTAAAACGAAAACTGGAGGCAACGTCAATAATTCAATGTGGAATTTCAAAGGAAAGCAATCCTAATCCTCGTGAAATCTCTTCGGGAGGGAAGTTTCTTACCGACGAAGACAAATGAAACAATGCGAACGCAGAAATAATTAAATGAAGGAATAGAATAACACAATTAGTATCAATCCCTCTCGAAAGGCTTTCGCTGATCACACAGGAACCGTTCAAACATACTCTGTGCTCCAAGACTGACAGTGGGAACGACAAAGGTACCGACTAAACAATAAGTTAGTACGGTACATACATCGCATCATTGACCTCCGATGGGGCATGGAGCGGTACCTAGTCATAGCATATTTTCTGTTAACACATCATGTCTTCGCTACTGTGCGGCAATTTGGCCTGCCCGGCATCAAATAAATGACGATAAAATATATTTTGGTTATCCAGACGACTTACAGCCGCAAATGATGCGATCAAAAGCAAAGTCCTTAGTTCCAGACAACGATACGAATGTTTCCGCTCTCGACCCTTGCTCCGCGAACACCTCGAACCTAGAACAAATAGATAAATCATATCTTTGTCTCCCCCATAACAAGGCGACAAACACAACCACACGTCACTGTATGCACTGCTCCCCTCCTCTCGCCGCAATTGGGACAAATTATGACGCTGCACGGGATGAAAAATACCAGGTTTCCGAAATTCAATTACTTACACGAAGTTAGTGTTCACAGGAATTAGAAGGATTACGAATCCGTCCACCTCCCGGTTTTTAGATCTCTTTATTTTTCTCTGAAAATAGGTCATGCGCTTTGTTTTTCACCGAACGGCATCTTGGCAAGTATCAATGACGTTTCGAACCTGCCCCATTAAAATTTTATTCATTTCACGTGACGTAATCACAATCTTAATTATCTAAATGGGTCCAGTCTTCATTCTTCGAGCGGAGATCCATTAATCCTTAAGAAATAGAATGAGCCTGGCAAGAAGTGAGAAATGCACGTCGAAAGTCGGCACATGAAAGATAGCGTACGAAGTCAGGAATAACACACTCGCTAATCGTTCAAGTTTCAGGAGAGAGGAGGTACAAGAGTATGTGTTCACAGCAATTAGTCGGGAAAAGCAGTAAATTCGCACGCATAATTTTTCATATTTGATAATAGGAATAAATATTGAGGTTCGTTCGCGACAAAATATTTGAATTTTGATAAAGTCCATTCTTATTTGCAATCAAATAACCGTGATTTTAAAGCGACTAATCGGTAATAAACAAATGCACGAGTAACTTTGACACATGGAACGTGGGACATCTTTTCTTCCGCACAATAACACTAAATTCCACCGCAGAAAAAATATCCGTTTCTCCTCTGTCCTCCACAATTCATTCCTACACCCTTCGAAGTGTTCCAAGGCCGGTGCCACCAGAAGATTCTTCCGGAGAGCAACTTGCCTGCACTTCTCCATCCCCATCTGTTCCCTCCGGTGACAAATGGAGAGTTTGAAAAAAAACATAAAAACAACACCCACTCATCACTTCTGATCAACAATTCGCCATGATTCGTAGAGAGGATTCACAGTTCTTAACTTGGTACCAAGTTCGTTCTACCGCACAATTAGGACATTTTTGCGGTCAATTAGCTACTAGTAATACGAATTTACATTTTGAAAATAGATTCTTAAAGAATTAAATCAGGAAACACTCATCACGATGCCAAATTTACCCGAGATATCCGGCGAATTTCAACACTTATTTATTTCGTGTAAAATTAATTATTTTCCAATGTTCTAGTGCCGTTAATCTGGCCAAGTTTCGCGTCCAACTTTTAATTGCAGAAATAAAAATAACGGACTATGATTCTGGATTATTTCCCCATTTGTGCCCTTCAAAATAATTCTGGTCCTTCAACCGGCTGATAGTTTTTATTCCTCGATAGGTTTCCAAATTCCTTGGAGTTCCAGCGTCCTGGTACACTCCCCGCGCGACATATCAATTTCGGACGAAATTGTACAAGCGAACAATACGCTGGCGGATCTGCAAAATATTTCCCAAACAATTCCCAACCTGTTCGATGTTAGCTACGACTGCGTCCGCACGCAGCAGAATTCCGTCTCCCGCTTCTGAATAACTCCGCCTTCCCTCTCTCCCCTTCGCAGCACCCAATTACGCGTCCCCCACTTTCTCCCTCCGATTCAAGCAAGCGAAATGAAGCTCCGCGGCCCCAATTTTGCACATAATAGACCCCTTTGTATCGCCGACCCCACGATGATACAGCGTTGTTGTTCCCCTAACGTACCAACCAGGAAACGTAAGACATTTCTTTTTAAAGAGAGACGCTATGCTTAATATTTTACGTCTAGCCATCAAAAATATAGGTTCGGTACATAAAAATGACGAGTAAAGAGCAAAAGGTAACTCTTCCGGTTGATGGAAGATTTTCGTGGAAACCGAGAGCAATCATTTTTTTTCCTCTTCTTGATTATTAGTTTTCACTGTTTTGTGGAGCCTTAATTTTAAATCCGTTTTTCTCAAACTTTCCCCAAACGGACACGCTCAAGCCCCCCCCCCCCTCTCAGTTGCATTACTCATCTCATGACATCGCGCTCTTTTTTAGTATGATACGAATTTGATTCGAGCTACATATTCAAAATGCTTTGAGAACGCGAACTCATGTCGAGACGTTCCACGAGGCGACCCTGATCATTTAGTGGAATAACACACCTTGATATCTTTCTTAAAAAAATTATCCATTTGAAGGTTTATTGACTATAATATTAACTTCGAAATAGAAATTAAATATTTCACTTGATTAGGTTGAAAACGGTGAAGTGCGACTTTCGACGCACCCACAAAACCTCATTACTAAACCACTGCTACAAGGACGCATACGGGTTTCACGACCACTGATGGAGAGATTGTCGTCCTAACGTCCGTCCGGTTTGGAGGGTGCGGTCAAAGTCTTTAAGGGTAAATTTTCTAAGACTACACAGAGGGAAAAGAGTTATGACTGTTTGAAACAAGGATGCTGCATTGGTCTCGCTTTCCTTTACCATTAGTTAAAGAGAGATTGAAACTCTCGTCTCAGCGGCTAAAAAATGCATACTATATATAGTATGCTACACAAAATATTTGAGACTGCTCCCCCGAGGCGATTGTAATCCTCCGCTTGAGTACCTTCTAATATATATTTGACCATGGCTTATCTTGAATGTTCTTGGATACTGATCAACGACTAGTTAAAAATACTATTTAAATACTAGTATTATATTATTATTATTACTACTTTGAAATCGTTTCCTACACCATTCCGCGACGTTTGTGACC